>VDFB02086081.1:419196417-419624895 GCA_007258455.2 Sequoia sempervirens
TGCCCCTAAAGATCAACATAAAATAGCATTCACATGTCCTTGGGGTACATACTGGTGGAACGTCATGCCTTTTGGTCTCAATAATGCAGGCGCCACATATCTTAGAGCCATGACAACAATATTCCATGACATGATGCACAAGTTAATGGAAGATTATGTGGATGAAATTTTGGTAAAGTCTTTGACACATAAGGATCACCTCACTATGCTAGACAAAATCTTCAAAAGACTGGAAGAATAGAAAGTTCTCTTGAATCCTAAGAAATGTGTCTTTGGTGTGACATCAGGAAAACTCTTGGGATACATAGTTTCTTGCAAAGGCATTGAAGTGGATCCTACCAAAGTGAAAGCCATATTAGATATGCCTCCTCCAAAAGGGATAAGTGAACTCAAGACATTGCAAGGCATATTGCAGTCTATTTGATGTTTCATTGCACAACTGGCATACATGTGTCAACCATTTCAATGTCTCCTGCGCAAGGGCATCCCCTTTGTGTGGAATGATAGACGTCAAGAGGCCTTCCAACAAATAAAGGACTATCTATTATCACCACCTATTCTAATGCCACCTATCGAAGGAAAACCTTTAATCTTATACATTTCTGCAACAACTTCAACACTGGGGGCATTACTGACACAAAATGATCATGATGAAAAGGAAAGGGAAATATACTACATTAGTTGGACATTAGTTGGATATGAGCTAAATTATACATCCATTCAATGTGCCTATCTGGTAGTTGTCTTTATCGCCCAAAAGTTAAGACACTACATGTTGAATCACAAGACACACTTAGTGGCAAAGATTGATCCCCTGAAAATATCTCCTAAGTCGTACAACATTGACAAGTCGCTTGGAAAAATGGGTTATGATCTTGAGTGAGAATGACATATAATACACAGAACGAAAGGCTATAAAGGGACAAGTAATAGCAAATCAACTAGGAGATGAACCTATACAAGGTGATCATCCATTGGTAATAGACTTTCCAGATGAGTCCATATTTCATGTAGAACCGAAATCATCTTGGAAACTTTACTTTGACAGGTCTCATACTAGTCATGGCTTGGGAGCAAGAATACTGTTTATCACACCACAAGGAGATTCCATCCCTAAGTCATTCCACATTGATTTTCATGTACAAATAATATTGCAAAATATGAGGCACCTGTCATAGGACTTAGAATGGCCATAAAATGGAAAATAAAAAATTTGCATGTCCTCGAAGATTCTCAGTTGGTCATAAACCAGGTGAACGATGACTATGACACCAAGGACGAGAAGTTAATGCCTTACAAATAGATGGTTGATAGTTTTTAGTCATAATTCCACATGCTTTCTTTTGAATAGATTCCTAGGGCACAAAATAAGGTGGCAGACACAATGGCTACAATTGGATCTCTCCTGGACATTCCAAGCAACGTGCCTCAATTTGAGTTCTTGGTGGAACAAATTTTGGTTCCTACATATGACATTCCAAAATCAGAAATGGTTTGAAAGCTTGTTGGTCCCAACTCACCATGGTATCAAGACATTTACGACTATCTCGAGTCCCAAACCCTTCCCCCAAACCTATCCAACAACCAACGAAAATCTTTTATTTGTAAGGCTGCCCAATACACCATCATCAGTGACACCCTATACCGCCATAACTTTGAAAATACCCTTCTTCGATGTATCGACACTAACAAAGCACAAACAACCTTACATGAGGTACATGAGGGTATATGCGGATCTCATTCAAGTGGTCCCACTTTAGCCAAAAATATCACGAGACTTGGGTATTACTGGTCGATAATGGAAAAAGATGCACTTGAATTTTTCAGAACATGTCACCAATGTCAGATACATAGCGATTTGATTCATGCACCAACACAAGAACTTTGGCTAATTACTTCTGCTTGGCCCTTCGCATAATGGGGACTCGACCTCGTGAGAAAAATCCATCCTACCTCTTCCAATGGCCATAAATTAATTATCACTGCCACTGAGTACTTCACTAAGTGGATCGAAGCCATCCTCCTAACATACATAATCAACAAACAAATTTCCAAATTCATCCTCAACTACATCATCTGCTACTATGGTGTTCTACAGTCCATCATCAAAGACAATGATCGTCCCTTCAATAATCAGGATGTTCATGAGTTATGTGAACGCTTCAACATCCAACATCATTTCTCCATGCCATACTACCCACAAGGAAATGGTCAAGCTAAGGTGTCCAATAAGACAATCATCAAAATTCTTAAGAAGACAATCAATGATGCTGGTCGTGACTAGCACATACAACTCAACCCTGCTCTGTGGACTTACCGCACCAACATCCGCACACTTATAGGAGCCACTCCACTCGCTCTGGTCTTTGTAGTTGAAGCCATCTTGCCCATCGAGGTTGAAATTCCATCTTTAAGAGTCTCCATGAAGGGTATGATCGATGATTAAGAGTATAGACAGTCATGACTGCATGAGTTAGAGATGTTAGATGAATGGAGACAAAATGCCTTGAATCATCTACAAACATATCAAAATAATCTCTGTCACAGTTACAACAAGAGAGTCATGGTTAGAAAGTTCAACATTGGTGACCTGGTCCTAATGCAAAATCCTAAGAATCAGTCTGATAGAGAGAAATTTGACAAGTTCGAGCCTAATTGGCTGGGTCCTTACATCATCACATCCTCTTTTGGTTCTGGAGCATACCAGCTAGCTACTCCAAACGGTGAACAACTGACAAAGCCTATCAATAGTCCGCATCTTCGAAAATTCTATGCATAGCATCAGAAAACTAGGTTGAAAACCATCAAAAATACAAAAAAATTGAAAAATTTAAAAAATCATCACCTTGATGAAAACCTGGCAAATAGGCATCTTGGTGACATCAAGAAAATAAAAACAAAAAAAAATGAAAAAAGTGACAAAAATAGTAAAGAGAAATAATTCATCCAATAGTGAAAACCTGGTAAACAAGCGCTTTGGATAAGTACCATGGAAAAAACCTAGCAAATAGGTGCCATGTGTAGTTGGTATTTGCTTTTCCATCTACTGTCATTCTATCTACCTTAGTCCATAATAAATACCCACTTTTTTGACACTATCATGACACCCGTCACAATGCCCTACCATTTCTTTCCATGACCGACAATGGTTGACATTAGGTCTTACCATACTGTCAATCAATCAACCCACACACGACCCTTCCCATGTCCTTCAAATTTGGCTAGTCTTGGACCTGACTAGGGGAAACCCTTTATCATCCGATTGTAGTGGGTAATACAACATGATCCTGCCAATTATAAAATGTCCTGAAAAAAGACCTAAAAATCATAAAAATGTCCTAAAAAAGACCTAAAAATCATAAATGTCCTGAAAAAAGACCTAAAAATCATAAAATGTCTTAAAAAAAGACCTAAAAATCATAAAATGTCCTTAAAAAGACCTAAAATCTTAAAATGTCCTTAAAAAAGACCCTAAAATCATAAAATATCCTTAAAAAAAGACCTAAAAGACCTCAAAATAAAAAAATGTTTTGAAAAAAAACCTAAAAGTCAAAAAATGTTATGAAGAAATAGAAAAAAATCAAAATATTACAAAAACACAAAAACACAAAAACGAAGTTGTATCTTGTTAAGTTAGTCAAGTCAGTCAGTCCATGTCATTGTCGAACTACGTTGTCTTTGCACATTTTCTACGTAGGCAAGGCTCATCTTCGAGCCCTCGAGACACTAGGTCAGTCCTTTTAGGTTTGTCAAAATAAAATCATGACTCAATCTTTGGTCATCAAGACAAAGTCATTGGTCCTGTCGAACTACGAGGTCTTTGAGTGTATGATGTAGGCAAGGCCATCTATCAATGAGCCCCTGAGGCTGCACTAGGTCAGTCCATTAGGGTTCATGACACTGCACTGACACACACGTCAAATGTCTTCAAGTCAAATAAATCATTCCAAAGAGACAGACTCTTGCAACAAACTATGACGATCATTTAATCAACATGACCATTACATTAGCATATCAACATGGGCATGTAGTCAAACTCAATCAACTTTAGTCAAACCCAGGAAAAACTAATCCAACTATTAAATCTTGGTTATTCTTTGCATGTGTCCTTCTGAAGGATTGCCCTTGTCATTTAATTATGCCTTAGGATGTGTCCTTCCTAGTAATTTCCATTGTCATTTGGCATATTTGAGGGATTCTCTTGGCATTGGAGGATCGATCCCCTCAACATCGACATCATTCAGGATGTGTCCTTCCTAAATTTGGAAACTTTGGCATTTGTCATCTCCACACCATCATATTGATGGTCAATTTAACACAACAACATTAAACAAAATATTTCTACCCTATTTCTCCTGAGAAATATAGATAACCTAAAGCAACCTATCTTCCAAGGTATTTGTAGTTGGTTCTCAACTATGCTGATGCGGTTCAGTGGCCTATGCAACCGTAATGTTCAAGGGGCCTGCTGGTAAAAGGGATACAAACTGCATCACATAAATTAATCTATGTTTGGGGGGTGTAAACAAATATCAAAAGATAGGAAAAAGCTCAGGACAACAAAAGATGAATGTAAATTTCCTTCAATTTAGACATACAAACTTCATAATGAGCATTGTTTCCAAACAACTAAACCATGAAATGATACAATCTATAGCAAAATCTATACCATTGCATTCATTTATAGTGCAAATTCAAGACATACAGATCATTCACCACTCATAAACTTCAAAATTAACAAGAACATACCATTAGCTCATAATTAAAATTCATAGATCAATGAACACATAAAACTTCATTCATAGATAACTCAATGAAAATAGCCTCAGATTCAAAATATTCTATTGATTTTAACCAAATAAGAGACATTTATGCACAACATTCACTAGCATATGAATGACTATTGTTCATTGACATCACCATTAAGATTGAAACTTGAAAACAACAAAAAACTGTATTGAAAATTATAAAATATCTAAGTGTCTTTGCATAAATTTGTAAAAGAGTTTCTGAAACTATAAAAATTCTCCTAACTTTCTCCTTAGGCTGATAATCCTTCTTCAATTAGCCGAACTTTACAATATGGAGAGAAAAATTACATATAGACCAACCCTAACACTAATTTCTCCAGTCAAAAGAATGAGATCCACAAATTTAGGGAATCACTGGAGCCGCTTGAGATGACTATCCTGTTGATCTTCAGTTCGCTTGTTGATGACTCTGTTGTCAAAATCTGATGCACAAAGAGGGAAGGTAGAACTATTGGGAATCTTCAGTTAAATTCATGTCATGCTCCTACAAAATAGGGGAGAAAGAGAGAGAGAGAGAGCTGTCCAACTAACCATATCATTAGGTGTCTTATCAGGAACTGAACATTCCACTGCCACTTTATTCCTGCATTTTCTACTCAAGCATGTACTCATCATAATTGTTAAACACTTGTTGGAGCATATCTTCATCTGGCCCATCCACCCAACTATCTGCAAACTTTATTCTTTTCAATTCTATAGAAGCAAACTCTTACATATCTCCAAGTTTAATGAGTTCCCTTCTAGCAGCCTTTATCTCCTCCTTGATATCCATTAGTCTATCAATCAACAAGTCATCACCATCATCCCCCTTATGCATTTCCTCCTCAAAACTACCATTCCATTTTCCCTTAAGATTTTCAAGAGGGAGGCCATCTTTCAAGGGGATGTCTTCATTTACAAACATAGCAATGAATGCTCCCAACTCCTCAATTTGTTCATTCAAATCTTTGGCAGCCTCTTGTACCTCATTCTTATGATTAAAATTATTGAGGACTAGAACCTAATAATATTGAGGGTCTTCTCAATAAAATCTGCATTATCCTCCTCAAGGATGGATTGATCCAACAAAATTTGTCTTGACAACTTATTGATGTCCTTCAACTTCTTTGTATGTTCTCTATACTCTTCCTCTTGTCTCCCAAGATCCTTAGGATGTGAATTCATGCCACTGACCAACTCCAATGCATCATCATGGGATTTATAACTTTGAACAAGCAACTCCTCCACTTCCTAGTTTAAGCTATCAATCCATCTATCCAACATCCCCACCTTCATTCTCATCTCAACAAGGCCATCAACTTCCTTCTTAGTTAACAAAATGGGTGTTGTAGGGGAAACAAATTGTACAGAAATGGGAGAGGATAGGTCCTTTAAGAATTTATGCAATTGATCTAATTGAGCCTTAAGCTCATCTTTCCTTTGCTTGTCCTTTACCATTCTTGACTTGGTGGAGGAGGCTACAATATCAATTAAGTCCATTTTCTGATTTCTTGTAGGCCTTCCCAAGTTCACAGTCCCTAGCTGATAATCACTTAATTGGATTTTTGATCTATCCTTGTATACCATTGGAATGGCACACTCAGCCACAATCTCTCCAACATCAGTCAACCTAGTGGAGTGAAGGACTCTAGCCTTTTCCTTAGGCCTCTCCTTCTCAATCTCTTTCATCATTTCATCCCAGTTCAAGGGATGGGGCTGGACTACTTGTTTATTTTCTAAGTTGTGCTTCAACCATGTTGGGGCAGCAAGAGTAGCAACCACTTGTGAGGAAGAAGTAGTGGCAGAAGAGAGGTTGCATAATGGTTGCCTTAGGTTGAGAATCAACCTCTTGTTGTTGCTCCTTTTCTGTAGCTTCTTTTACAAGCAATTCAATTTCAGCCTTCTCCCTTTCCTCCTCTAATCTCCTCTGCTCATACATTTCATCTCTTTGCTTCTCTAATTCTTTAGCTTTATCCCACATTTTGTCTACCTATTGCTAATGCTTAGCTTGTTCTTCCGCTTCTAACTTTTTCAGCAAGAGCTCCTCTTTATCCTTCTTTCTTTGAGCTTCCTCTAAAACCTTTAACATGGATTCAAGGGATTCTCTCTCTCTCTCTCTCTCTCTCTCTCTCTTCTTTATTGAGCCATTTCTTCTTCCAACACATGGATTTTTTGCAACAACGCTAGCTTATCTATTTCCTTCTTGAGTTTCAGCTTTGCTTCCTTTTGTTGCTGCTACCTTGCAAGCTCCTCGACTTTGGCCTTAGCTTCTAATTCCTATTTTTTGGCTAGTGCATCAGCTTGTGCTTTGGCACCAATTTCTTGCTTTTTTGCAAGTGCCTTAGGTTGTGCTTTGGAATTTGCTTCTTTCTTGGCATCCTCAAACAACTTCCATTGATCCTTTGGAGTCAACACATGCTCTTCCTCAACATTTACAACATTCTTTGCAGACACAACTTTGTTAGGCTCATCATCTGACTGTGTGGCCTCTGAACCAGAATTAATGTCATGAATTTCAACCTCCATTTCCTTTTGTTTATCCTTTTGAGCCTGATCATGAAGGCTTCCTTGAGGTACTTCTCTAGTGGAATCTTCTAGAAGGAGCGGTTGAGATGAAGTTCCTTCACCAGCAGTAGTAGCTTCTTCTCCTTGTGGCTCATGAGATTCTAGGGCAGGTATTTCTGAATCAACCTCTCCTCTAGAGCTAAGAGGGAGATATTCTAATTTCTCTTTAGGAGCTATTCTTCTCTTTGTTCTTTTGCATCCTTGGGTTCCTTGGGCTTTCCTCTTCTTTTAAGTTTGAGCCTCTAGCTCCTTTATTCTCATCACTACCCACTGGATGCTTCTATCCATTACTATCCTAGAAATCTATTTAATATCAATAAATTCTTCCTTATCCCAATTGATGGGGTCCAAGTTCTTGGTACCAATGCTCTCTGCCTCATAGCCGAGATCCAAAACCACACCATCATCAGATAGTGTCTTAGGAATGCCCTCTTTGACTTCAAACTCAATAATCAATGGAATAGGAAGCCTTTCATAGCTTCTCTTTCTGACATCATACTCATCTTGCAAGTCCATCCAAAAATATTCCAATATATTAAAATGCTTCTAAAAAACAACAGGAAGCAAACCATTCATCTAATGTTTTGGATCAAAATGCTTATGGGATGTATACAATCCCAACTTTAAGTGACTCAACTCCTCACATACCACCTTTGCAACCACAAGATGAGTGCAACTGTATTCCCCCAACTTCATAGGAAACTTGTGGCATCTTGTTTTATGTTTAACTACAAACTTGGCATTGACTGCCAAGGCCTGATATATGAATTCCATGAGGAAAATTCTATCATTGCAATATCTTGAGAGTAGCTGAGGATGCCCATCAAATATCACCAATCAGAAGTAAGAGAACTTGGTGTATTGGATATACTAACGTTTGCACTCAGCAATAAAATCCATGGCATCTCTGCTCAACTTGTATCTAGCATATCCAGTCAATTGGTTAATGATAACATAAAGGAAAGCATCATTAACCCTTCTATAATGTAGCTCTGATGTTTGCAAGGTTAATTGGTCATAATGCTCCCATGCCTTCTTCTGTCTAGGAGCTTCCCCTATTGTTCCTACTACATTCAATCTAAGAAATATACCCATCCTTACATCAACATATACAACATATGAAGTCATGAAGGTCTTTGTTTAGTTCACCTTGATCATTTGATTGTGCATACTATCTGAAAAGTTCATTGCCAAATCAAATTGTTGCTTTCCATCCAAAATTGCCTCAATAAAAGGAAACATCCACTCCTTGAAGCATGCAAAATCTCTCTTCCCAAATACCCTGGACAATATCATAATCAAGTCATCGATATCATTTTGGAAGTCTCTTGTCTTAGGTTGACCCGACACTTTATTCAAAAACTTCTTTTCAAAATTTAACTATTTCTTGTTCATGTGAGACCTATTGGTTTCTTTATGCTTGGTGAACAACTGCAATGCCTCTACCTTATTCAACAACTTAGGGTTTTGAGGAGTAGGTGCATTGAGCATAAACTTCATCATTTGTGGGGAGAGATCAATGATTACATTGCCTTGAATGTCCACACATTGCCTTGTTGCAGGGTTGTGAGCCCCTGCTACTGTGATTATAAGCTCTGGGAATTGGACTGATAATGGAAGAATAGTCACATGTGCTAGCCCAGATTGGGATATCCTCAAAGCTCTTCCAATCACCACTTCAGAGAAAATGTCTACCAAAAAATCCTCATAGTTGAATGGGCCTAGATTACTATCGGTGATATCAACCCAATCTGAGTATATCTTTGTTGCAGTGAGAGTAGCACTCTTGTGCTTGCATCTCAAGGTATAGGGAAGATGCTCCACCTTTATCTTCTTAGGCCTAACTTTCCTTGAAGTCTCGATAGCCTGGCCTTCCACTTGTGAAACTTCTCCAAACACTCCTGACATTGCTTATTCCTACAAAACAATCGTGGAGTAAACCATTAGAAAGCATGAAAATCAACATTAGAAGATTACCTTTGATATTTCCCTATCCTTCTCGAGGTAGCCACTCATACTTAGTGAAATTTGAAACTTATCAGAGGTAGAACCAGGAAGAGATTAGGAATGGTGGCTTCAGATAAAGGCGGGATTAGGATCAGGGCCAATATTGGAATTGGAATAGGATCATAACAGAAACTGGATCCAAAACCATTCAATAGTTCTAAGTACATTTCCCATTCTGGTCCTGATTCCACCAAAGGAAAAGGATACAAAAGCAAGAAAAAACCCTATTGGGAGAGGGATCAAAATCAAACCCAAACTCCTACGACATACTCATGAGTTAAGTTTATTCTTAGCTCCGCTTCCACCACTTTATCATTAAATACAAAGAAAATTTAGCCAATGCTTATAAAGACTTAGGACGGGTCATAGGAAGGCTCGAGGAGACCTAGAATAAAGGCACAACTTCATTGCTAACAAAATAGGGGTAGGATCGAGCCACCTAGGGCACGACATGCAAGGAAACGATGCACAAACCCTAGCTTGCACAACCCGTCAACTCAAGAAATTAGGCCATCAAAAAACTGACATGAAAGCCATTGAATCAACATGGGAATAAGATCATAAAGGTCATCAAACAAATTTTGAACCATTTAAAGCACTAGAGATCCCTAAAAAATGAAGCCCTAAGTGAAACTAGGGCACGACAGTACGGATACCACCAAAATGGGAAAATGACAACAGACTGACAAAAATGAATGGGAAAAGACAAAAAACAAATAGGAAATGGAAGGAAAAACATAACAAAAACTGAAAAATCAAGCGAAACAAAAACACACAAAGATTCATGAGAAAGTTCTCATGAATGCACGATAAACACCATGAATAGGAAATAGGAGAAATAAACAAAACAGAATGGGGCGAAAACCCACCTACCTCAAAACGCAACTGAACAGGATGAAACTCAGTCCAAATCTACTTGTAGATGCTTTCCCTCAACCAAATTGTGCTCCTCTTTTACACTTTTTCGGATCTGGTTCACTAAAACAACTTAGGCAATAAAGATAATGAGGCAATTAACTTTGATTAAAGTTTAAAAGTCATTTCGTGCATGTGAGGAGGTTGTAATTAATGCAATTAATGTAGTTGGTCAGGCGCATAATCGAAAGGGGATGAGTACACAACATCTGAATACGTCAGAGGTAAAGCGAAAGTAGAAGTGGACTTGAAATGGAATCAAGAACATAAATTAATCTCCACATTCCATTTCGGTTCTAGTTCTGGCCCCACAGGAAGGAAAAATGATAACAAAGGAACGGGGGAAAAATTAGAGTAAAAACCCAAATCCGAAACTTGTCGCAAAGTTCCAAAGTTTGGTTTCATTTCTGGTTCCACTCCCGCCAAAGGGACGGACATTGAGACGAGAAAAGGAAAACAAAAGGAAATAGGAATGGAACAAAACCCATCCCAAGCAAGACACAAATGGGGACAAAAACACAAAGCAAATGAGCGGGAGTAGGATCGAAACCAAAATCAGATCTGGAACTTTTCACAAAGTTCCAAGTTTGGTTCTGTTTCCAGTTCCACTTCCACCAAGGGGAAAAGAAACCAAAAGAAAACAAAAGACAACTCAAGGGAGAAATGAACCCAAGAGTACAAGGTGAAACAAAGAGACAAGGAAAAACAAACAAGACAAAAATGGGGCCGAGACCGAAATCGAATCCGTATTTGGAAGCTTCACAAAGTTCTAAGTCTAGTTTCCATTCCAACTGTGCTTCCGCCAAACAAAAATGAACAAGGACTGAGGAGGAAAAAGAACAAATCCTAAGACCCAAACAAAAACACCAAGGACAAACAAAACACAAGGGGGACCCATTTTGACCAAAAACAAAATGGGGTGGTTATTCAAGGCATAGCAAATAGCGACTCGACTAGGAAAATGGTTTACCCATTTTCAAGACACTAAAGAATTTAGTCACCCACAACCTATGGTTCATCAGGATTTTAAACTTCAAGTATGATTAGTTATGAAAAACAAGGTTGAGCTGGAATCTAAAAATGTAAATAAACATTAACCACTTCGAATCTGAGTGTGTGCATGTATGGTGCATCTGTCTTGGTAAAAGCTCTTTCTACTCTTAAAAAACTGTATTCAAGATTCAAACTACATAAGTTGAATCCCTATGAATGTCATGTGATGATATCTTGGGTATTGCTCCACTGCCAGACAGGTATCCATAGCCCCAATGGAGATACCTTTAGTTCTCTCAAAGTATTTCTCTACTGCTAGACAGGCGTCCATAGCCCCGATAGAGATACTTGAATTACCCTTCTTGTATTGAGTTTGTCATTATTCAATAATTCTCTTTTCTTCTCATTTTATAAGATTTTTTTAAAGGAATTCTTTATTAGCTTTTCTCAATACTTAGATGTAGCAACCTAAAATTCGGGGTTGAGAACTACAATGGACTTCTTGAAAGTGTCAAGATTTGGGTTTTTCACCCAGATCTAAAATATAGTCACCTAGAGACAAAATGGGATCTTATGTAGAAATTATGTTCTTATCTATTTTGTGATAGATTCAACTGTGGTTTACGAGATCTCTTACAATATACCTGATTGTTTTTTAACCTTTTAGAACATTATATAAAAATAACACAAGACACAGGTCTTGAAACGAACAAGATTCAATAGACATACCTAAAAACACCTAAACCAACTTCTCTCCTAGTACCTTCAACATACAGTGAATAACCATTCCGTATTTTGAAATAGACCAAAACAAAAATTACCCAGAGACACAAGAACAAAACAAAACAAACCAACTAATTACATATATACAAACAACCAGAACATCAGACCCTCATGGGCGAAAATAGTGTTTGAGAAACTACCCATTGATAGGAAATGGAATAGGCTCTCCCGTTAAAGTACTCAATCCAAAGGAATTTTTGCCAAGAATCTCAACAATTTGATAAGGACCCAACCAAAGTTGTCATTTTTTTGATGGTCTCCTTTCTTTTCTTTAGCTATATTTCATAGGAACACTAGGTTTGATATCCTAAAAGCTTTGATCTTTGCTCTTTTGTCAAACCAACGTTTGACAACAACTTGATGTTTAGAAAACTGATGTAAAGCAGCATCTCTTTACTCTTCCAGATTTAACAAATTGGTCAAACTAACCTCTATCCTATAATAATTTGAATATAATTCTTGCATAAACCTAAGAACATGTATCTGTAGATGGATAGAAAAGACTGGGTCTTGGCCATAAACCAACTTGAATGGTGAGTTTCCTATGGTGGCCTTAATTCAAGTTCTATCTGCCCATAAGGAAAACCTCAGTTGAGTATGCCAATCCCTAGGATTACTTTCTAACAACCTCTTAATTACTTCCAATAGATTTTTGTTCATAGAATTAGCTACCCCATTCCATTGTGGGTAGTAATTAGAAGAATATTTTAATACTATCTTATGTTCATAGGCCCATTGAATGAACTCTACGAAAGAAAAAACATGACCATTGTCACATACCAAGGCAAATGGTAATCCAAACTTGGTTACAATGCATTCTTTAAGAAATTTGATGATGACCTCGGTGGTGTTGTTCTTACAAGGCTAAGCTTCAGTCCAACATGTATAGTAATCGGTCACCATGAAAATAAATTTGTGACCTACAGAAGAGTTGGGATTAATCACACCTACAAAGTCTAATGTCCATTGGGCAAATGGCCTTACCTCATATACTGGCTATAGAGGCATTGTTGGATTACATTCCTTGGATGTAGAAGTCTGACATGTATGACATGTCCTCGCATGTTGATGAGCATCACATAACACATGGGACCATTAGTAACCTGATCTCAAAATTAGGTGAGCCATGGAATCAACAAAACCATGTCCAGTACCATGTCTGCCGTGAAATTCTATTATGGCTTGTTTCGCTTGTTGCTGATCAAGGAAGCATAGATAGACACCCTCAAAGTTTTTGTGGTATAAAGATCCCCCTTTAAGCATGTAGTGGGAAATCTTCAGCTTGAGTGCTCTCCTCTAAGTGGCGTTCATCCTATCTAGGCATTTATTATTTAGCAATAGAAAAATCAAATCAGCATACCAAGGGTCACTTGTAAATGATTGTACCATATACTGTTGATAGGTAATCTTAGAATCCACGTCGGCCATAGCCTTAGATAAGCCTTGTCCTTAGAGCAGCTTCATGGGGTGGATTCCAGGTCAAACTCTTGTAAAATTTCTATCCACTTTCCTCGTCTCTCCCCCAGTTCACTTTTCATAAGGACATTACAACAGGGTCAGGGACTATGGCAATAATTTGACTGTGGATGATATAGTGCCAGAACTTCTTGACAGCTTGCACCAGTGAAAAATCTTGTTTCTCCAAAGGTGGATATTTAACTTCAACATTCTTGAATGGAGAACTCATAAAAGCAATCGACCTCTCATCTCCTTCACCTTTTCATTGTGTCAAAACAACACAAGAATGATCAGATGCGAAAGAATATATGTAAAAGGGCTTCAAATAATCAACGCTAGTTAAAACTGGTGCCTCTGAAATTGACTATTTAATTTGCGAGAATGTAGAGTTAGCCCCATTGCTCCACTCAATCTTAGCATCCTTCTTCATCATTTCATTGAGGGGTTTGACGATCTCCGCAAACCTAGTTATGAATTTCCGCATGAAGTTTATCTTCCCAAAAAAGGACCTCATCTCATTTTTACTACCAGGCATGGTTAGTGTTAGAATAGACTCCACTCTATCTAGGTCAACTGAAATTCCCTTCTCTGATATTATGTGGCCTAGTAATTTTCCTTTCGAGACTCTGTGTTGGCCTCCTACAATGATTTAATAACTAAGCCCTTACAACCATGATTCAAAGATTGGACACCTAACCTGAATAGCTATTTCAATCATCATGAAGATGCATTTAACTTGTCAACCTAGGGACATGAACTTGAAATGGGTCAGCACAACATGTGCACTAGGAACTCAAATTAGCCATTTCATTCTACAACTAAGGAACTCACAATACTGAAATTAAATTGCTTAGAAGGGAATACCATAAATACCAATCATCAATCGACAACTACGTCCAACTAAAATGCATAACAAGAATGAAAATATGAGCAAAAAACAGGGCACTACTTTGTCTGCCTTGGCTACAGGAACAGTCACATAATGAAATTCTAGTGGCTACAGGAACAATCAGTGCTAGATTTCTAACTAATTACTAAACAACAAGTAATACTAAACTAATACTAAACTAAGAAGACAGATTACTCACCAAGTGGCCCTGCTTGGATAAGTATCCTCTAAAACTAATGAAAACTTAGATGCTCGAACTCAGAACTTTATTTTATTCACTGTAAATCATGAGTACAAAAGAGTAATGTATCTGTATTATAGAAAAATTGAGAGTGCAAGTACAATATCAAATCATGCAACCTCCTAAGGAAGGAGGATCAAATCTTTATTTATACTATCATCTAGACAAGGCAATCAACTCCACAACTAGGAGGACACCATTTAGGGAAAACAAAGAAAGTGGAGTGGTGGCGGTTACACGTGCATGAAATCTGGTCAGACATGCATGTCCAAACGCAGATTTAGCACAACAGTAATGCCCGTGTTTGCTCAATCATTAAAGCCCACTACAAGGCGGTTACATTTGGTTGCATTAGAAATATTTTGTCATCAACCTCCTTTGACCTTGAGCGATTCCTTTCCTAGATGTTACGGTGCATGCCCAGCTAGCGACGCCTTCATTAACTTAGCATCTTTAAATTAAATCTACATGGCAATGTCAGTATGCACAATAACTACACATCTATAACCACCTTAAGGAACATTCATTAACCACATGAAAAATCAATATAGATAATCCACATAATATGCCAATGTCATTAGAACTTGTAGAGATAGGATTAAGCCCAATGTCTATGGTTTGAGGGAAAAATTATGAAAATATATACATTTAACATCAAAGTCCATGAAAATTTCTAGCAAATAAACTATAGATTCTACCCAAAATTGGACCAAAAGCTAGGCTCATCACTCCCCCCAACCTAATGTTTTGCTGGTCCTCCAGTAGGGCAAGGGTTGTTCTTCTTCTTGGTCAAAGCTCTAAAATGTGCAACTGATAGCTGTCCAACATCAGTGGTTGCTGTGCATGAGTCAGAATCCCAATAGAATCCTCCTAATCTATCAAATCTATTCCATCTTTGTTTTTCTGCAGCAATGTCATACTAGTAGAATTTGTAGTTTGGCACGGGCCACATGAGAATGGGTGGCTGGAAGGTCAGGGGAAGCCAAGATCGCCCCTTTGTTCTCCCAATCTGAATATACCTATCAATCCTTTTTAGTGTTGTAGCATAATTGTGGTTGAAATGGGGTTCAACCTATTTCAGCTCATCAGTTAGGCTATTCCATCTTTGTGATAGACATCTTCTCATAGTTTCCTCCTTTGCTGCTATCTTTACATCATACTCACTGTAAACTGCCTCAATCCAAGATATAATCCTAATGTTATAACTATTTCTGAGAAATTTTTTGTGCCATTCTCTGTAAATATCCCTTGGGTTGCTTGATTCTGTTGTGCAGTTTTTGCACACATGCCCCACTTGGAGTAGGGACCCTCTTTTTGGTGTCTTTGACCTTTGGTTTTATTGGACTTGTCATTTTAGGGTCCTGACATGTTGATCTTGCTGGCTTTGACCTTGCCTTGAGGTTTGAATTGATTGAAATTGGGTTTTAAGCCAGGTCCGGGTTTTCAACTGAATCCAGGATTTTCCAGCTCTGGCGGATTTTCCCGGACCCTGGTTCCTTGTCCGTTTTTGGCAGGATTCTCCGATTCCGGGTTTCTGCCTGACTTTGAGATTTTTCGGTCCTGGCGGATTTTCCCGGTCTGCTCTAAAATCCTGATCTTCCTCATTTCCCCGATTTCTGCATTTCTGCGAAATCTATGTTTCTGCGCATCCTGGGATTTTCCGAAATTCCATTCTGGGCTCGGGTTCCCGAACTTGTCAGAAATGTCTTATCGCGCATTAATGGTCAACGTACCTTTGTTCAGACGGGTATAAGGGCGAATTTAGGGCATTTTCAGTGCCATTCTAACTTCATTGCTCCCTTGCTGATTGCTCTGGCGATTAAGTTTTCCATTTGAGCTTTGAGAATCGATCTTGATTCGTTTGCGTGAGGATTGCTTGAGCGCCGGTGTCAGTGGTTTTCATCGCTTGGACGTGTTTGCTGCGTGGTCAACTTTTTGGGCTCGAATTTCTTCCGCATCGATCCATAGTATGTTATCATTGCCCTTCCATTTGCTTGCGTGGTGATTGAGGGTTTATGCATTGGATATTGTTAGTTTTTGGTCGGCCCTTGATTGATTTTGATTTCATATTTGTAGAGTCGGGGTTTGACCCGTCTTTTGTTATAGAAGCCTGTTTCACGTGCCCTATGAGCTCTATTTATCCATGAGACGACATGTGCATCCATTAGACGGGGTCCTGGGTTAGATTGCTTGCTTTTTAGTGCGAAATTCGCTATTGTGCGAAGTTAGGGTTTTCCTCGGTGTTCGACCCAGAATGAAGGTTTCATTTTGCTTGAGCGATTTTGTCCCTGTATCACGTTGACTTCCCCGTCTTGTGAAGATTCGAATGCTTTAGGTAAATCTTTAGCTGATACTTTAAACCTTAAAGCTTGCTCTGGTTTTAATGGCGGAGGTCGGGTTATTCAGATTAGGGCATCATTATTTTGATATAGGGATTCATCCTTTGAGGGTTTTGAGGGTCGGAAATCCTTTGCATCCTGAGTTTTGTTGATTATTGTCAGTTTTGAAACCATTAGAACTCAGGAAGGGAAGATCCCATGGTCATTTGAATTTTGGGTCGCGTTACGCCATTTTTCGGGTTTCTGAGGTCGTCACGGAATTCCGCTGCTTCCGGATTTTCCCGGTTTGGGCTTATTCCGCGGACTGGGGTTATTGCCGGAACATTCTAAGCTGTCCGCGAAAATCCGTTCCATCCGGATTTTTTCCGAATTTCCTGTCTGGTGGTGTCCTTTTTAATGTTTCGATGATAGGATTAATGGAACGATTGTTTAATGTTTATTTCTTGTTGCCAATGAGTGAATTCCATGATTATCTTCTGATTTTTCATCTGCACTAACGATTTATCTGACTAATAATGCTTTGGCAGCAGGAATCCGTCTGGGTCAGATTTCTCCGAAATTCCGCCCCGACAGTATTTTCCCGGTTTGCATGGTTTTCCCGGACTATCCTATTTCTCCGGATCTCAAAGGATTAGCAGTTGGCAATAGATTTTGATGGATTTATATGATTTGTGCTAACTTTTTGGATTGAAATGGTGCAGGGGCACCTTAGGTTTCCATGCCTCTTTGAGGCCTTCTTTGTTTTTTTTGTTTGATGTCAAGTTGCATTTGATGTAATAAGGTCCTAAGGACCATCTTAAATTCCTTTCAATATGTTTTCTAGGCTTTTTGTTGAGTTTTGGTCTTGGTGTTAAGTTTCTATGTAATAACAAGGTCTCCATCCTCATTTTGTAAGCTTGGTGCACCTTGGAAAATTAAAGAATCAAAATGCCATTATGCAACCAGGTAATTGAGGGGAGTTGCCTTGATTATTTCAAGTGGTTGTGGTGTCCTTTAACACCTTTTGAAGCCTCATTTAAATTGGGATTATAGGAAGTAGTGTGCATTGCCTTAACTAGGCAATTAAGAGACTAAAGTGAAGTTTGATTAGTTCTAACATGTAACTAATCAATTTTTCAGTTGGAGAACATTGGGAAAGGTTGTTAGAAGTTGAAATAAGCCTCTCATGGTCGAGGCATGACTGATGAAACACGTTTTTTGAAGTTCTAATGAAAAATTACTGTTTTCTGGGAAAATCTGTGTAAAAATTGCTGCTAAAACGCATGGTACGGACTTTGTACGGACTATACAGGTACAATACTGATATGGTTGGAAAGAGGGAAGAACTAGCTTTCATTTGGCGTTGATTTGACAAGATTTCATTGAGTGTAGCAAAAGTTATAGTCGTTTTAGCAAAAGCAGGCCTGAAACCCTCAAAACAAGGGTTTTGGTTGAAAAATGGCTCTTCCTTCCATCTCCACATTGTAAAAATGCTGATTCTTGGTGGGATGGAAGATACTTGTGTAAATTTTCATATTTTCTTGGTTCTGGAGAATGGCAAGGTGTGTGGAGAATTTTGTGCATTGAACTAGGTCTGGCATCTTCATGTGACAGGCCTAATTGGTGAAGCAAAAAGTGAGTTTTGCTTGTTTTGTGTGGGTTTTTCTTGAAGAGGCACTTAGGAATGTTGAAAATGGTTGTAATTATCCTGTAGGAGTCTAAATCAAGGCTTTGGGGAGAAGGGGTGAGCCTAGGTAGCCAAAAACCAGTCAAGTGCACTCAATTAGGCCTCTTGGGGACATCAATAGATTGGTCCATGGTTGCTTTTCTAATCACTGTCAAGAAGTGAGATTTTGTGGCCTTGTAGAGGCATATTATACTTGCCTAAAAATGGTATTTTACATCAGATATAGGTTTGTGGGTGAGAATTAATTGGACTGTCCTACCAGGCAGTGCTATAAGCAATTGGGTTTAAAGAGGTCTACTAGTTGAGGAATGAACTCATGGGTTTTCCTAAGTGCTAATAATGGATATGGTGTTTGTTTGTGGTCTGTTAGAGCATGTTTGAGATGATTACAAGTCCCTCAAAGGTCTGAGATTCAAAGACTCTTGGTGAGTGGATTTTTCCTTATACAAGGATAGTGATTTGTGGGTGTGTTGATAAGAGTGTTTGACAGAAGCACTCATTAAAGAACCTCTGCCATCTGAGATTGGTGAACTTCCCTGCTCACTCTGCATCATGAAATATGAACAACAATTGAATACTAATGATGATTTTTGGATGTGCAGGCCGAATCAAGCAAGGCAGCTGCTGGAAAGTCTAAGGGTGGCGCAGGGGCGTCGTCCATTTCTGAGACTAAACGATTGAGACTAGACATGAAGAACCAGCTCCCCGAAAGCAAAGTGTCTTCTGTGTGGGCTGACGTATCTGACACTAATGTTGGTGCCTGGCGATATGAGGAGTTCAAGCAGAGAACGGCAGAGAGGGACTTGTTAGCCCTAAGGCAAGGGATGATGAACTCTGGATTGGTGCATGTGGCAGGTTTCCCTCCGGCGGTCCAGTGTTACGAGTTAATCTTGGAATGCGCCAGACAGTATGATTTTGATACACAGCAGGTGGTTAGCACCGAGGGAAGGGTCTTGGCCAACTTCAGTTCGGCCTCTATTGCACAAGCTTTCAGCATGCCGGATCTTCCTTCAGTGTGTTCCTTGAATATTGACACTGCCAGGACCTATTATGAGAATGATCCAGTCAAGGCTCAACAGATGATTAATTCATGGCTAGGGAAGCCAAAATCCCATCATTCGAAGTTGCCCAAGCAGCTGCACAGGGTTAAGTTTAGGTCAGATGTATATGATGCCATCACACTTCTGAGCAGAGTGGCCGGATTGAAAAGTGCAGGTGTATTGGAGAGTTGGATGGTCCATGTGATCACCAAAATTGGGCAAGGGACTAACTATCACTGGGCAGGACTCATCAGTGCTGAGATTGACAGGCAATTAAGGAATGTCCTGGAGGCCAAGAAGTTTACTATGTCCTCATATGTAATGTATGTGTTGGCCATCTCCTACCCATACAAAGGTCTGAATCTGAGGGGAACAATTAGACAGGATATAATCTATGAGGTTTATCTGGAGTTGCATCTGGGGCACAAAGATTACAGAAGGGCCAATGATGCATTCATGATGCATATCACCCGGACACTCCAGAATGCTGAGCACCTTAGATTGTCCGATGGAGCCAAAGGGCTAATAAAGAACTATGGAGCCTGGTTCATCCAGTTCCCTACCTTCACCTACCTCAGGATTGATGGATGCCCGGTTGCCCCTTACAGGTTACCCCGGTATCCTACTGACCACATTGTGCTATTGGAAGTTGTGAGACAAATCTATGAATTTGATGCTGTGGTGAAGAGGGAGAAGCACAAGACAGGCTTCGGAGGAGACTTCCCTCTCAGGATTGGTGTGGCGGAGATGTGCCCCTCTATTCAATTAGCCCATACTGCAGGGGAAGAACTGGCAGCATATGGTTTCTCCTTCCATTCTAAAAGGATGAATTTTGATATAACAGGAGAAGCGCAGAAGAAAGCCACCAGGGAGTATAGGCACAAAGACAACTTGGAAGATTATTGGGTCAATATCAAGGACGACCTTGATGCAAGAAAGAAGAGATACTCCAGGCTCCATGTGGAGGCAATTAGGCAATACAACGTCAAGTGAATCCCGGATCAATTGGATGATGACGGAAATCTGGTGCAGGACCACGCCTATGAGGCAGTGAAAAATAAGCCAGCCGGGGATATTAACTAGAATGAGGATGAGATTACAGAATTGGAGGACCTAATGGCTCCTGTAATGAAATTCACTCTTTCTTGGGTAAAACATAAAATTTGGGAATTGGAGAATGCAAAGGTAGCTTGTACCTTCGAATTGATGGGGAATCTCAACCCCATGTCGACTTCTGAGGAATCCGGGGAAGATGACCCCAAAGGGAAAACAGTGAAGACCTCACCGTTCAAGATCAAGGTTAGAGGTCCCAAGGGAGCTGAACCTGAAACAAAGAGGAAACCGAAAGGGAAGCGAAGGTGGAAGACCTTGACAATTAGCAAGTCCTCTGATGAGGAGGAGATGGAGAAAGTAGAAGAGGAGGATGCTCCTCCACCACCTAAGAAGACAAGAGCCACAAGGATTGCAAAGAAGAAAGATTAGGCTGCTTCGAGTGATGAGCCTCCAATTGTCGATGTGGAGTGTTCCGGAGGAGAGAAAACAAAAGTTTATATGAGGAAATCAAGAACTCCCTCTCCCAAGGATGCTGCACAATAGAAGGACTCTTCCCCAAAGCTACCAGTTGAGGGGTCATCCAGGTCTGTTTCCCCTCCACCGAGCATACCTGAACCGGGAAATCCTGGTGAACATGAAACTAGTGGGGAAGCAAAACCATTTAAGGAGGGGACACTTTTTAGTGAAGCTGCAGAACTTGAAGTTGAGACAGAGGAAAGACATACTTCTCCATTGGTGCAGTATGAGGATTCCCTGGAAAGTGACAGAGGCCGCGGATCACCTGAGCCAGAGGAAAATATCCCTGCTAGGACTCCATCACCGGTACTTCCAGAGTTAGGATTTGAAGAGGCCGACCAAGGTAGGTAGCTTCCGGAGAAAGAAGATGATAAAGCAACTGCAGAAGAAGAAAAGGTGACAAAAGAGCCAGAAGATGTCGGGACAGAAGAAATCTGGACTGACCCTGTAGCCCCGGACTGGCTGGAGAAGGAACTTGCAAGGAAGAAGCAAGTGATTGTTGAAGATACTCCCTTGGACTGGGATGCGATGTTGTCAAAAATCGGCAAAGGAAACAAAAAGAAAGCTGCCAAGGTGATCTCAAGGGTGGAAAGGGATGAAACGCACAACAAGGTAGTCCACATCGCCACTCCTGCCGCAGATAAAATGAGAGAGGATATTACAAGCCAAGATTATGATGTGCAAACGATTAACCTTGGGCCTGCATCCATGGAGCAGGATATTGAGGAGTTTGAGGGGTCCAGTGCGGTGATTGTTGACAGATTGAAGAGGGAGACTCAGACTAAACGTGAACTGAAGAGGGAAAATGAAAGGTTAAGGAAATGTTTGGAGGTCATGAAACCTTTACAGTCTCTCCACCCTTCTTCTTCTGCCACTCCTGGTTTTCTGCCTAAGGAAACAATCTCCGGGATCAAAAAGATGAAGGCCTCAACTCAAGCTGCCATAGATTGGCTGGTGGATGTCCAAACAAAAGGGGATGATACTATTAGGGACATTCTGTCTGTTGGGAAGGATGCAGTTCGGGCGAAGGAGCTGTTAGAGCATATCCTGTCTCAGGATAAGGAAGACATGGATCTTTTGCTGCATAAATCGAGGGTCATCATAGGACATGGCAAAGAGCAATTGGCTAAGGATGGTATCCTTCCCTCCTCCAAATTGGATGAACCTTGGGAGTGGTTTGAAGCTCTGCAGATTAGGCAGAAGGCTCTGAAGAAGATACAGAAACAAAGGAAATCAATTAACAGTGAGCTTACTGCAGTATATGACAGATGCATCGCCTTCTTTGAGATAGTGACAGGTAGGAAGAAGATAACTCCTAAATATCTGATCTTGGAACAACTAAAGGAATGGTGGCATGAAGTTTATGCCCCAGATGCAGAAGGAGTTTTCACCGGCCACCAGCTTGATGATGTAGCCACCTACATGGCAGTGATGGACAAGTATCTGTCCAGCAAGGAAGATTGGAGTAAAATTGTTGAGCGGTCCAAGGAAGAAATCGACTCAATTAAATGCCGACTCAGGATCTTGCCATTGCCACCTATTGCTGAGTTGGATGGAGTATTCTTGAAGGTCCAAGGGTCGTCAGTTCAGAAGAAAGATAAAGGGAGTAGCAGTTAATGCTCATTTTGAGATTTGTGCTTCCCTATTATCATAGGGCATGCATTGGACCAGACTTCCTTGGGGACTGTGTCAAAGCCGACCTGGGTGATGGCATTTAATGTGTGCCTTAGTTTGTTTTTCCTTGGCCGACCTGTTTTGGCGGTTTTTATTATTTTGTAAAAATGTTTGGCTGGGCCGACATGTCTTGGGGGGATTTGCTATTAATAGGCATTTTTGCCTCTTTGTAAAGGGAGACATTAGCAAGAAGACATTAGAAATTAAAAAGCAAGAGTTAGAGTATTTTGATTTCCTTGAAGCAAATAATGTATCAGAACAGTTGAATTGTTGCAGCATTTTGGTGATTAATACAATTGAAGACATTGTGGTTTTCCTAGTGAAATCTTTTGTGTTATTTCATCTTGCATGGTTCCCTTGTTCTATCTTTTAAATTGCTTTAAGACTTAGGGTTTAGTATTCAGAAATAAATTAGTTTCAGTTGGATAAATGATGTTTATGATTTCATATTTGGAATGTTTGTAGCTATCTCTGGTCTATACTCCCAGTAACTATCTGATTGTAGTAGGCTGGTGAAGTCAACCTGGACCGTATATTCAATGTGCTTAAGTTCGATTGTAGATGCATGTCTATGATTTGAAAATCTGTATTCCTCAGAAGATTGCACCGTTCTTGTAAGATTGCATTGTGGGTTGAACAAGAGCTGGTTATTTGAGATAGGTCCATTTCAGATATATGTCATTTACATTGCTTGTCCTAGCAGTAGTTTAGATCTTATCACTTCCTTGCATCCCTATCTTTTGCTGTTTCTTTATTATTCGGTTAGATTTAGGATTTAAGATCATCATATTGTCAGATCTGATAAGTTGAAAGATACAGTTTGCTTGTAGTAAGGTCCCTTTGTGATTACCAGCATTTTCACATAATTATCTGAGTTGTTTTATGCATTGTTATGACCTAACACCTGAGAGACCTTGGGGTGATTTTCAGTGATTTATTATTGAAAATAACCTTTCAAGAGAGATAGAATATTGCATTCTGTTTGAGTTGTTGCTGTGCAGAAAACACCATCAACAGATTCAACCCTAATGGGCAGAGGGATGTGAGACTCCAATTGCTTATAAGCCCCATGTTGCTATCCCCAACTAATCTCATTTTGCACCCAAGACATAAATGCCCTCAATTGGAAATCCCCAACATACAACATCGGATTCCAATCATGGTCTTGAGTTACAACATAATCATGCAAATAAAACTCACATAGCAAATTCTTCATTTCAGGTGAGGCAATCCTATAAGCATTGAAAAATTCATTAGGAGTGTCAATAGAAGGATTCAAACTTGAGGCAATTCTTGACAACTTAAAAGAGAGATATTTCTCTTTTAGGTGTAGAGCATAAACCCTTGGAGGGGTCCTACATTCCAAAATCTGTGGTACCAAGGTTGCCATATCATCCATCCTCTGCTTCAGGGTGACAATTTCTTCATCCTTATCTTTAATCTCCTCATCCCTCTTTTGAATTTCCTTCTTCAATTTTTGTTTTTCCTTTTTCCATTCTTCCTCCCTCCTTTGTATTTCTTTCCATAAATTCAAAATTTCTGTATGTACTATAAAATCAGGAGGATTATGAATTCTTACCAGTCCTTTTGTCGATGGTGGCTCCTCATATAGCACTATCTGCATGGACTCAAGCTATCTAGTTGTTTCTAGCTAGGGGGATATTGTTTCTACTCCCACTTCTTGCTGCAGGGGCTCTCATTCTTGTTTTTGTTGTGGCTGTAGGAACTCTTATTCTGGTTCTAGCTTTTGTTGCAAGACTTTTTGCTGGAGGACTTCTTACTCATGCTATAGGAAATCCTAATTTTTCTCAAACTCTTCTGCAATGTTAGCAAGATCGGCCAGTGTTATATTTTCCTCTCTCCAAATATGTCTTCTTTTTTGACATTCTCCTACCCCATTAGAGCTTTAGGGTTCTCATAAGATGTCTCACTAGGATTAGGGATTTCTTATGGAGGCATACCAATAGCTGGCGTAGTTGGTCTTGATTTCCTGGGAGGTCTCTCACATTTTTCTTTGGCTGTAGGATTAACAGTGTCAGCCTTCCTCTTCTTAGAACTTGGTGCCTTTTCTTTTTCCGGTTGCCTTTTGGCCTTTCCTTTTCTCATTTTTTCTTCTCTCTTCTGTACCCTAGTTTTCATCAGGGTGCCAAGTGGAATGTTGTTATCAAAATATGATGAAGAGCTTTCTTTTTCTAAGTGCTATGTTCCAAAAGAACTAATTTCTATGGTTTCTTCTATTGCAGGAGGGTTCACACTAGAGCTTGCGCTAGAGGTTGAAGCACCAAGAGTGGCTTCAACTGTGCTCAATCTCCTACTAGACCTACGAGGTTGAGGTAAAACCCTAGGTTGCAAGTGCTCAGGTCTAATTTGATCAATATTTATGAATTCTTCCCAAGTCATTCCAGATACATCATGCAAAAACTTTTCAACTAGCAATTTAATTAGATAATGGTGGGAAACAGAATTATCCCTACCTTTTTAGGTCTTGGTCGCCATGATTGAGAGAAGATTGTATAGCACATTAGGCACATTCATCCTCCTTCTGTGCCTCATGTGATTCAAAAGTTTAAAGTGCATAGAATGCAAATTTGACTGGTGACCCTCACAGATGATGTATTTGATAACATAAACAACTATATGCTTCCATCACTCAAGTAGAGACATTCTCTTTGCACCTTGTTTATCTATGCTCAATGGGGGGTCATTCTACTCTATAAATTTGGCCCTAGCTGATCTGGCGTCTCTAGAAGTAGGGTAATTTTCACCATCAGCAGGTAACCCTGTGACCTCTACAATTCTGTCCTCAGTTGCCACAACTTCTAACCCTTTTACTGTGGCTTTTCCTTTAGAAAATTTCTTGGAAAATTCAAGGGCAATGCTTTCATCAAATCCATCCAGCTTCAGGAAGTAATCTAACCATCCATAGTTTTTAAATTTGGCCAGGCATTGTGCATCCTGCAATAAAACATCATGCACCATGGGTTCATTTTGAATTAACCCACCTCCCATTGTCTGCAATCAAACAAATGCTCTGTGATTTCTTTCCTGCAATTTTGTTTGAAAATCAAGTTCACCTTCCTGCAATACCTACTAAATTTCTAGTGCCAATATTGACTAAATTTTCTCTTTCTTTTGTTTTACCTTTTTGCTTGCAACTCAAGATTATGACAAAGTCAGTAATGGCAAGAAAAGGAGTGATAAAAGAGAATTATGATGGGAAGAAATGGCAGTTGCGGTTAATGTCACTTCACACATGCAAGCTGTCCTCTCACTTAGATTTCAAATTGGCTCATTTTAAATTTTTTGACGTAGCCTAGCATAAATTGACACATGGGAAATATAGTTGCATCTTTTTCTTCCCCCCCCAACCTAAACTAGGACATGTGTCCACACATGCGAGATGAGAGTGGTGATTTGACAAGGAATAATGACATATTATGTGAATGTCTATACTAATGTAAGTAATAAAATGAATGCACTTAAAAGATGATTAAAAGATAGCAATTAATGAGCACATACCTGAATGTGTGGAGGATTTGTTGCAAATATTGTGAACAAAGTACCGCTTGCCTTTTAGAGGAATAAATTGAGCAATTAATGAAGATGAAGTGGAATGAGGTGAGGTGGAATGAAGTGATGGAAGAAAGAGAAAGGTGGTGATGGATGGGTGAATGGGAGGATGGGTTAAGAAATGGACTTCCAAAAGAGTAGAAGTCTTTATTATGACAAGTATATACCTTAAATAGCCAGGAGGGACACTAGGTCCACTTCCTTCAGCTACAAGAAGCTCGAGTGCTAAATGCTGTGTGAATTGTTGCAGGAAATTTTCTTTGGAGGCTGGCTTGTGATATAATCTGAGGCGATGACCATTGACAAGTAATTTGAATTTGACAAGGTCAATGGTAGTAAGCTAAAAAACTCCATTAAGAAAGACCTCAACAAATTCATATGGTCCTAGCCACCTTGTCTGCAATTTTCATGCATTGTCCTGATATCTTGAGTCATAGAGCAGGGTCCAATCTCCTGGTTGGAATTTCTTATCCTTGATAAATTTGTTATGCCATTTGATTCTCTAATTCTGCACTACCTTTGTATGCTGCAGGGGTGCTCTCCTTATCTCATCCAAACCATTTAGCTACATGATTCTTTCTCTGTGTGCCTCAAAAATATCCATCCCCAAATCTACTGCAGTCCTAAGAGTATTATATTCAAATTCAATGGGCATCACGACTGTCTTTCCATACAACAACTCAAATGGAGTGAAGTCTGTAGTTGTTTGCTAGGTTGTCCTATAGGCCCAAATAGCTTTTGGTAATCTGTTTGCCTAATCCTTTCTATGAATAGATACCATTTTGGTTAGAATGGATTCAATTTCTCTATTCGTCACCTCAACTTGGCCATTAGCCTGGGGGTGATAAGGAGTAGACTTCCTGTACCTTATGTTGTACTCATTAACTAGTGCTGCAACAAGGGTTGATGTGAATTGAGCCCCTTGATCAGTCACTATTTCTCTTGGGACTCGATATCTTGTGAAAATATCCTCATAAAGAAATTCTGCAACCTTGTTATCTCTTGCATGCTTCTTGGCCTTAACTTCTACCCACTTTGTCACATAATCGGTTCATACCAATATATAAGACTTACCATTTAATGGAGGGTCAATGGGTCCCACAAAATTCAATCCCCACTTTTCAAAGTGAGTGATTACTACCCGAGGGAAAAGTGGCATCTCATTAGATCTAGTTGGTCTGCCAATTCTTTGACATCTATCATATTTTTTGGTATACTTTCCTGCATCCTTGTGGAGTGTTGGCCAGTAATATCCTACATTCAAAATGTTCATTGCTATCGTCTTGGCTACAAAGTGTCCTCCACATGGTTCATTGTGACATGCATGAAAAATGTCATATGTCTCATCTTCTCTCATACATCTCCTCATGACATAGTCTGGTCCAGTATAAAACAAACATCCAACAATCCAAGAGAAAGGAAAAGATTTTTCAATGAGTTCCCTTTTCTCTTTTGGAGAGAAGTGAGAAGGAACTCTACCTATGACCAAATAATTGGCCATATCAACATACCAAAGTGTTTCTATATTAATGTAGAATAGATGCTCATTAGGAAGAGTCATCTATGGGCTGATTATCTTCTGATGTAGTAAGCCTTGAAAGAAAATCTGCAACAACATTGGCCTTCCTTGGTTTATCCACAATGGTTATATCAAACTCTTGCATCAACAATAACCATCTTGCCAATCTACCTATGACCAAATGTTTATTCATGAGATATCTAATGGCTGCATGATTAGTGTGCACAAAGATTTGGTAGCCTGTTATGTAATGTCTGAATTTGTTCAATGCATAGATTATTGTCAGCATTTCTTTCTCTGTCACTGTATAATTGAATTCAGCTCCTTGTAATTTTTTGCTAACAAAGTAAATGGAATTTTCAACAGCTCCTTCTTTCTATCCTAAGACTGCTCCTATGGCATAATCTAATGCATCAGTATGGATGTGGAAAGGAAGTTCCCAACCCTTTGAGTACAGGAGCATGAGTCAAAGCTTCCTTCAAGTCAGAAAATTCCTTGTCACAGGCTTCAGTCCACTAAAATTCAACATCTTTAGTGAGAAGAGTATACAATGGTGCTGCTACCTTGTTGAAATCTTTGATGAAATGCCTATAATATCCTACATGACCCAAGAAACTCCTAACATCCTTTTTTTTGTAGGTGTGGTCAGATTTGTGATTACCTCAATCTTTGTAGGATCTACTTGAATTCCCTCGTGAGAGATGTAGTGGCCAAGAACTACACCTTCCTGCATTATCATGAAACACTTTTCACTATTTAAGGAAGAGTTTTGGTCTTTACATCTTTGTAGGAATCTCCTGATATTTTCCAAAGATTGATTAAAATCAACACCATAAGTGGTAAAATCATCCATATAAATTTCTATGCAATCATGAGAAATGTCTGAGAATAGGCTAATGACTGCCCTATGAAAAGTTGTAAGTGTATTGCATAAGCCAAATGGGAGTACCGAATAGGCATAGGTCCCCCATGGACAGGTAAATGTTGTCTTCTCCTGGTCCTTTGGTGCAATTTGGATCTAGTTGTAACCATTGAATCCATCTAGAAAAGAAAAGTATTGCTTTCCTGCAAGTGTATCCAAAACTTGATCAGTGAAGGGTAAGAGAAAGTGGTCCTTCTTGGTGGTAGCATTAAGTTCCCTATAATAAAAAAAACTCACCATTTCCATCTTTTCTTGGGCATAATCACTAATGGAGACATCCACTGACTATCTGAAATGGGGTAGATAAATCCTGCATCTAGTAACTTCTACAGTTCCCATTTTACAATTTCTCTTAGTGTAGGGTTAATTCTTCTTTGTCGTTGTCTTATTGGGGTGCAATAATTTCTGATGTAAATTTGTGTACAAAGTTTAGGGTCCAATCCCTTCATATGATGATAATCCCATGCAAATGCATGCTGATGGGTCCTTAATAAGTTTTCCAATAACAGTTGTTGTTCTTCACTTAATTTACTATTAACATTAAGATATTTTCCTTGTGACACCTATACTTGTGTAGTTAACTCTATCATGGCTGCTTCATTAACACATGGTACCTCTAGTTCATATGGAATCAATGTATGGGATATACCTATTGCTATAGGAAGTCTGTCTATAGGAACAATGGCTGCAGGAAGAGCGGCTGTAGGAAGAACGTTTGCAAGAATAGTGGCTGCAGGAAGAGCAGGAAGAAGTGTCTTGACTGGAGTAGAAAAATGAGAATATGGTGCTTCCTCCACTTCACAATGGTTCTGAATGATGTTAGCCAATACTTCATCTTAATCTTGGAGCAACATGAAAGAGTTTCTACCTAGCATCATAAGATGCACCACAAAATTAACTTCCTCGACCTCTTCACCAACATGTGGCCATACGGGATTATCTTCACCATGAGATGGCTGAGCAGGAGGATAAAGAACAAATTTTTTCATTCTCTTCCCATCTAAAATGGTCATGCAATCTGACCGAAATCCAATGTATGCATATGTAGTTGCTAACCAAGGCCTTCCAAGAATAATGGGATACCCACCTAGTGTAGCTTTAGGAGAAAGAATCATAAAGTCTGTTGGGTACTCCCAGGAGTCTAAAACTACCACAAGATCCTCCACTACACCATCAGGCTTAACAATAGAGCTATCAGCAAGTTGCAAGACAGTATGAGTAGATCTCATGCTTGCAACGTTTAGTTGCTACAGGATGTCTTTGGTCATTACATTTATTGCTGCCCCTAAATCAATCAGAGCATTCTTTACTTGGACTCCATTTATAACAACTGCTACCACATGACTACCTGGGTCATTATACTTGGGATAGTCACTTTTCCCAACATGATGTCAACTAGCTATCCCACCATATGAACTGTAGTTGGGTCTTTCTTTTTCCTACTCGGCTTCTTGAGGCATGCTTCCTTGATTTCCTTGCTGTAGATTGGAACACCCTTTATGGCCTGAAATAGAGGTATCTGGACACATATGTGCTTCAGTTGATCCAAGATATCAAAAGTTGTATCCTCCTTTTCTTCCTTCTTGTTGGAAACTTCTAATCTTTGAGGAAATGGTGGTTCTTGTTCATTTTGATTGACTTGGACTGGTTCAGGATTTTTAGGTACACTTGGCTGATTGGGATCATTCAGAGGTTCCTCCTCCTCTTCCACAAGAAAATCAGGGATAATGGACTTGGAAGGGGCTGGTAGAGTAGTTCCTGAATGCAAGTGGATGTCACTTACACTCACAACATATGCAGGGAATTGATTTTAATCAACAAAGTATGTAGGTTGTTGCTGTAGTTTGTTATTTGGATTGGGTGTGGGCTGAGTTGGTAACTGAGTAGGTTTAGGTGCATTTGAGCTTGGATTAGTAGGTGGAGGCATTATAGTAGGCTGCTAGGGCTGAGAAAGTGGCTGCATGTAACTGGTTATCTAGGTAGGCCATTGTTGTCCTCTTCTCCATTGATTTGTTTGTTGCTAATTTCCTGGAGGTAGTTGCCAATGCCCTTGAAATTACTGCCAATTCCCCCGAGGTTGCTGCCATTGGGGTGAACTTTGATGATTGGGCCAAGCATTTGGAGGGTTACTCCAAGACTGTAGTGGATATCCTCAATAACTAGATGGATATGGGGGCTTCTATTGGTTACCAGATGAATAAGAATTAAAATATGGCCCAACATAGGATAGTGGATCTAGTGGCATACCTTATCTTGGAGCCCAAGGATTCCTTTGCGCAACATAGTAGAATTGGTCTTCTTCAATCTGGATTGGCTTGAACTCAGGTGGAATCTACCTGCTTTCAAGAATAGCTACCATCTTGCATCTGTAGTCCCTCTTCTTTTGTTTATAGTGGAGGTAATACTTTGTCAACATTGCCTCTGCCTCCTCTTGCTTTTTCTTGGCCTAAAGTGTATCTAGCTGAGTAGCTAGATTATTTATAATGTTTTGCTTGAAGTCTGCCAACAAATGAGTAATATCCATTCTTGAAACTCCATTGGTAGTTGACTTACCCATGGAAGATTGGTAAGCTCTCCCCTTCTTTGAAGCTGGCCTAGAGTAGTTCTAGCATATTTTCTTGATATCCTCCCAAGGAACTTGGGAGATATCTCCTCCTCTCATGCAGTCCAAGGCATCAGTGCAACTATCATTAATTCCTCTTAGGAAAATAAACTTTTATGTGTCTTCATTAAGTGTATGGTGTGGAGATTTTTGTAGGAAAAACATAAATCTTACAATGTAATCTTCTAGGCTCTCATCTTCCTTTTGTTGCATCTTGAAAATGTCACCTCCTCTCATGTCATTTCCCCTGCAATATTCCTTGTATTTCTCAAGGAATTTTGTCCTCATGTCTTCCCAAGTTTCCACAGTATTTCTTCCTAGGCTCATGAACCATTCTAACGCAACCTCTTTTAGAGTGGTAGGAAATAGGTTAAGCCTATGGGCATTAGTACTATAATCATAACTCCTACAGAGTATGTCAAACTCAAACAAAAATGTATCAGGATCTTCTATGACAAGTCCATAAAACTTGGGGAGTGCTGAGGTAGGAATATTCTTGATGTTGTCAACTTCATTCTGATGGGCAATGGGGAAAGGAAAAGCTGGTTGGTTAGGTATGTTCCTATTTGCATCACCTATACCTGCTTGATGTAGTTCCAAAGCAAAGGGTTTCTCAAGCTGATTTTGGTCTTTAGAGGAGACTTCAGAGCTAGTCAGATAAGGAAATGCATCAGCAAAGGGGTGTGGATCTTCTTCTTCTTCTTCTCTTGGTAGGTTCTTATATTCAACTAGCTGGAATGGATTAGGATTGTTAGGAAGGAATCTCCCATAAGCATCCCTTCTCCTTCCTCTATGCATGAGGTATTAGTTACTGTAGACACATAAAAATGACCTAGGCCTGCAAGCTCTATTTTACCACTTTCATCCTAGCATAATTATGACATCTTAATTATGTCCTTGGTCCACATTCGACTAGTAATTAAATAATTCATAATTATTTAATTAATTCATGTCCTTTTATTCTTCATGATTATTAAATAAATAAATTTTATTTATTTATTAAATACGTCATTAATTGTCTAAGTCTTCCCCTAATTAAATAAATTTCGTAATTTATTTAATTACCTTTATTCATTTATTCTTCTTGATTATTAAATAAATGAATTTCATTTATTTATTTAATATGTCACTAATTCTCATAATTAAATGAATTTACTAATTTATTTAATTATTGATCATATCCTCTAAATTAAATAATTATCTTTAATTATTTAATTGTCAAAATTAACATTTCCCTCATTTTAAAAAAATGAAATTATTTAAAATGATCTTACATTCTTGACTATCAGTTCATTTTAGTAAATAATCTAAAAATTGATTATTTATTATCACACAAAATCCATATTTTTAATTTATTTAATTCAAAATAGTAATAATCTTCCAAAAATCAAGCAATCAAGCAGATTCTTGATTTTCCAAATCTGCTTTTCTTTTCAACTCTTATCTTTTTGATTTTTTGAATCTCACAAATTAGGCAGTCTTTATCTTCTTGATTTCGAAAATCTTTATTTTTCTGACTAATTATCTCATTTATTCTCGACCGCTGATTCGATCTTCTCAGATGACATCTCGACCACTCATTTAATAATTTTTCCCTAACCCTGATTAGGATTTGTCACATTAAATCTCATCCTTTGATTTTAGGCTTCTATCAAAATTCAATCTCGTCCATCTGTCCAAAATTACATTTTCTATAAAATGCCAATTTTTCTCACAAATTCGATTACACTTAGACACTTAGACACTTAGACACTTATAGATACTCACATATGCATATTCCTGTAGTTTATTTGTGATTTTGGCATACTTGTCTTAGCATTATAGTCATTTCGTCATAGGCATAGACACTTTATCTCATTTTAGACACTCCAAATCCTTCAAAGCTTGTGTAGGACTTAGTCTTTGTTTTCAAATTGCTTACACGTTCAATTTGAGGGAAACCATCAGCAAGTTAGGAGGTGCTATGAAGGTAAATCATGGAAGATTCAATGAACGACAAGTATAATCGTTCTTGTTTTTAGTTTCCTTTGTTCTTGATAGCTTCTTTGGGTTTCATGCTTTTATTGATTTGATAATCTAACAATCCAAAAATAACCCTTAGATACATTGGTGAACCCAACTGTTCTTTTTTTGTTTCATACAATTTTTTTTTGTGTTTTCTATCTTTTTTGTAGGAACAGGTATGAAGTGATGCATTTGAGTTTTCCCGTACCGCATCTGATGTGTCATGACACATTTGAACTATCAAATGACGCAATCGCTCTGAGGTGACACACTCGCAGTACGAAAAGCTGCATTTGACAATAACGAGCTACATCTGCCTGTCAGGACGTGACACATTCAATCTGCTGTGACACATTTGCCTGGTGATTTTTTTTATTCCTTGTGCATTCTATTTTTCTGATTTTGGTTATTTTTCTTTTGCATTTTTTTTCTATTTTTTGTTCTTTCCTATTTTGGAATTCTATTTTTCTTCTTTATCATAGGTTTTTCGTGTTACTAATATTGGTTTGCAGCGTGTGGCGTTAGCATTTTTGCAGGTCAAAGGCATTTGATGAAACTACTAACATGTGATTTTGCAGCTACGTTTGTTGAAGATTTATCATTCAAACCATTTGTTTGTGATTTTTAGTTTAGGAATATTTCCATTGGTGCACTAAAATGAACTTTTTTTGCAAGTGTTTGATTGTGTTTGAACAAATGGTAGGTGATTATGCTCTCACCTTGTGAAAACTTGGTGATCAGAAAACCAGACCCATTTTATTTGTTATAAAACCTTAAGACTTAATAATCAAAGTATCCTCTCCCCTTGCACTTTTAGGTGATCCTGGGTGTAAGAGAAATAGTTATTATTTCTAGAAACGGGCCTACCTTAAGGGAAAAATTACTCACCTTAAGGGATGACTCGACCGGTAATAGGCTAAATCCAAGCCACTTCCAGCTGAAATATAAAATGGGTGCTTGAGGAAAGTTTAATTACCACAAGTGCGGATGTGTCACACAGATGAAGTAGTACTCCCATAAACCCTGTTGAGCGTAACCTCTTTAGGATGGAGTGCCACCTAATTGGTGATTAATCTCTTGCCCCATGTCTGGCCACTCCAACGAATGCCATTACTAAACACCTGTTGTTTTATAGGCCAACCATTTTCAGTCGTTGCTTTGTATAGTGCAGGGTATAGTATCATGCCCGAAGATACTCATTACCGATCCCCTTGAGTAGAGATAGCAGTTCTTGGGAAGTCACTACCCAAGAATCCAAAGTTGGTGTGCCTGTAGAAGTGAGTGCTGTGGAGGGGAGCCTGTGCCACCAAACTTCTAAGCTATCTGCTCTCGAGAAGGAAAGGTGTTCATCACCAATCTGGGGTATATCGGTGGGCTATATCAAGTATACAAACCTTTGGCTTATTAGGATTGTACTTGTCTTATGTGCGCTTGCTTACACTAAAACATTGTGCTTGTCAAGTGTTTGCTAGATTTTCAAACATTATTCACCACATTTATGATTCTGAACAAAACATTCAACATTTGACAGATCAAATTTTCTCTAAATACATCAAAAAACTCAATTTTCACAACCGATGACACAACTGTTGAAACACATCTGATGTTATGAAACACATTTGAAAACTCTTGAGATGCAATCACTCTGTTAAACTATATCTGATCGCATAAACACCACATCTGATTGTGTCACAACGCATATGAAACTCACAGAACCGCATTTGCAAAAGTACACCGCATTCATCAACTCCAGAGCCGCATTTGCTTAAGTTGTAACACATTTGAAATACTGTGATGCATCCGTGGTCTCAAACGACGCATTTTCCTGATACAAATAAAACCCTGATACAAAGTTGAATCTATGTCTAAACTTTGTCAGCCTATTGTCAATTTTTTTTCCAAGAGGATCCTATCAGAAACCAACCTTGAAATTGCTCAAAAGTTTTATCATTCGACCATTAGTTTGTAGTCTTAACCATAGGCTTCATCTTTCAAATTTTTGTTGCATACATTAGGCATTAGCTTGACCCTAGGTTTCCTTGCATACTTTGGATTAGGTTGACCTCATCACGATTTACAACATCATTTCTTTCGAAACTAGGTTATCTTGGACTTAATCATCATTCCTCTTTTTTCCCCCTTTTGTGAGAATTTCCAACTCAACAGTCTAGTTAGGAAAACTCACTAGTCATCTTGACCTTGTCACTTCGTCATTTTCAAACAAGTCCTTTAGTAACCAAAATAAAAAACATAGACTAAGCTTAGAAGTGTTTAGGTATCATTTTCTCCAAATTGCATTCTAGTTTGTACCTTGCATACTTTATTCCCAAAAATACAAAAATATTATTCATCCTAGTCGTCATTTTGAACCTAAACCTTGCATTAATCATATTAAGTCTTTAGTCCACATTATCATCTTAGTCCTCATTTGGCATTTTGTCTTTGATAGCTTTGTCATCTCACATCAATCATTCCTTAGACAAACGTCATCATCACCTAGTCATCCTAGTCGACATTTTCTTTGGAAAACATAGTTTCATATTTTCATCCTTTATCGAAAATCCAAAAAACATAGGCTGTCATCATCCTCACATTTAGTCATCATTCTCATCATTTCCATTTGAGAAATTTCATTTTATGGTGGAAACTAGACTCCAAAGAAAGAAATGACAACTGAAAAACTTTGGACAAGACTCCACTTCCAACATCAACAATCACACATGTGACCCAAATTGGACTTTTGATGACCCATTCAGCAACACGAACATTCAACGTCTCACGACCATAAAATCCTGATCAAACAGTCCCTTTGAACCATTTTTACGTAAGGATGAATATGGAAAAATACTTGAGGAAAACCTAGAGGTAGTAGCACAAGATCCAGAGGCGGCCTACTTTGTAGAACAAATGGTCTTATATGACAGAGATAGATATTTGACCATACTTTTAAGTCAAGGAGCCAAATTACCTCAGGGATTTGACATTGATACCTTGAGATTGACATCTCTTGCCAATAATGTCAACAATACACATAACATGTCAAATAATGGTCAACCTCCAAGCACCACAAGCAATACTTTCTTTGATGCTACCTCGCAAAATGTCACAACGACCATGAGTGCTACCTCCAACATTCCAAGAAACTCCAATTCAATAAACACTACATCCATTGGAGGATCACAATCCGTCACAGTGCCCACAATATCTACAACACCATCACAATCGGCTGGAACCACCTTTGGGTCCTCAGAAGTGTGGGAAAGTTATTCCAATCCTCTCTTTACCACTACGGTAAATTCCATGGGGGCATAATCAAGCCATACAAATCCTCCATTGATAACTACATCTAATAGCATGAGTACATCTTCATCATATCCTCTCATTGGTATCTCACAAAATCCTATGGGTGGAGGCAAACGACGTATCTTTATTCAAGGACAACAACAAAATGTTCACACATCAACACAGTCTAATTCCATCACCTCCCAAGGACAAAATATGACCATTCCCCTTGTACAAACCCAACAATTTGGACAAGGCAGTCAACACACACAACTTATGGCATCATTCACACATCAAAATATTCAAGGTAGCCATATTCCCCAAATATTGACCCAAATTGCTGGGGGACACATCCCAACATACTCATCCGATATTCATACCCACCAACATGCCCCCAATCCAAACTTTCAATACCAACAACACATAAATCAAAACACATCACACATGTCACACAAATCCATCCCTCAACAATACACCAACATCCACGCACAAAAAATGGGGACCTATGGCATACCAATCAATCCTATGTATGGGACCACAAATGACCCTATAATTGATGAATTACAAGGAAAACTGATGGGTCTAGAGAAACCATAGAAAACATACAAATATCCATCAAAAAAATAGAAGTGTCATATGATCTATCTGTATATCCCTTTGACATGAACTTATACATGCCACCATTTCCTCTAGGATATGTGTCACCTAATTTTACCAAATATAGAGGAAGGACAAACCCCATCGAACATGTCCGTGAATTTACAACCAACTGTATGGACGTCGCCTATGAACAAACATACTTGATGAGACTTTTTTCTAAAATTCTTGCAGGTCTTTCCCTTGAATGGTTCTCCACTCAAAAGGATATCCAAACATGGGATAAGCTTAAACACAAATTCATAAAAAATTACGCATACAACATTAACATGGACACCTCTATTACTAGCTTATGCAATCTCACGCAAGAGGATGCTGGTGAAATATTAATCCCATTCTTTCAAAAATGGAGAAGTCTAGCTAGTCGTTGCCACATTGACATACCCGAAAAGGAAAAGGTGGACATGTTCGTTCAAACACTTCTAGGACCCTTAAAATATGCATTACAAGTACATTGTTGTACAACCTTCACGAACCTAGTCGAAAAAGGTGTCTAGATTGAGAAAACCCTTATTGCAAAGGGAGAGCTAAGATACGGTCCTAAAAACATAAATGCAAATCCTCCCACTGACAAAAATAAGTACTGGGTAAAAAATAAACATGTTACCAATGATGGTGTTGTGGACGCCAAGGATGCAAACACTATGGGTCTTATACTAGCTCTAAAAGGGGTTCAACCGCAAAACAAATCAATGACGATATTGACACCCCCTACCAATGTCCCCCCAAACAACCAAAGCAGCCAAAATAATCAAGGACAATATCGTCAGATGAGACAATTCCCCAAGGGTCGCACATACACTCCCTTGGGTGAGCCCATTGAGGAAGTCCTCAAGAAATGCCTTCAGAATGGTGTCATCACACTTCAAGAACCAAAACCATATGAGCCAAAACAATTCAAACCAGCATGTTGGGACGATAATGCATTTTACGATTATCATCAGGCAAAAGGACATAATATTTCTTCTTGTCGACAACTAAAAAATATTGTACAAGACCTTATCGAGAACCGTATAATTGAGGTAGGTGGACCACAATTTTCCTCTAATTTAGATCATACCATTCATACAAACCCACTGCAATACCATGGTTCTAATAAGGCTTCCACGTCAGGTCTTAAGGAAAACAATAATCAAGCCAATTTTGCCTGAGCCAAGTATGACTATTCCGGTGGAACTACTATAAACAATATCTGAACTGATAATGAATGTGTCACTACCATCACAATCAAGAGAGCACCCTAATGCAATGCTACTACTCAAAGTGGCAAGGTCACCATAGCTGGTCTGCCTCCCATTAGGCAACCTAAGCTTACCATACCCGGTCCATCTCCTAGGCAATCACAACCCGCCTCAACCACAAAGCAATGGCAACCAATAGTCAGTTTAACCTTATTGACTAGCTTGGCAAAACTCCTTCGCAAATTTCTATACTCGAGCTGCTTCGCATCTCTCCCAGGCATAAGGCTATACTAGATAAAACCCTACAAGAGTCATTAGTCCCTAAGGATATTGATGTAAACCAATTTGAGACTATGGTGGGATACCTCACTACACCTCACCATGTCACCTTTTATGATCAAGACTACTCTTCACCCAAGACTAACCATAACGATGCATTACACATTGAAACTTTAGTCCATAAGCATAAGGTCAGAAGAGTTTTAGTAGATGGAAAATCAGGATTGAACATATGCTCCTTGAAATTGGTTAAGGCTCTAAGATTTTCTAATGCATGTGTGGACCCTACAAAGAGTATAGTCATAAAAGCTTATGATGATGAAGAACACTCTTCACGAGGCATTATTTCTCTTCCTATCAGACTAGGACCAGTCATTGTGGATACAACTTGCCAGGTCTTGGATCTAGAATTACCTTACAACATCTTTCTTGGCCACCCATGGATTCATGCCTTAAAATCCGTTCTATCCACATATCACCAATGCTTAAAATTCCCATTTGATGGCACAAAAATCACCATACATGGAGACTTGACCCTTTTCAATATTGTACCAACCTAAGGGGTATTTTTGCAAACCAAGTGCCCATCAACTAAGAAGCTCCTGGCTCCTCTTCTTCTAAATACGTTGACCCATCCACACTCACATCATCTTCCACATCCACTCCGTCCACATCTTCCACTACACCACCATCTTCCACACTTCTTAAGGATGAACCCAATGTCAAGATCTAGGACCTAGGCTGTGGAGAATTCAAACTACATATGGCATATAGCATCACAACAATACCCAAGTCTCTGAAGGTCTATGGTCAACCATGTTTTAGAATGGAACCCAAAGAAATTTTCAAAGTTCCACCAAAACCGGTTTTCATAAAATGGGGAGACATGAGTAACGAGGACCTGGCCAATATTACATGATGGCTCTATAAACATATGGCCGAACTACCCCCATTACTAGTTAAGAAATATGGTGATGGATATGACATGATGAAGGCTAAAGGCTACGATGGAACTAGTGGCCTAGGCAAAAATAAAACTAGACGAAGAGAGCCCATAGAATCTTTCAAAATACCAAAGTATCTTGGATTAGGGTATGGATTGCCCAACAATGATGACCGATGCACCACTGGGATTTTGAGTGAGCACGTGCATGCTTCGGAAAGTGTCAAGACCAATAAGGAAACCTTCATCGAAACTGACTCCCAAGAGTGGGAATTTGGCTCTCAAAGATCCTTAAGTGACTGTTGCCTTGATGATTTGTTTGTCGAAACGGGGGAGCTTACCTCTGAACAAATTTTTTGGCAAACATTTAAAATTGATCGGGCACCAAATAGTCATAGTTCTATTTCCATTCCCCATGACATACAAGACCCACCACCTAAATCTAGTAACCAACAATCAAATCCATTTGAATTGCTAGATAATGCAGACAACCACGACTCTGAGCCCTTCACCCCTTACTTTGACAACGAATATGAAACAAGTGAAGGGGAATATTGGATAGAGTCTGATGTGGAATTGGATGATGATAATTTCATCTACAATATCTCTATTCATCTACATGCTTTTTGCATCCTCCCCTCAATTCACCAACGTTGATGATGGCATTTCCTTAGTCTATCCATAATTAATCGATTGGGACCAACAAGGCCTGCCAGTCCTCAACACTTTTCAGAATGATGAGGCTATTGCAGAATTTATGGGATTACGTGAGGGAATACCCAGTAGTGATCACAAGGCAGGATTCACCATTGACCTAGATTGTGCAACCTACTTTGGCGAGACTACTCCGTCCTCCAGTTGCAAAATTAAAATTAAAAATAAAATAAAAAATGAAACGTCTTTAGGTGAAAACCGAAAGGCACCTTTTGAAGACAAAAAAGTAAAAACAAAGGATGTATCTGTGGGTGAAAACCTCTCTGAGGCACCCAAGGATGGAGGACTGGACTTTCTTCCCATAACACAAGAGAAATCAGCTATCCTCATAGAGGACACCATAGAAGACAACATATCAACAACAAAAGATCCCAAAATGGTCCTCTTTGCTGCATCCTTGACTGAAGAAGAGATTCCAGAATTTCACAAATTATTTGCAGAACGTAAAGTCAACTTCACATGGTCCTATACTGACATGCCGGGGTTAGACCCATAACTAGTTCTGCACCATCTGCCACTATTGCCTAATGCCAAACCAGTTAAACAAAAGTTACGCAAAATGCATCCTCAGGTCACTCTATTGGTCAAGGTTGAGTTGAAGAAACTTCTAGACACTGGATTCATACGGTCTATTGATTATACTGAATGGATATCTAACCTTGTGCCTGTAACAAAGCCAAATGGAATGATCTGAGTCTGCACAAATTTTAGAGACTTAAACAAGGCATGCCCAAAAGATGACTTTCCTTTGCCGAATATTGATATCATAGTTGACCTCACAACATGATACGAGATGTTGTCCCTCATGGATGATTTCTTCAGCTACAATTAGATTTGTATTGCCCCCAAAGACTACCATAAAACAACATTCACTTGCCCTTGGGGTACATACTGCTGGAATGTCATGCCATTTGGTCTTAAAAATGCAGGCGCCACATATCAGAGGGCTATGACCACAATCTTTCATGACATGATGTATAAAATAATGGAAGATTACGTAGATGACCTATTGGATAAATTAGTAACAAGAAAAGATCATCTTAAGGTGTTAGACACAATTTTCAAGAGACTAGAAGAATACAAAGTCCGACTGAATCCTAAAAAATGTGTCTTTGGTGTAACATCGGGTAAACTCTTGGGATACATAGTTTCTCGAAGAGGCATTGAAGTTGATCCAGAAAAATTCAAAGCCATCATGGACATGCGTCCTCCTAGAGGAATAAGCAAACTTAGGACTCTACAGGGTAAGGTACAATCTATCCAGCGTTTTATAACACAATTGGCTGACAAGTGTCAACCATTCCAATATATTTTGCGCAAAGGAATCCCCTTTGTGTGGACAGATAAATGCCAAGAAGCCTTTCAGCAAATAAAAAACTACTTACTCTCACCACCAGTCCTCATGCCGCCCATTCACGAAAAACCATTGATCCTATACATCTCTACCACTAATTCAGCACTGGGGGCATTGCTAACACAAAACAACCAAGAAGAAAAAGAAAGAGCCATATATTATATCAGTCGGACACTAGTCGGGTATGAACTGAATTACATATCAATTGAACTCGCTTGTCTAGCAGTTGTCTTTGCAGCTCAGAAGCTAAGACATTATATGTTGAGCCATCAGACACAGTTGGTAGCCAAGATTGACCCCCTCAAATATCTATTGAGTCATGCAACATTGACAGGACGTCTACAAAATGGGTCATGATTCTAAGCGAATACAACATTCACTATGTTGAAAGAAAAGCGATCAAAGGACAAGTGATTGCAGACCAATTGGAAGATGCACCTATACAAAGTGATCATACCTTAGTGGAAAATTTCCCACATGAATCAATATTCCATACAGAACCAAAGTCTCCTTGGAGGCTATACTTTGACGGATCACATACTAATCATGGCTCAGGGGTAGGGATATTTTTTTATCACCCCTCAAGGAGATTCCATTCCTAAGTCTTTCCACATAGCTTTCCCATGCAAAAATAATGTGGTGGAATATGAGGCACTGGTTACAGGACTTAGAATGGCAATAAAATGGAAAATCAGAACATTGCATGTCTATGGGGATTCTCAGCTGGTCATCAACTAGGTTAATGTTGACTACGACACAAAGGATGAGAAACTCATTCCCTACAAACAAATGGTTACCAGTTTTCATACGTATTTTCATATGGTGACTTTTGAACAAGTTTCGAGAGCACAAAACAAAGCAACAGATGCAATGGCTACAATAGGCTCTCTCCTCTACATTCCAAGCAATATGCCTCAGCTGGAATTCCTAATAGAACAATTGTCGGTCTCCACTTATGACATTCTAGAGTCAGAGATGGTCTGTGAACTTGTTGGTCCCGAATCTCCTTGGTACTAAGATATTTATGACTACCTTAAGTCTCAAACCCTTCCATCTAATTTGTCTAGTAACCAGAGGAAGTCTTTTATCCAAAAAGCCGCAAGATATGCCATCGTCAGTGACATCCTTTACCACCGTATCTTTGATGACACCCTCCTTAAATGTCTCGACACTAATGAAGCACGTACAACCTTATGCAAAGTACATGAGGGTATATGCGGGTCTCATTCAAGTGGTCCTACTCTGGCCAAGAAGATAATGAGACTTGGGTACTACTGGCCGACCATTGAAAAAGATGCACTAGAATATGTTAGGACTTGTCGCCAATGCCAGATTCACAGTGATTTAATCCACACTGCAGCACAAGAACTTCGGCCAATCACTTCTCCTTGGCCCTTCGCTCAATGGGGACTCGACCTCGTGGGTAAGATCCATCCTACCTTGTCCAATGGCCACAAATTCATCATAACCCCCATTGAGTACTTTACGAAGTGGATCAAAGCCATCCCTCTGACATACATAATTGGAAAAAAAATATCCAAATTCATCCTTAACTACATCATTTTCCGGTATGGCCTTCCGCAATCCATCATCATTGACAACGAACGTCCGTTTAAAAACCAAAACGTTTGTGAGTTATGTGAGCGATTTCACATCCAACATCATTTTTCCTCTTCATATTACCTACAAGGAAACAGTCAAGCTGAGGCATCAAATAAAACCATTGTTAAAATCCTTAAAAAGACTGTCAATGACACTGGCCGTGACTGACATATTCAACTCAACCTTGCTCTGTGGGCTTACCGTACCAGCATTCGTACACCCACATGAGCCAGTCCATTTGCTCTGGTCTTTGGAACTGAGGCCATCTTGCCTATCAAGGTTGAAATTCCTTCCTTATGAGTCTCCCTGAAGGGTTTAACTAATGATGAGGAGTATAGACAGTTGCGCTTGCACGAGCTGGAGATGTTAGAGGAAAGAAGGAAAAATTCCCTGAACCATCTACAAGCGTATCAAAATTGTCTTTATCACAGTTACAATAAGAAAGTCATGGTCAGGAAGTTTGACGTTGGTGACTTAGTCCTAATGCAAAACCCTACGAACCAGGCTGACATAGAAAAGCCATGCAAGTTTGAACCAAACTGGTTGGGTCCTTATGTCATCGTATCTTCTTTTGGTTCTGGACCGTATTCGTTGGCTATGCCAGATGGTGAACAATTGACAGAGCCTATCAATAGTCTACATCTTCGAAATATCTATGCATAAGTATCATAAAGTTGAGCTGAAAACTTTAGAAATACAATTTTTTTTTTTTGAAAAATGGTAAAAAATTGTTGCCTTGATGAAAACCTAGCAAATAGGCATTTTGGTGGCACCAAAAAAATAAGAAAAATGACAAAAATAGTAAAGAAAAATAACTCATCCAATAGTAAAAACTTGGAAAATAGGCGCTTTGGATAAGTACCATGGTGAAAACCTGGCAAGCAGGCGCCATGTGCAATCAATCATTGCTCTGCCATCTACTGTTACTTTTTCTGCCTTGGCCTAGGATGAAATACATTTTCCATTGCCACCATGACATCTACCATGACAACATACCCTTCCTTTCATGGTTGAAAAAAGGTTGACATCAAGTCCTGAATACTATCCATCTGGCACCTCAGGCACATCCCGTTCATGTCCTTTAAAATTGGCTAAGTCTTCGACCTGACTAGGGGAAAATTTTATATCATATGACTGCAGTGGATATCATGCATGGTCTCGGCAATTGTAAAATGTCCTGAAGAAAGACCAAAAACATCACAAAATGTCTTGTTCAGAAAGACCAAAAACATGGAAAAATGTCTTGAAGAAAAACAAAAACATCATAAAGTGTCCTGAAAAAAGACAAAAACATCATAAAATGTCCTGAAAAAAGACAAAAACATCATAAAATGTCCTGAAAAAATTACAAAGCATCATAAAACGTCCTAAAGAAAGACCAAAAACATTGTAAAATATCCTTAAAAAAAGAATAAAAGAATAAAAGAAAGACCTAAAAATTGAAAAACGTCCTAAAGAAACCACAACAAACGTCAAACTTTCTCGAAAAATGCAAAACTAGAGTAATTTCTTGTCAAGTTTGTCAAATCAATTAGTCTTTGTTATTTGTCCGAACTACGTTGTCTTTGCGCATTTGCTATGTAGGCAAGACTCATTTTTGAGTCCCCAAGACATTAGGTTAGTCCTTTTAGGTTTGTCAAAATAAAATAATGATGCAATCTTTGGTCAACAAGACAAAGTCATTGGTCATGTCAAACTACGAGGTCTCTAAGTGTATGACGTAGGCAAGGCCATCTGTCGATGAGCCCCCAAGGCCGCACTAGGCTAGTCCATTAGGGTTCATTGCATTACACTGGCATACACGTCAAAAGTATTCAAGTCAAGACAAATCATTTTCCATACGAGAAAACTCCTAAAACAAAGTATGTCAATCATTTATTCAAACATGACAATCGCATTGGCATGTCAAATTTTTTTTGACATATGGTCAACACAAGTCAAACTCAGTCAAAACAAGTCAAATGATCGTAACCTATCAAACTGTCAACTCTTGGTTAGCTTTCAGATGTGTCCTTCTAAAGAATAACCTCTGTCATTCATGCCTTAGGATGTGTCCTTCCTAGGCATTGTCACTGCCATTCGACATTTTGACGGATCCTCTTGACATCTAAGGATCATTCCTCTCGACATCAATATTCTTCAGATGTGTCCTTCTGAAGAAAAAACTCTATCATTTATGCCTTAGGATGTGTCCTTCTTAGGCATCGTCATCGTCACTATCACCTGGAATTTCGAGGGATCCCTTTTGACATTTAGGGATCAAACCTCTTGACATCAACATTATTCAAAATGTGTCCGTAAATTTGACAATTTTCAGCATTCATCATCTTGGCATCGTCAAAACCTTGACACCCTATCATCTCAACATCATCAAACCTAACATATTGACATTAAAACACTGGGTATCCTGACACACTTGGCAAACACTTGGCACTTGTCTTTGGATTTTTCATCATGTTACTAGTTTTTCAGCGAGATTCCGACAACAAGATTTAGAGAAGCAGCGATGTATCATGATGTTTGTCTTGACTCTTGACACACATGCTACTAGTTTCTCAGCGAGGTCCTAATTTCAGGATTTAGAAAAACAATGACGTATCATGATAATGGCTCTATTTTGTATTCCGACAATCATGCTGATAGTTTCTCAAGGATGTCTTGGAAACAGGATTTAGAGAAGCAACGACATTTCATGAATTGTCCTTGTCTTTTTATGCTTGTGATTGGTTATGACAAAAAGACTGGGGCAATTGCACTCTTAGTATGAGTCATGATCATCCTTGTTTACGACTACTTATCTTATAGGTGATGGTACAACCTTGCACACCTTGATCTATGTCATATCATTGTGTTTGTTGGCCATCACAACAATCTGCCTAGTGATGATTAAGAGCAATAAATATAAAATTCTTATGGTAAAGTTTTGAAGGATTTGGTCTAGGAACTAACATGCATCTCCTTTTGTCCTATCATCTTCTCCGTCCATCTCACGATGATATCCTGTGACATACAAAAACATAAGTGCATACATAATCATATAGACATTGCATTAAGCCCATACATACATCATCCATAGCATTAAATCATATACATTTCATTGCATATCACATTAACATAAACATAAACATGACATCCATTCAAATAAATATATTATGCATATCAACATCATCCATGGCATAACATTAGCATGATATATAAATAAACATTACATTATCAGGGCATCACATCATAAGTAGTCATCATAGGACATACATGACAAGACATATAAATAATATCATCATCCATCATAAATGCATAAATCCACATAGATACCACATTACATACATCATAATGCAAAAATAAAATAACATCACATAACACACATGTAGGCTACATCAAAACTACATCATCATATAGCATCATATCAAAAAATATATAATGTCACAGGATAGAGTCAAGGGATATTCCAAAAATAGAGCTTGAAAGCTCAATGGTCTATACATAATGTGTCATAACATGGAAGCAAATTTAGCAAACATGTCCCTAGGAAAGGCTCTCATCATCCCCTCATGGAAAAGAGTGTGGTGACTGAGGATCTGTGCCTGACACTAAGGTAATGGGTGGACCTGTAGCAACCTCTTTCTTTGCAACCAATGGAATTGACACTGATGGCATCATCTCCATGATAATGAGCACCTGTGCTGACACTATAGCCTAACTCTGAGAGGACAAAGGATCTATCACTAGTGGCTACCTCTATACTGACCTCTACTCTGAACCGGTAGACCCATGACTATGGCTTGAATGATGACTTGAGGCATGCCTGTGTGAGTGGTGGGACCTATGCCCTGATATGTGCCCTGACGAGGTAGACCTTCCTCCACTAGTGTGACTCCTGCTGCTGCTCCCACTCCCTAATCGGTGACCACTGCCTGTCCTCGTTTGTGAGCACGACAGTGTAGGATATCATCGATTGGGAGGCACTACCTGCTCATATAAGGTCTTGTACTTCCCATACCGAGTGCTCACCCTAGAAAGCTCATGGGCCATATCCCTTGAAGGTCCTAAACATAAAGCTGCAAAGTCCACACACCACTGTGCTGACTCCTGCTGGCAGATCATTGCCTGATCCCACTCTACTCGAGCCACCTCTAGCTCTACTTGTAGTTCCTTGACCTATTCCACACTCTCATCTAGCCTCCTCTATAGATCTACCACCCTCTAATCTGTCGTAGCATCCTGGGGAAATGTCGAGGTAGGGGGTATCTCCTCCTCTCCCTCCACCATCCTCCATCTCTGGAGTCTCTCAGCCTCATCCATGGCATCATCATAATCATCATCCTCCTCTACAACCTCGTCACCACCAACTCCCTTGTCTCGAGGCACATCCACCTCCTCACCACCAAATCCCTCATCCCGAGGCACATCCACATCCACATCTACCTCAAGCTCATGCTCCTACCTCGACTCCTCCTGCTCCTACTCCTGCTCTTGCCTCGGCTCCCCCTTCTGTCTCTCCTGCTCCTACCTTAGCTCCTCCTCCTCTCTCTCCCCCTCCTCAGACACCTATGGAATAACATCCAATGCTGCTCTGCCCACATGTGGTCACACCCTCCTGCCCTATCTATGGTCATCTCTCCTCCGTCTCTGGCCGTCTCCTCCATCATCCCCATCATCTCCATCATCTCCACCCCAACCTCCATCCTTGCCCCCATCTCGCCCTCCATCCCAGCATCCATCCCTCCCCCTGCCTCCATCCCTTCCACCATCCCTCCCCCTACCTCTGCCTCTATCACCATCTCTGCCCCCTCTCCTGACTCTCGGGACATGTGGTATAAATGACCTCCTATCAATAGGTGCTAGCCCATTTGGATCTGTCAGTGGCATTGGTCGATGTGCCTACCACCATAAGTCATAGTTAGCGGTGGTCCCGAGATTTGCAATCCCACCTCTCCATCCCCACTGCTGGGCTGCTAGCCCATCAATTTGCTGCTCAGAAAAAGCTACAAGAATCACTGGCCCCCAAGCTGACTCCTTAGAAGATCTGGCATACTCAGCTGTGCCTATTGGTACACCCTACTACTCCCCAAACTGTCTTAGTACACGTTGTGGTAGGTACATCTCTATAATAAGCTGGCTCTACACTGTCCTACCAATTAGATAGTGATACTATCTGTAAAAGCTGAGGTGGTCATCCTCATCATCCCATTGCTGACAGTCTCTGTATGGCCTCCAGATGAATGAAACCATGGTATCAATCTGATGGCGCCACCAACCTGTCTCTCCCATCCTGGTCTACTGTAGGGAACCGACATAATAGTAAGTGTAAGGCATCCCATCAGCTAGTTGTGGTCTTTGGATAGGAGGTTAGAATATGGCCACATGCTCCTAGGCCCATATCATCAGAAGTGTAGTCCCATAGGAATACTCTCTGCCCTCATATAAACCACCTTGTAAAGCTGATGGTAGAGTGTGCCCAAAAAACAAGGCCCCCATGCATACACTATCCTGTCCCATCTCATCCCCACTATCACGTCTCCCCAACCAATGGGAAACCCATGCCTGCGTTGGTCAGGAATCAGTATCCCGTTGATCAGTGTCGCTAGAAATGCATTGAACCGAGCATAATTCTCCACCATAAACACCTATCGGATCTCATAGCCCTAGATGCTGAGTCCTACTCCCTCATTCTGATAGTATGATGTGAAGGTCTGATATCCATGTCAAGGGTCATAAACAATCCGCTCTCCTCGGATTGGCAACCATAAGATATGATAGACGTCCTCCAGCGTCACTGTGGCCTCTCCCGTCGGCAAGTGGAATGAGCATGTCTCTGACCGCCACCTCTCACATAATGCAATCAACAAACCCCTATTTGCTCGAATAACAGGCATTTAGGTAGCATAATATAAGCCCAACCGCATCAACCGTCGTCGCTCCCACGAAGTTAACTAATCACCAAACCGGAAGGTCAATGTCCTGCTCTCCCGAGTATAGATGGGCACAAGCTGTCTCTGCACAAAGCCAAACAACACGTTAGTACCTTTTGGACAATTGTCATTCTCATCATCAACATTTAAAAGTTGAAAAGCATCAAAATCAACACTATTCAAAGTCAAATTCAAATGCGTCGTGTTGACTGCACTTGTGTCGCGGAACAATGGTTGCGTCATTCTGTACTTCACATGCGTCTCGACATATCGATTATGTCATTCTATCTCTCAATTGCATCATATCAGAGCATTTGCGTCATGGTTTATGGCACATGTGCCACTTCATTTGAATGCATTGCTCAAATTGGCGAATGTGTTGCAAAATGACATATGCGGCGTTATAACTCTCGAATGCGACACGATATTGCGAATGCGTCACATTTTTTAGCAAATGCGTTACACATCCTCGGCCTCCCTTAAATACCCTTACACTTGCATCGTGATGCAACAAATGCATCGAACACGAAGTCAAATGTGGCTTACGCGCACACATATGCGTTGCAATGCATTCATTGTTCACCCTAAAACCCTAATTTTGACATGCAAAACAAGACAATGACAATGTGGGTTAGGGGTACATACCACTGGCTTTGAGCCTTTTGGCCACCTGTAGGTCTGTACGATCTCACCACGATGCTCAGTCACTGGAACCACCATCCTCCCATAAGTCCTCTTCGCTATGAGCTCTCAAATTTGCTAAAGTAAATAGTGAAAATGAATTGACTTTTACCCCTTTGTCAACCTATTTATAAAGTCAAAATGACATTTGTCAACTAGGTTATTACTGGAGGCCCTTTTGACCAACTTTGACCACCCCTTTGGCTGCTTTAAACATGTCAAATTCCAAAACCGTCTGTGCCATCATTTATCTGGTCATTAAATTGACTTATCGGGACACTTTCCAAAATTTTCTGTCGTCGACCCAAAATTTGAAAAATTTCCCGAGGGGGCATTGATACTCCATACATTCGCTAGGGTATGACTTTAACTTATTTTCTTTGTCACAATGAGATATGCTACATTATGACAAAGAGGGGCAAAATGTAGACACATAAAAATGACCTAGGCCTACAAGCTCTATTTTACCACTTTCATACTAGCATAATTATGACATCTTAATTATGTCCTTGGTCCACATTCGACTAGTAATTAAATAATTCATAATTATTTAATTAATTTATGTCCTTTTATTCTTCATGATTATTAAATAAATAAATTTTATTTATTTATTAAATACGTCATTAATTGTCTAAGTCTTCCCTAATTAAATAAATTTCGTAATTTACTTAATTACCTTTATTCATTTATTCTTCTGATTATTAAATAAATGAATTTCATTTATTTATTTAATATGTCACTAATTCTCATAATTAAATGAATTTATTAATTTATTTAATTATTGATCATATCCTCTAAATTAAATAATTATCTTTAATTATTTAATTGTCAAAATTAACATTTCCCTCATTTTAAATAAATGAAATTATTTAAAATGATCTTACATTCTTGACTGTCAGTTCATTTTAGTAAATAATTTGAAAATCGATTATTTATTATCACACAAAATTCATATTTTGAATTTATTTAATTCAAAATGGTAATAATCTTCCAAAAATCAAGCAATCGAGCAGATTCTTGATTTTCAAAATCCGCTTTTCTGTTCATCTCTTATCTTTTTAATTTTTTGAATCTCACAAATCAGGTAGTCTTTATCTTCTTGATTTCAAAAATCTTTATTTTTTTGACTAATTATCTCATTTATTCTTGACCGCCAATTCGATCTTCTCAGATGACATCTCGACCACTCATTTAATAATTTTTTCCTAACCCCGATTATGATTTGTCACATTAAATCTCATCCTCTGATTTTAGGCTTCTGTCAAAATTCATTCTCGTCCGTCTGTCCAAAATTGCATTTTCTATAAAATGCCAATTTTTCTCACAATTTCGATTACACTTAGACACTTAGACACTTAGACACTTACAGATACTCACATATGCATATGCTTACAGTTTATTTGTGATTTTGACATACTTGTCTTAGCATTATAGTCATTTTGTCATAGGCATAAACACTATTTGATTTTAGACACTCCAAATCCTTCAAAGCTTGTGTAGGACTTAGTCTTCATTTTCAAACTGGTCAAACATTCGATCTAAGGGAAACCATCAGCAAGTTAGGAGGTGCTATTAAGGTAAATCATGGAAGATTCGATGAACGACAAGTATAATCGTTCTTGTTTTTAGTTTCCTTTGTTCTTGATAGCTTCTTTGGGTTTCATGCTTTATTGATTTGATAATATAACAATCCAAAAATAACCCTTAGATACATTGGTGAACTCGACTGTTATTTTTCTGTTTTGTATAGTTTTGTTTGTGTTTTCTATCTTTTTTGCAGGAACAGGTACGAAACGACGCATTTGAGTTTTCCCGCGCCGCATCTGATGCGTCGCGACACATTCGAACTATCAAACGATGCAATCGCTCTGAGGTGACGCACTCACAATACGAAAAGCCGCATTTGACAATAATGAGCCGCATCTGCCTGGTGATTTTTTTATTCCTTGTGCATTCTATTTTTTTGATTTCGGTTATTTTTCTTTTGCATTATGTTTTCTGTTTTCTGTTCTTTCCTATTTTGTCATTCTATTTTTCTTCTTTAGCATAGGTTTTTCGTGTTACTAATATTGGTTTGCAGCATGTGGTGTTAGCATTTTCACGGGTCAAAGGAATTTGATGAAACTATTGACATGTGATTTTGCAGGTACGTTTGTCGAAGATTTATCATTCAAACCATTTGTTTGTGATTTTTAGTTTAGGAATATTTCCATTGGTGCACTAAAATGAACTTTGTTTGCAAGTGTTTGATTGTGTTTGAACAAATGGTAGGTGATTATGCTCTCACCTTGTGAAAACTTGGTGATCAGAAAACCAGATCCATTTTATTTGTTATAAAACCTTAAGACTTAATAATCAAAGTATCCTCTCCCCTTGCACTTTCGGGTGATCTTGGGTGTAAGAGAAATGGTTATTATTTCTAGAAACGAGCCTACCTTAAGGGAAAAAGTACTCACCTTAAGGGATGACTCGACCAGTAACAAGCTAAAGCCAAGCCACTTCTAGCCAGAATATAAAATGGGTGCTTGAGGAAAGTTCAAGTACCACAAGTGCAGATGTGTCACACCGACGGAGTAGTACTCCCATAAACCCTGTTGAGCGTAACCTCTTTAGGCTGGAGTGCCACCTAATTGGTGATTAATCTCTTGCCCCATGTGTGGCCACTTGAACAGATGCCATTACTAAACAACTATTGTTTTAGAGGGCAACCATTTTCAACCGTTGCTTGGTATAGTGTAGGGTACAGTATCATGCCCGAAGACACTCACTACTAATCCCCTTGAGTAGAGGTAGCAGTTTTTAGGAAGTCACTACCCAAGAATCCGAAGTTGGTGTACCCGTAGAAGTGAGTGCTATGGAGGGGAGCCTGTGCCACCAAAATTCTAAGCTATCCGCTCTCGAGAAGGAAAGGTGTTCGTCACCAATATGGGGTATATCGGTGGGTTATACCAAGTATGAAAACCTTTGGATTATTATGTGCACTTGCTTACACTAAAACATTGTGCTTGTCAAGTGTTTGCTGGATTTTCAAACATTAGTCATGACATTTATGATTCTGAACAAAATATTTAACATTTGACAGATCAAATTTTCTCTAAATACATCAGAAAACTCCATTTTTACAATGTATGATGCAACTATTGAAACACATCTGATGTTATGAAAGACATTTGAAAACTCCTAAGACACAATCACTCTGTTAAACCATATCTAATCCCATAAACACAACATCTGATTGCATTGCAATGCATATGAAACTCACAGAACCGCATCTGCAAAACTATACTGCATTCATCAACTCTAGAGCCGCATTCGCTTAAGCTACAACGCATTTGAAATACTGTGATGCATCTATGGTCTCAAATGATGCATTTTCCTGATACAAATAAAACCATGATACAAAGTCGAATATGTGTCTAAACTCTTTCAGCTTATTGTCAAAAAACTTCTTCCAAGAGGATCCTGTCAGAAACCAACCTTGAAATTGCTCAAAAGTCTTATCATTCGACCTTTAGTTTGTAGTCTTAACCATAGGCTTCATCATTCAAATTTTCGTTGCATACATTAGGCATTAGCTTGACCCTAGGTTTCCTTGCATACTTTGGATTAGGTTGACCTCATCACGATTTTTAAATGGGGAGTAGGTTGGCAACCCAAGTCGAATGTCTCACTAGAAAGATTATCTTTGCAGACAACAACTTTTGCACTTCATTTTGAATTAAGGGCTCAATCAAGGCATTAACTAGGCACTGCTTTTAGCAGAAAGGCTTTGTTTTAGGGTTCAAAGTGATCGTATGTGTCATTACTGAGGTATCAAAAGTTTTGAAGTCTTCGTATCCCCAAGAAATTACTGCTATATCCGCTTTTAATGTTGACAAGATTTTCTCTCGAATGTGTTTGGGGCAAGTTTTTCCAATGAATAAATTCTTCTTAGGGCCTAAATCTACCAAGTTGACAAATTCATACTTCCCTCCATTCGTGTTAGTGGGTAAATTCTCACGGGCTTGAGGATCAGAGTCAAATATCCTCTCTAATGCCACCATTCCCTTTGGAATGCTATTTGTTTTCAGGTTCATTATCCCTTATGCATCACATTTTTTCGGATCCATTCTCCCCCATCTTTGTCTGATTCATCAATAATCTATCCTTCAAAGGTGTCCAAACTTTCCAAGAAGGAAAATATATGCTGGTCATCATCAAAGACCTAAAAATTTCAAATGTTATCTGGAATGGCTGGGATTGAGACTAACTCTACTAAAAATCTTTTCAATTTAGAGTCTTGCATGGGTTCTAGGGTACTAGCAGCAACAAAAAGTGCGTTTGCGATCTGATTGTCCTCTCTGGGAATCAATTGATCCCAAAGGCATCAGAGTCCTCAATTAGATTCCATATTCTGTTTCTATATGCAACCAACCTCTTTTTGTGGCATGTGTATTGACTATAAACCTGCTTAATAATAACCTTAGAATCACCCATGACTGTAAGAGTTGTAACCTTTTTCTGGTGTGCAAACATTAGTCCTCTAGCCAACGCTTCATATCCTGTCACATTATTGGTACATCTAAATTGCAACCTATAAGAAGCAAAGTATGTTTTCCTTTTTAGGTTTATTAAATCAACTCCTGCTCCACTCCTTGATTTAGACTTAGAACCATTGAATTTAAGGATCCAAAATTGATCCAGGGTGGGTATTTCCTTCCTAGGATGAGCTGGGGGTAATTGCTTACAAGAAATGGGTGGTGGCTTAGACTAGTTTAAAACTTCTGAACACTGGGGGTGATGTGAATGACAACCATCAGAGGTTTCATCCAAATTCAAAACTTGTGTATACACTTCTTCTCGAATTTGATCTTGATCAGTGATATCACAGTCAATCATTATTTTTAGCAATCCTTTGGGAATCGGAAGGTTGGAAAGGACGGGTGTATCAAGCAATTTTTGAGATTCTACAACCTCATTTCCCAAGGCATAATATGAAACATGGCCTCTCCAATTAGGAAAAGGACTTCTTTGTGTGTAGTATGGGTTTGTGTTAAAACAGTGGCATCCCTTGCCTCAAATGAAAATTGATTAAGGGATGTTTCAAGGTGATTTTCATAGGTTCCCTCAGATTGATAGACATGGTTTAAATTGTCGACACAAGGTTGACATGTCAACTCAGAATGACTTTGGTAATGAATTCTACAATAGTTAGGGAGTAGTAAGCTCCATAGATCAAATTCTTCTCTTAGAACCAACCTATCTTGTTGTAGTTTTCTAGTTAAAACCCATTGGTTGACAGTGGTCATGGGGTCACTATGCTCTAAGGGTTGCAAGTTATTAGGATTAAACATTGAGAAGGTCATGATTTCCTCTCTCCTATAGACTCTTATCTTGGTTTCAAAGTAAGCTACCTCATTAGGGTAGTCATACTCAGTGATCATATGCTTGAGACGAGGCTCAATTTCAATCCTAATTTGTGTTGCTACCCCTTTCCATGGCAGCCACATGTGTGAAAAGTCTAACGATAGATAACCCCCAATGCTTTTCATTAGGTCTCAGCTTAGAAGCATGCCATATGTCTCAGGGATATCAACCACCTGGATATCCATATAAGTCTAGATCCGTGGGTTTGATCCAACCTGCACATGAATATTTTTTAGTTCCCCTACCACATTGACCTTAGTTTTGTCTAACTATATTAACTTCTTGTGAGTCTGAAGTGGATTCAAACCTAAATTTTTACAAATGGAAAAGGGCATGACATTGCCTAATGCTCCAGAATCCAAGAGGCAGTTATGCATATTCTTTCTGAAGATTCTCAGGCTTAAAAGGAATGGTGGGGTCCTTGTCTTACCTTTGTATAAGTCTGCATTCATTTCATTGGTTGGAGTCGCCTTATTCTTTCCTTTTGACTGATCTACGTCTTCCAAAGCTCTCAACAGAATATCGCGTTGGGTAGGGCACCACTTTAAAATATCAAAGAATGACAATGAAGTCTTTTATTTTTGCATCTCTGAAATAAAATCAAATTCCATATCATTTTTTATTTGATATTTGGGAACAAAAGATGAGTTACCTTTGTTTTGAAATTCAAGTGGGCCTTTTGGAGGAGGCGGGTTGTTGTTTGCATTTTGATTGGGTGGAACTATGGTGTTTAGAGGAGCAGATGTGGTGAACAGGCCTTTATTTTGATTCCTCAGAAAATGACCCCCTTTTGACTAGAAGGATTGAGCATCATATACACCCTCTTCTGGCTCATTTTCCTCTTGTCTAGGGAAAGGAGGTTCTTCTTTGAAAATTTCATTAGCCATGGCTGTATCTATAGATTCACCATTCTTGTTGGGAGCACCCTGATATGGAGCATCAACTTGTACAATCTTGACCATTTTCTCTATTTTTGGGCAATTAACCTCATAATGTGTTGCAGTGTCATGCAGCCTACACCAGTTTGTCATAAAATTGAGATCTGCAACATTTGTAGTGTGTGTTTTTTCATCACTAGATTGATAGTTATGGGAAACTCCCCCATTGTTGGGCCTAGTGTTCCATTGTCTATTATTATTGGATATCTGGTTGTATCCCCTATTTTGGTTCTGGTAATTTTGATTGGGAGAATTCTGGTTCTGGAAATTCCTTTGTTTTTTATTGGAATTTTGGTTGGAATAATTACCTTGATTGGAATACCCTCCCTAGTTTCGGTAATTCTAGTTTAAGTTTTGATTTTGAAGGGGGTTATACTTGAGCTTTTCCATCTCATTGGTCACCTAAGATAACATTTTCTTAAGGGTCTCTAACTCCGTTGTTAGGTGAGTAGTAAATTCAATTTTTTCAGTGGTTGCAGCTGACATATGCGTCATGGGGTTAGATCCTCCATCTTGATTATGAGGATTTTGAACTTGCTATGAGGGATCAGGAGTTGGGCCATTAAAGAATAATTGCTGAGATGGAGATTGTAACTCAGCTAAGGGTCCATATGCAAAATGAGACATTCTTGGGGCTGTATTAAACAATGAGGTAGGATTAGGCACTTGGGAGTATCCTAGGGGTAAACTCCCTCCTAGACCTCTTGATTGTGAACTAATCTATTGCTGTAGTTTAATAGAAAGGTGGTAAACTTTGGAAAGATAATTAATGTAATTTTCATTGTATAATCTTTGCAAAAATAGGCCAATCAAGGGATCTATAGCCTTTAGGTAAGCTTGGATAGCAATATTTTCAGCCACCACGTATGGATCTTGCAACCTCCTATACATCCTCTGAAATCTAGTATTAAACAAGGGTAACGACTCATGTGGCTCTTTCCTGATAGTGGAAAATTGGTGATATAATATTACAGGATCTACATAGACCCTGAATTGGTTAATGAATGAATCCTCTAAGTTTGTTCAACTCGGGATGGATCTAGTAGGCAAATTCAGATACTAGTTATAAGTCATGTCTCGAATGAATAGGGAAACAACCTACATGCAACATAATGGTGGTCAATATGAGCGTAGGTACATGCATCTTTGAATGCTTGTATGTGCTCTTCAACACTTCTTGATTCACCATGATCGTACCTGGGGTAGAATCTCTCTGGGTTCTTTGGAATTTCATGTATGCCACCGGGAATGACTCCTAGTGGTGAAGGATTGTTGGCAAAGAATTCCATAGGTGGTGGTGGTGGATTTGGTTGTGCCACCTATGGTATTGGTGGAAACCCGAGTGGAGTAAGTGGTGGTGTTAACGGTGGGATAAAGAATCTATGGGATTTGATTTGGGTCTAATAGGGGTTTGGAGTTCAACTAATGGTTATGGATTCTTAGCAGATTTGAGAACTCTTTCAAACCTTTCTGGTGAAAAGGAGCCAATTCAAGCCAGTTTGTTCCTCCATGCCCTCCTTCTAGCGCCAGATCTGGTGATGGTCAATTTAACACAACAACGTTAAATAGAATATTTCTATCCTATTTCTCCTAAAAAATATAGATAACCTAAAGCAACCTATCTTCCAAGGTCTTTGTAGTTGGTTCTCAACAGTGCTAATGTGGTTCAGTGGCCTATACAACCGTAATGTTCAAGGGGCCTATTGGTAAAAGGGATACAAACTGCATCACATAAATTAATCTATGTTTGGGGGGTGTAAACAAATATCAAAATATAGGATAGAGCTCAGGGCAACAAAACATGAATGTAAATTTCCTTCAATTCAAACATACAAAATTCATAATGAGCATTGTTTCCAAACAACTAAACCATGAAATGATACAATCTATAGTGCAATCTATATCATTGCATTCATTCTACTACATGTTGAGGGTGTGTTGCTGATATGTGGTTCTCATTGATGTCAATACTATTAGCATCATTGTATTGAAGGTTGTATATGTCGAGGATATTGAGAAAATTGTGAAAGGAAGAGTTACAGAGTTTCCTATTGCCAGTGGAACTGTGAAGCTCATGAATGTGTCATGTTCTATACATTGGAGATCAACTGCTGAGGACTAAAGGGTTTATTTTTGAGAGTATCTAGATCATCTACCAGAATTTTTAGAGGTTCGTGTGTCGATTTGATCATGTTGTGGTCTGATAGTATTTTTGTGGTCTCTATCAATGTTCCTAAGTGAAGATTGTGTGATTATGATAATCTTAGTTGTTGTGGATGCTTCTCTATTAGTTCCTGGTGTTCTTGGAAGCTTCTAGATCATCCTCCATCATTCTTGTATGTCCACATTGATCGGTGTACTCGTGGTCAAATATTTTTCTTGTGCGTGTTCGGGATTTCATGTTTCTGGCTGACATGATGGTGGTAATGTGTTGTGGATCCTTGAAAAGTAAAATTTGAATGTTTGGTGTGCTTGTGAATATTGTTTTGGGTCACATCATTGTATTGGTCAACGGTGTTTAGATTCACATTGAAAATTTAATTGTAAATTTGGGCCGACATTGCAAATATGTTTTACTTTTTTGGCCGAAGTTGTTGATGTAATCCATGATGTGGATATATAAGAGCGATTGTTTCATCGATGTAATGTGTGTTGGGTGTGCTCCTATGTGTGTATGTGCTAATATCATTCAATTGCATAGTAGAGTGTGAAGAAAACTGAGTGAAGTGTGAAGTAGTTTGAGTGAAAAGTGAAGGAGTTTTTTGTGCTTAATTGGAATTGTAATCAGGCTTGTGCAAAAGCTATTTTCTTAGTTCGTACCCTCCAAATTTAATCCTATTCTATATTTTTGGGCAGTGAGCCCCTTTTGTAACTGAGCAGTGAGCTATAGGTAGTGTGTCTGAATGCATGTGCATTCCCCTTTATTGTTTTCATTATACTTTTAACAGGATATAATATTGTGGACTAACATCCACTGTGGTTTTTCCCCTAACAGGGTTTCCAAGTAAAAAATATTGGTGTTCTCTGTCTCTCTGATGTGTTAATAGTTTATGGTTATTTGCTTATTCATCAGATCTGAGATTAAGTTAAGTAAAGTTTGAAAATTTTATTATTTTGTGACAAATGATTCACCCCCCCTCTCAGTTTTTTGTTCTTGTTTTTCCTAAAAATGGTATCAAAGCAGGTTCCTCTGAAGAAGTCTAAAAGCTTGAGGTGATATGAGATGGAATCGTACAAGAAGGACAGTCCTAGATTTGGTGGAACTAACTACTCACTATGGAAAGTCAAGATGGAATGTCACCTAAGGTGTATTGGTGAAGCTTATTGGAAGATTACAAAAGATCCATATGTTATTCCTCAAAATGGTCCCTCCACTACTGATGAGATCAAGGAAGCTGAAAATAATATCAGGGATATTGAAGCTTTGGTGAGTGCTCTTATATATTCAAAGATGGAAAATGTGATAGGTTTGAAGAAATATCATGCGATTTGACGAAGTTGGAAACTTTGTATGAAGGAGATGCACAGGTGAAGATGGCTAAGCTACAGAGTTTGAAAGGCAAGTATGAGAATTTGAAGATGGGTGAAGATGAAAATATCACTTCTTTATGAAAAGATTAAATGAAATAGTGATGGGTATTAGATGTGCTAGTGGTTCCCTAGATGAGAATGAAATTGTGACTAAGATACTCAAATCCTTGCATCCCTCCTAAAAAGTGAAGGCTCATGCTATTGAAGAGCTCAGATCAGTAACAAAGATGACAAGAGATACGCTGGTTGGTAAGCTTGCTGCTTTTGAATTAAGTGAATTTGGTGAATCTGTTTCGAAGACTGAATCTGCCTTCAAGGCTACTGAATCCAGAAGTAAAAAGAAAAGATATAATTCAGGAGAGTGTTCTAGAAAGATATTCAAGTATGATGAAGAACTGAAACAACTTGAAGATAAAGAAAGAGAGGTAGAAGAGTTGAAGCACTAATTGTAAAGAAAGAAGGAAGAGTAAAAGGTAACTATGAAGGTGTATTGTCTATTAAATGTTTTTCTTGCACTAAAATTGGTCATTTTGCATCAAGATTCCCTGAAAGAGTTCCTAGATCTAAGCCTAACAAGTCTAGATTCCAAAATAAATGTTACTTTGCTGAAGGAGTGACTGATGATGAGTCTGATAAAGATAATGGAAATGAAGATGAATGGGTTTTCATTGCTACCATTGAAAATAGTCATGTTGCTACTGAATTTTCTAAAGATGAGAAAGCTCTTGCAGCCTAGGTTGAAGAAAAGGATGAGTGGGTTATTGATAGTTGATGCTCACATCGTATGACTGGTGATAAAAGAAAATTTGTAAGTCTAGAGAAGTATGATGGTGGGCTTGTAAGGTCTGGAGATAACAATGCTGGTGTGATTCGTGGTAGAGGTTCTATTTGTCTTGGTGGTAAGCGTAACACTAATAATGTTCTTTATGTTGAAGGCCCGAAGCACAATATTTTGAGTGTTGGACAAATGGTGGAGAAAGGCTATGATCTATATATCAAAGATGGGAGATGCAGGATACATAGAAGTTCTGGCAATATGATTGCTACAGGTAAACAGAGAGAAGGAAACATTTTTCACCTAAATACTACAAGTGAAAGTTGTTTAATTGCTCAAGTAGATGAAAGTTGGTTGTGGAATAGGAAGCTATGTCATGTGAATTTTTATATAATTTTCAAGGTAAGTTCTACTCAAGTAGTAAGAGATCTACCTAAGTTAGTAAAGCCTGCTATCACAATTTGTAAGGAGTATCAGATGGGTAAACAAACTAGAGTCTCTTTCGGGAGCAAACAGTTTCATTCAAATGATTTGATAGAGTTGCTACATACTGATCTATGTGGTCCCTCCAGAGTCAAAAGTATTCATGGAGAAAGGTACTTTATGTTGATTATTGATGATTATTCTAGAATGGTATGGGTTTCTTTTTTAAAAGAAAAATGTGAAGCATTGGAAAAGTTCAAAAGTTTCAAGGCTATGGCATAGAATGAGAAAGGTCTAAAAATTAAATGCTTGAGGTCTGATAGAGGTGGGGAGTTCACTTCCAGAGAGTTCAACTCTTTTTGTGAAGAACATGGAATAAGAAGACAATTATCTGCTCCGAGAACCCGTCAACAGAATGGAGTTGCAAAGAGAAAGAATAGAACAATTTTGGATGCTTCTAGAACAATGATGATAGAAGGAAATGTGCCCCAGATCTATTGGAGTGAAGCTATAAGCACTATTGTGTATACTTTGAACTAGGTAAATGTTAATGGTAATTCTAGTAAGACTCCTTTTGAGCTATGGTTTTGTTATAAGCCTATTGTTAAATATTTCAAGATCTATGGAAGCAAGTGTTATATCAAGAGAGATGATGATATAGGCAAGTTTGATGCAAGAAGCGATGAAGGAATATTTATAGGTTACTTTACTAAGAGCAAGGCTTACAAATGCTATAACAAAAGAATGAGAAAAATGGTTGAGAGTGCAAATGTCAGAGTTGATGAGGACTCTGCTAAATCATCTAGATATCATGGTTATGATTTAGATGAAGACAATACAAGCCAAGGGAAGAATTCTCAGACATAGAACCAACTTTAGACTATTCCATATGTTTCGGTAAAGAAACCTCAATTCGTTCTGGTAAATCAAGTAAGTGAGGAAGAACAAACAAGTGCAAGTACATAAGAAAGAACAAAAGAACTAGAAGCTCGAGAAAGTCCTAAAGTTCCAAGGTATGTAAAGCTAAATCATTCTAAAAATCAAATTATAGGAGATATGAGTAAAGGTTTGCAAACTAGAAGAAGGATTGCAGAAGAGTGTTGCCTAATTTCCAAGATTGAACCTAAAGATGTCATTGAAGCCTACCAAGATGAACACTGGATGGAATCTATGAAGGACTAACTAACACAGATTGAAAAGAATGACACATGGACACTGGTTCCTAGACCCAAAGACAAAAATGTGATTGGTACTAAATGGGTGTTTCAGAACAAGCTAAATGAACAAGGTGAAGTGGTCCAGAATAAAGCAAGACTGGTATGTAAAGGGTATTCTCAAATGGAAGGTGTTGATTTTGAAGAAATTTTTTCCCCTATTGCTAGAATTGAAGCTATTAGATTATTTCTTGCTTATGCTGCATACAAGAACTATAAAGTCTATCAAATGGATGTGAAGTAAAAATTTATGAATGGAAAACTCGAAGAATAAGTATACATTGAACGGCCGGATGGATTTTTGCTGACTAACAAGGAAGACATGGTTTTCCGCTTGAAGAAAGCTCTGTATAGACTCAAGCAAGATCCCAGAGCTTGGTATGCTAGATTGGACAAATACTTATTGAAGCTTGGATTTAATAAAGGTATTGTTGATAGCAATTTATACTTCAAGTTGGATCATGATAAAGAGTTAATTATAGAATTTTTTGTTGATGAAATTATTTTTGGAGGAGATGATAATCTATGCATGAAGTTTGTTGCTGAAATGAAGAGTGAATTTGAGATGAGTATGATTGGAGAAATGAATTTCTTTCTGGGATTGCAAGTTACCCAGTTAGACAAGGGAATTTTCATGTTTCAGCCCCAATATGTTAAAGAGCTACTGAAGAAATTTGGGATGGAAGAATCAAAGCCAGTTGGTACTCCCATGGTGACTGAATGCAAGCTAACACATAATGATGATTCTCTTAAGGTAAATCAAACTAGATAGAGGTCAATGATTAGTGGATTTCTCTATTTGACCCAAACTAGACCAAACATTATGAATGTTGTATGTATGGTTGCTAGATTTTAGGCTGATCCAAAAGAATCACATGTGACTGTTGTTAAGAGAATCTTCAGATATCTGAAGGGAACAGTTGACTTTGGACTTTGGTATCCGAAGGATGATGATCTCACTTTGAGTGCATATACTGATGCAGATTGGGTTGGAGATGTAGATGATAGGAAAAGTACTAGTGGTGGTGCTTTCTTCCTAGGGAAGAAGCTCATGGTATCCTGGTTGAGCAAAAAGTAGAATTCCATTTCTCTATCTACTGTTGAAGTAGAATATATTGCTGCTGCCAATAATTGTACTCAAGTGATATGGATGAAATAGATGCTGAAAGATATCAGGGTGGTATATGAAGAACCTATTGCCATATATTATGACAATTCAAGTGCAATAAATATTTTGAGGAATTCGGTACTACACTCTAAGACAAAACACATATCAATCAAGTTTCACTTCTTGAGGGAGAAGGTGAATGAGAAAGAAGTCAGATTACAGTATGTGCTTACCAAAGAACAAATTGTAGACATTTTTACGAAGCCATTGCTGAAGGATACTTTTGAGTATCTCAGAGGAATGCTAGGGGTGATTACCCCTCCTGATAAGAACTAAAAGATGCATTTACTTGCATCAATCTGTGAGCCTCATTACTATATTTTGATATGGATTGATGTCTCTGTGGCTGCTACTTGGGGGGAGTAGTTAGATGTGCACATATGTGGTTAAGAGATTGTATGTGGAAAGGTAATGCTTACCTTTGCCATTGATGTCAAAGGGGGAGAAGAGTAATGTGAAAAATCATTTTAGGGGGAGAAGAGGAGTTAGAATCTAAGGGGGAGTTAGTATAACTATGATGATGGTATTTTTCAAATCATGTGTTGCCATCAATGCCCAAGGTGGAGATTGTTGGATGCTAAGGGTGTGTTGCTAATATGTGGTTGTCATTGATGTCAACACTATTAGCATCATTGTATTGAAGGTTGTATATGTCGAGGATATTGAGAAAATTGTGAAAGGAAGAGTTACAGAGTTGCTTGTTGCTAGTGGAACTATGAAGGTCATGAAGGTGTCCTGTTCTGTACATTGGAGATCAAATATTTTGGAATAAAGGGTTTATTTTTTAGAGTATCTATATCATCTACCAGAAGTTTCAGAGGTCTGCATGTTAATTTGATCATATCGTGGTCTGACAGTATTTTTGTGGTCTCTATCAGTGTTCCCGAGTGAAGATTGTGTGATTATGATAATCTCAATTTTTGTGGATGTTTCTCTGTTAGTTCTTGGTGTTCTTGGATGCTTTTAGATCATCCTCCATCATTCTTGTACTTCCACATTGATCGGTGTGCTCGTGGTCAAATATTTTTCTTGTGTGTGTTCGGGTTTTCATGTTCCTGGCTGACATGATGGTGGTAATGTGTTGTGGATCCTTGAAAAGTAAAATTTGAATGTTTGGCACTCATGAATATTGTTTTGGGTTTCATCATTGTATTGGCCGATGGTGTTTAGATCCACATTGAAAATTTAATTGTAAATTTGGGCCGACATTGCAAATATGTTTTACTTTTCTGGCCGACTAAGTTGTTGATGTAATCCATGATGCGGCTATATAAGAGCGATTGTTTCATCAGTGTAATGTGTGCTATGTGTGCTCCTATGTGTGTATGTGCGGATATCATTCAATTGTAGAGAAGAGTGTGAAGAAGACTGAGTGAAGTGTGAAGTAGTTTGAGTGAAAAGTGAAGGAGTTTTCTGTGCTTAATTGGAACTAGAATTAGGCTTGTGCAGAAGCTATTTTCTCAATTCGTACCCTCCAGATTTAATCCTATTCTGTATTGTTGGGCAGTGAGCCCCTTTTGTAACTAAGTAGTGAGCTCTAGGTAGTGTGCCTGAATGCATGTGCATTCCCCTTTATTTTTTTCATTATACTTTTAACAAGGTATAATATTGTGGACTAACATCCACCATGGTTTTTCCCCTAACAGGGTTTCCACATAATTTTTTTTGGTGTTCTCTGTCTCTCTGATGTGTTAATAGTTTATGATTAATTGCTTATTCATCAGATTTGAGATTAAGTTAAGTAAAGTTTGAAAAGTTTATTATTTTATGACAACTTATTCACCGCCCCTCTCAGTTGTCTATCCTTGTTTTGCCAACAAATTCATAGTGAAAATTCAAGACATGCAAATAATTCACCACTCATAAAATTCAAAATTAACAAGAACATACCATTAGCTCATCATTAAAATTCATAGATCAATGAACATAGAAAAATTCATTTACAAATAACTCAATGAAAATAGCCTCAGATTCAAAATCTTCTATTGATTTTCACCAAATAAGAGACATTTATGCACAACATTCACTGACATATGAATGACTATTGTTCATTGACATCACCATTAAGACTGAAACTTGAAAACAACATAAAACTGTATTGAAAATTTTAAAATATCTAAGTGTCTTTGCATAAAGCTATAAAAAGAGTTTCTGAAATTGTAAAAATTCTCCTAACTTTCTCCTTAGGCTACTAATCCTTCTTCAATTAGCTGACCTTTACAACATGGAGAGAAAAATTACATATAGACCAGCCCTAACACTAATTTCTCTAGTCAAAAGAATGAGATCCACAAATTTAGGGAATCACTGGAGCTACTTGAGATGACTATCTTGCCGATCTTTAGTTCACTTATTGATGACTCTTTTGTCAAAATTTGATGCACAAAGAGGGAAGGTAGAACTGCTAGGAATCTTTAGATAGAGTCATGTCATGATCCTACAAAATAGGGGAGAAAGAGAGAGAGAGCTATCTAGCTGACCATATCATTAGGTGTCTTATTAGAAACCGAACATTCCATTACCACTTTATTCTTGTGTTTTCTACTCAAGCATGTCCTCATAAAAACTGGTAAACACTTGTTGGAGCATATCTTCATCTGGCCCATCAACCCAACTATTTGTAAACTTTATTATTTTCAATTCTACAAAAGAAAACTCTTGCATATCTCCAAGTTTAATGAGTTCCCTTCTAGAAACCTTTATCTCCTCCTTGATATCCATTATCTATCAATCAACAAGTCATCACCATCATCCCCATTATGCATTTACTCCTCAAACCTACCATTCCATTTTCCCTTAAGCTTGTTAAGAGGGAGGCCATCTTTCAAGGGTATGTCTTCATTTACAAGCATAGAAATGATTGCTCCCAACTCCTCAATTTGTTCATTCAAATATTTGGAAGCCTCTTGTACCTCATTCCAATGATAAAAAATGATTGAGGACTAGAATCTAATAATATTGGGGGTCTTCTCAATAAAATATGCATTATCCTCCTCAAGGATGGACTGCTCCAACAAAATTTGTCTTGAAAACTTATTGATGTCCTTCAACTTCTTTGTATGTTCTTGATACTCTTCCTCTTGTCTCCCAAGATCCTCAACATGTGAATTCATGTCACCAACCAATTCCAATGCATCATCATGGGCTTTATAACTTTGAACAAGCAACTCCTCCACTTGCTGGTTTAGCCTGTCAATCCATCTATCCAACATCCCCACCTTGCTACTCATCTCAACAATGTCTAAGCTTCCTTCTTACTTAACAAAACTGGTGTTGTAGGGGCAAAAAATTGTACAGAAATAGGAGAGGATAGGTCCTTTAATAATATATGCAATTGATCTAATTGAGCCTTAAGCTCATGTTTCCTTTGGTTTTCCTTTACCATTCTTGACTTGGTGGAGGAGGCTACAATATGAATTAAGTCCATTTTCTGATTACTTGTAGGCCTTCCCAAGTTCACAGTCCCTAGCTGATAATCACTTAACTGGATTTTTGATATATCCTTGTGTACCATTGGAATGACACACTCAGCCACAAACTCTCCAACATCAGTCAGCCTAGTGGAGTGAAGTTCTCTATCCTTTTTCTTAGGCCTCTCCTTCTCAATCTCTTTCATCATTTCATTCCAGTTCAGGGGTTGAGGCTAGACTACTTGTTCCTTTTCTAGGTTGAGCTTCAACCATGTTGGGGCAGTAGGAGTAGCAACCACTTGTTGTGAGGAAGAAGTAGTGGTAGAAGAGAGAGGTTTCAAAATGGTTTCCTTAGGTTGAGAATCAACCACTTGTTGTTGCTCCTTTTCTGCAGCTTCTTTTGCAAGCCTTTCAGTTTCAACATTCTCCCCTTCCTCCTCTAATATCCTCTGCTCATACATTTCATCTCTTTGCTTCTCTAATTCTTTAACTTTATCCCACATTTTTTCTACCTCTTGTTGATGCTTAGCTTTTTCTTCTACTTCTAACTTCTTTAGCAAGAGCTCCTCTTAATCCTTCTTTCTTTGAGCTTCTTCTACAACCTTGAACTTTGCTTCAAGGACCTCTCTCTCTCTCTCTCTCTCTCTCTCTCTCTCTTCTTTTTTGAGCCTTTTCTTCTTCTAGTTCATGCATTTTCTGCAACAATGCTAGCTTATCTCTTTCCTCCTTGAGTTTTAGACCTACTTCCTTTTGTTGCTACTGCCTTGTAAGCTCTTTAGCTTTGGCCTTACATTCTAATTCCTATTATTTGAATAGTGCATCAAATTATGCTTTGGCATCAATTTCTTGGTACTTTGTAAGTACCTCAGCTTGTTCTTTGGCATCTGCTTCTTTCTTGGCATCCTCAAACAACTTCCATTGATCCTCAAGAGTCAACACATGCTCTTCCTCAACATTTCCAACATTCTTTGCAGACACAACTTTGGCAAGCTCATCATCTGACTATATGGCCTTTGAATCAGAATTAATGTCATCAATTTCAACCTCTATTTCCTTCTGTTTATCCTTTTGAGCCTAATCATGAAGGCTTCCTTGAGGTACTTCTCTAGTAGACTCTTTTGGAAGGAGTGGTTGAGATGAAGTTCCTTCACCAACAGTAGTAGCTTCTTCTCCTTATGGCTCATGAGATTCTAGGGCAGGTATTTTTGAATCATCCTCTCCTCCAGAGCTAGGAGGGAGATATTCTAATTGCTATTTAGGAGCTATTCTTCTCTTTGTTCTTCTATATCCTTGGGTTCCTTGGGATTTCCTCTTCTTTGAAGTTTGAGCCTCTAGCTCCTTTATTCTCATCACTACCCATTGGATACTTCTATCCATTACTGTCCTAGAAATCTATTTAATATCAATAAATTCTTCCTCATCCCAATTGATGGGGTCCAAGTTCTTGGTACCAATGCTCTCTGCCTCATAGCTGGGATCCAAAACCACACCATCATCAGATAGTGTCTCAATAATGTCCTCTTTTACTCCAAACTCAATCATCAATGGAATAGGAAGCCTTTCATAGCTTCTCTTTTTGACATCATAATCATCCTACAAGTCCATTCAAAAATCTTCCAATCTATTAAAATTCTTCTGAAAAACATCGGGAAGCAAACCATTCATCTTATGTTTTGGATCAAAATGATTTTGGGATGTATACAATCCCAACCTTAATTGACTCAACTCCTCACATACCGTCTTCACAGCCACAAGATGAGCACAACTGTATTCCCCCAACTTCATAGGAAACTTGTGGCATCCTGTTTTATGTTTTCTCACCAAACTTGGAATTGACCGTCGAGGCCTGATATATGAATTCCATGAGGACAATCCTATCATTGCAACATCTCAGGAGTAGGTTAGGATGTCCATCAAATACTACCAACTGAAAGTAAGAGAACTTGGTGTATTGGATATACCAACATCCCCACTCAGCAATAAAAGCCATGGCATCTCTTCTCAACCTGTATCCAACATATCTAGTCAATTGGTTAATGATAACATAAAGGAATGCATAATTAACCCTTCTATAATGCGGCTCTGATGTTTGCAAGGTTAATTGGTCATAATGCTTCTATGCCTTATCTTTCTCGGAGCTTCCCCTAATGTTCCTACTACATTCAATCCAAGAAATATACCTATCCTTGTAGCAACATATACAACATATGAAGTCATTAAGAAGGTCTTTGTTTGGTTCATCTTGATCATTTGATTGTGTAGATTGTCTGACAAGATCATTGCCTAATCAAATTGTTGCTTTCCATCCAAAACTGTCTCAATAAAAGGAAACATCCTCTCCTTGAAGCATGCAAATTCTCTCTTACCAGATACCCTGGAAAACATCATAATCAAGTCATCAATATCATTTTGGAAGTCTCCCCTCTTATGTTGATCTAGCACTTTATTCAAAGACTTCTTTTCAATCTTTAACCATTTCTTCTTCATGTGAGACCTATTGGTTTCTTTATGCTTGCTGAACAATTGTAATGCCTCTGCCTCATTCAACAACTTAGGGTTTTGATGAGTAGGTGCATTGAACATAAACTTCATCATTTGTAGGGAGATATCAATGATTACATTGCCTTGAATTTCCACACATTACCTTGTTATAGGGTTGTAAGCCCCTACTGCTTTGATTATAAGCCCCGGGAACTAGACTTATAATGGAAAAATATTCACATGTGCCAGCCTGGATTGGGCTATCCTCAAAGTTCTTCCAATTACCTCTTCAGAGAAAATATCTATTGATAACTCCTCATAGTTGAATGGGCCTAGATTAGTATTGGTGATATCAGCCCAATCTAAGTCTATCTTGCTTGTAGTGAGAGTAGCACTCTTGTTCTTGCATCTCAAGGTATAGGGAAGCTACTCCACCTTTATCTTCTTAGGCCTAACTTGGCTTGAACTCTTGTTAGCCTGGCCCTCCACTTGTGAAAATTCTCCAGACACTCCTAGCATTGCTTATTTCTACAAAAAAATCCTGGATTAAACCAATAGAAAGCATGGAAATCAACATTAGAAGATTACCTTTGATATTGCCCTGTCATTCCCTAGGTAGCCACTCATACTTAGTGAAATTTGAAACTTATTGGAGGAAAAACCAGGAAGAGATTAGGAATGGTGGCTTATGATAAAGGTGGGATCAAGATCAAGGTCAATATCAGAATTGAAACCAGGATCAGAATGGAAACTGGACCCGAAACCATTCAATAGTTCCAAGTACGTTTCACATTCTAGTACCATTTCCACCAAAGGAAAAGGATACAAAAATGAGACAAAATCTTATCGGGAGCAGGATCAAAATTAGACCCAAGCTCCATCGCACATACTCACGAGTTAAGTTCATTCTCGGCTCTGCTTTTGCCACTTTATCATTAAACACGAAGGAAATTTAGCCAACACTTATAAAGAGTTAGGACGAGGTCACAAGAAGGCTTGAGGAGACTTCAAATAAAGGAACAACTTCATTGCTGACAAAATAGGGGTAGGATCGAGCCACCTAGGGCATGACATGCAAAGAAATGACACACAAACCCTAGTTTTCACAACTCGTCAACTCAAGAAATTAGGGCATCAAAAAACTGACATGAAAGCCATTGAATCGACATGGGAATATAGGATCAAAAGGGTCATCAAATAGATTTTGAACCATTTAAAGCACAAGAGATCCCTCAAAAATTAAGCCCTAAGTGAAACTAGGGCACGACACTACAGATATTTCCAAAACGGGAAAATGACAGTATATTGACAAAAACGAATGGGAAAAGAGAAAAAGCAAATGGGAAACAAAAGGAAAATAAAATAAAAAATTGAAAAGGCAAGCGAAACACAAACAAAAAAAAATGAAGATTCATGAGAAAGGTCTCATGAATGGGAGACGAATACCATGAATAGGAAATGGGAAAAACAAACAAAACGGAACAGGGTGAAAACCCACCTACCTCAAAATGCTACCGAATAGGATGAAACTCAATTTGAATGCACTTGTAGATGCTTTCCCTCAACCAAATCATGCTATTCTTTCATGCTTTCTCGGCTCTAGTTCACTAAAACAACTTAGGCAATAAAGATAATGAGCCAATTAACTTTGATTAAGGTTTAAAAGTCATTTCACATGTGTGAGGAGGTTGTAATTAATGCAATTAATGTGGTTCGTCGAGCACAGAATCAAAACATGGATGAGTGCACAACATCTGCATACATAAGAGGTAAAGTGGAAGTGAAAGTAGAGTTGAAATGGAATCAAGAACTTAAAGTAAGCTCCGCATTCCATTTCGGTTCCAATTTCGGCCTCGTGGGAAGGAAAAACGACAACAAAGGAACGGGGGCAGAATCAAAGTAAAAATTGAAATCCAGAACTTTTCAGAAAGTTCCAAAGTTTTGTTCTATTTCCATAATGCTCCTGCCAAAGGGTCAAACATTTAGACGAGAAAAGGAAAACAAAAGGAAACGGGGCCAGGACCAGAAGTAAATCCGTATTTGGAACCTTCACAAAGTTCTGAGTCCAGTTTCCATTCCGGCTTAGCTTCCGCCAGAAAAAAAGGAACAAGAACTTAGGAGGAAAAAGAACAACTCCTAAGATCCAAACAAAAACACCAAGGACAAACAAAACACAAAGGGGACCCATTTTGACCAAAAACAAAATGGGGTGGTTATGGAAGGCATAACACATCAAACTTGGAACCTTGACATCTAAGACACCTGACATTTAGAGACACTTGGAAAACACTTGGAAAACACTATCTTATCATTTTTTCCATTGATTTTTTGTCATGCTACTAGTTTCTCAATGATGTCTTGACAACAGGATTTAGAGAAGTAGCGACGTATCATGATTGTCTTGTCCTTGTCTTTTTCAAACAGTCATGTTGCTAGTTCCTCGAGGATGTCCTGACAATAGGATTTAGAGGAGCAACGCCATTTCATGGCTTGTATTTCTTGTCTTTCTTGTTGTTTGTGGTTGATTGTGACAAAAAGACTAGGGAAATTACGCTCTTGGTATGAGTCATGATCATCCTTGTCTGCGAATGATTGTCTCATGTGATGGTACGACCATGTACACCATTGATCTATGTCATATCATGGTGTTTTTTGGCCATTACAATAATCTGCCCAATGATGATTAAGAGAAACAATTATTCGTCCTATGGTAATATGTTGAAGGATTCGATCTCCGCACTAACATCCATCTCCTTCTATCTTGTCATTTCGCCTTGTCTATCTCTTGATGATATCCTGTGACATACAAAAATAATTGCATACATGATCATATAGGCATTGCATTAGTTCATTCACATATATCCATTCATTTAGTTACACTAAAATATTTCCATTTACATCATTAGCATATCATTTGCATTCATAAATTTTCATCCACATAACATATAAGGGCATTTAACATCTCCATACATTATCCATATCATTTATATACATCTATCAATGCATCTACATTGCATGTCACATAGTCATTAATGCATACATAATCATAGGCATAACATTCATTAGAAATCAAAGCATTATGCATCCATCTAAAACATCATCATCATCATCATCATCATCATATAACCATCATACATCACATTGTATCATCATGGAATATAAGCATAAAATAACCATCATAATTGCATACATCACATGATATATAAAATGCATCATCATAATCATCATCATAAAACCATGTATCATAAACATAAACAATAGATAATGTATCATCACATAACATATAGCATATAGGATGCATAAAAACTACATCATATATATAATATCAAAAAACCATGTCATAGGATAGAGTCATGAGATATCCCAAAAATAGAGCTTGCAGGCTCGATGGTCAAAATATAAATGTCATAACATAATGTCTATAATATAGGTAGCAATGTCAGTGCCCCTAAGCTGAACTCTCCTCATCCCCTCAAGGAGAAGACTGAGGTGACTGATGCTCGGTGACAGTAACTGATACTGATGGCATAGTGGACATGGTGGCATGAGTCTGCAAGGATACTATGGCATGAGTCTAAGAGGCTAATGGATCTATAACTGGAGGCTGACTGTGCTCTGACCTAGATGACCCATGACTATGGCTCAATATGTGCCTTGAGGAATTCCTACGACTATGATGAGAGAGGTGATCTGATGAATTCCCTAATGAGGTAGAGCCACCCACACTGCTTTGACTACGACTGCTACTCCCTAACCCTATCCCTGTCCTACTCTATGATCTAGATAACCTAGGTTCCCTCTGATCATCTGACACTGCTCTCTCGTATAACATTTTGTATTGGCCTCTACTAGTGCTGACCCTGGCCAACTCTCTACCAACATCCCCAACTGGTCATGGAAATAACTGAGTACATCTCGTACACCAACTCTTTGTCTCCTGTCATCGGATCTCCACCTGATCTCTCTCAACCTGTGTAACCTCTAGCTCTTCCCATAGAGATCTAATCTCAACTATGGCCTCATCCAGTCTCCACTGCATATCAAGTAGACATTGATCCACTGTGGCATCTCATGGAAATGGTGGTACTCCAAATATATCCTACTCCCCATATATCATCCTCTCCCAGAGCTGCCTCTTTGCCTCATCCATATCATCACCAATATCTAGCTCCTCCTCATCATAACCCACATCCTCCTCACCCCCAATGGCCTCCTCCTCTCCGCCAACATAAAATGCTTCCTCCTCCCTTGGCACCTTTGCCTTTGACATGGTCTCTACCTCTAGCCTAACCTTTGCCTCTGACAGTCTCTCCTCCCTCAGTATCTCTGCCTCTTTTCTCGCCTCCTCCTATCTCCCCTCCACCTCTAGCTTCTCCTCCTGTCTCTCCTCCTCCTCCTTAGCTACCTCAGGGATCACCTGTAGTGGTACCCTCTCAACTCGTTGCCTAACTCTCCTTGCCTGTGTCCCTCTATACACTCCTCTCCTCCTCCTCCCACCACCACCACCATCTCCTCCATCACCTCCATCATCTTCACCACCTCTCCCTCCATCTCCTCGACCTTCGTATCTCCCTCTCCCGCTACCTCCTCGGCCTCCTCACTAGACCTATGGAATAAATGATTTGAAATCAATCAGTGCTGGACTATCTAGATCTATCAGCAGCTGTGGCTTATGTGTCTACCACCATAAATCACAATATGTGGAAATCCTTAGATTTTCCGGACCCCCACTCCAACCCCATGGCTGTGCTACCAACCCATCTATCTATTGCTTGGCTAAAGGAACTGAAATTGTGGCCCCCCACATTGGATATTGCGATGATTGTGCATACTTTGCTTTCCCAATAGATACACCCTGCTGCTCACCATACTGATGTAGTACCCACTGGGGTAGGTACATATCAATGATCAACTATGATTGTACAGTCCACCCAATCAGATATTAAAACTTCCTACAGAATGCTAGGTGATCTCCCTCTCTAGCCCACTACACACAATCCCTATAAGGCATCTAGACAAATTCTATCATAGTATCAATCCGGTGTCACCAGAATCTAGTCTCTCCTACCCTTGTCAGTTGTAGGGCACTTGGATATAAGAAAACATAAGGAATCCCATCTGCTAACTATGGTCTCTGAATCAGTGGACGAAAGACATGAATATGCTCCCATGCCCAAATCATTAGCAACATCATCTCACAACTAATGCTATGTACTCCTCTATAGGCTACCTCATGCAACTGGTGATAAAGCATACCAAGAAAACAAGGTCCCCATGTAAAAACTATCCTGTCCCATCGCATGCGTACTAGCACATCTCCCCATCCGATTGGGAACCCGTGTCCCCAGCGATCTGGAATAAGGACTCTAACAATCAAGGTGCATAACATCGCATCCCACCACAGATAGTGCTTAGCTAGGTACTCCCATCGAATCTCGTATCCCTCAACACCAAGGCCTATGTCATCATCTGCCTCGTACAACTCAGTCATAGCCTGCAGTCCCCGGTGTGGATCATACACCACCCACCCCCCTCTAATCGGAATGTGCAGAATCTAGTACACGTCCTCAAGAGTAATAGTGGCCTCCCTTGTCAGAAAGTGGAATGAATAAGTCTCTGAATGCCATCTCTCGAATAGTTCTATCAAAAGCCCCCTATTAGCCTAGATAATGGGCATATGGGTGACATAATATAATCCCAGCCGCATCATTCACCTCTGCTCCTCATCTGTCAGCTCGTCTCTGAATGCATATGTCGATGGCCTGAACTCACATGTATAGATCGATGGTAATCATTTTTGCACATGCAAAAATGAGAGTTAGCACATTATTGAAAATCATTATTACCATCTAACTAATCAAAAGTATCTAGAAAATTGAGCCTAAACTAAAGTCAACCCTAGTCAAATTCAAATGCATTGCATTGACTTCATTTGCATCGCGCCCCAACATTTGCATTGTTTCATCCAACATTTGCGTCGTATTCTTGTGCTTTTGTCATTTTGACTCACAAATGCATCATCTTCTATCACTTGCGTCGATCCATTCATCAAATGCGTCACTAACAGTTGAATGCGTCACATGGCTCCACATATGCGTATCAATCTTGTGAATGTGTCGCTCAACCTATCACTTGTGGTGCGAAATGGCGAATGTGTCTCACCAGTCCTCGAATGCGTCACACCTAATTGAAACCTAACGGTCCTGTCACGTTTGCATCACGACACATCAAATGCGTCGAATGTGAACTTGAATGTGGCTTACACGAACGCGTATGCGTCGTGGTACATCCGTTGACCTACCTAAAAACCCTAAAAATGCACATAAATTGATAAAATTATGAAGTGGGTAAGGGGTACTTACTGGTGGCTCTATGCCCTCTAGCCGTCTGAAGGTCCACATAATGTATCCACGGTGCTCAGTCACTGGAATCACCATCTTTGTGCAAAGTCTCCTAGCTCTGAGCTCTCCAAATTTACAAAGGTGAAAATGAAAATGAATTGACTTTTACCCATTTTCAACCTATTTATAGGGTCAAAGTGGGATTTTCTTCAAAATTTTATTACTGGAGGATCATTTGACCAACTTTGACTAGCTTGTTGACTATCTTAAACACCTCAAAATCCGAAACCACTTGTGCCATTGAATTTTTGGACATCAAATTAGCTTGTTGGGACACTTTCCAAATTTTTCTGTCATTGGGCCAAAATTTGAAAATTTTCCCAAGGGGGCATAGATACTCCATACCTTCGCCGGGGCATGTTTTGGACTAAATTTTCTTTGTCATAATGTGATATGATGCATTATGACAAAGAGGGGCAAAATGTAGACACATAAAAATGACCCAGGCCTGCAAATTCTATTTTCTCCATATTCTTCTCAACATAATTAAAATATTTAATTATGTCCTTAGTCCATTTTCAACTATTAATTAAATAATTCTTAATCATTTAATTAATTCATGTCTTTTATGCCTCTTGATTATTTAAATAAATAAATTTTATTTATTTATTTAAATATGTCACTAATCATCTAATGTCTTTCTATAATTAAATAAATTCTTAAATTTTATTTAATTATCTTTGTCCAATCCTTCCTCCTGATTATTTAAATAACTAAATTTTATTTATTTATTTAAATACATCATTAATTTTTAATGTCCTCTCATAATTAAATAAATTCTTTAATTTATTTAATTGTCTACCTATCATTTTAAATAAAATTCTTTATTTAAAATTTTCTCACATGGTCCCACCTTTTGAATTAAATTAATTTTTAATTCAAATAGACAACTTTCTTCTAATAAATCAAATAATTTATAATATTATTTGATTTTCCAGCTCTCTCTTTTTCTATGTCATCCTTATTTTCTTGTCACATGCATTCTTCTCCTTTGATTTGATCTTCTAGAAGGAAAATATTGTCCACTCATTTCAAATTCACCCTAATATTTCCCTAACCCTAATTGTGGGTTGTCACATTGAATCTTTTCCATTGATTCTAGGGAATTTGTCAATCTTCAATCTTGGCCATTAATCCAAAATTGCATTTTCTATAAAATGGCAATTTTGGTCTCATTTTGACATCTACAAACTCATCCAAATTTTATAGGTGCCAATAAGGACCACAACATCCTTGTCGCCTTCCATGTCACCTTCCAACATTCTGAAAACTCATCATGCCAAGTCATATTAGATGATATATTAATGAGTAAGAAATTACAACACAAAGATAAGTAAACTAATAAATTAATGCTAGGAAATTGCAAAGGTTAGAGCCAATATATCTAGGTGGTCAATTGCTAGGAGACGAAAGGACCATAGACTTCAAACACCATTTTGTACTTCTCTATGCTATTGTCTCTATCAAGGAATCTACAACATTTGTCAAAGTATCAACTTTTTCAATCCACACCTTACCATCTTACACCATGTCAAATACAAAATGGAACTGAACATCAATATGCTTCATTCTAACATGGAAGGTTGGATTCTTTACTAAGAAAATAACACTCTAACTATCATTACAAATAGTAATCATCCGTGCATCAAGCCCAACATCTAAACACAGTCTCTAAAGCCAAATTAATTCTTTATAAGTATGAGTAGCTACTATGTACTCTAATTTTGTAGTGGACAAAGCGACTACAAATTTCCACTTACTCATCCATCTGTTAACACCACCGAACATAGTAAACACATTGCACTGGTGGATTTTTTCTATCAATGTCACCTACCTAATTTGAATCCTCAAATCCATGAATTCAAAATGAATGCAAAGATCCTATAGGATATCCATGATAACATAAGGAATAGTTGAAAGTACCCCATAAATAATTGAATATTCTCTTTACTACATACCAATGTACTCATCCACAATTAGCCATGAATTAGCCAAGGAATCCCACTACTTGGGAAATGTTTGGTCTAGTATAGACCATGACATACATCAAACTACCAAAAACACTAGCATAAGGTACTCTCATCATATCCTCCACCTCATTATGAGATTTAGATAATTTAAAACTGATAACTTTGTTCCCATCACAAAAGGAACACATAATGGCCTATAATCTGCCATGAAGGATCTCTTCAACAAAAAATTTACATACTTACTTTGACCTAACCAAAGTTTTTTGTTTGTCCTATCTCTTTTGATTTCCATATCAAAAATGTACCTAGTTGCATCTAAATCCTTCATTTCAAACTATGCTAAAAGTTGAGACTTCAAATAAGAAATTAAAGATTAAACATTCCTAATTAACAACATATCATCAACGTACAATGCAATAATGAGAATGCAATCATCAAAAATTTAAAAAATAAAAATAATGATATGATATCAATCTCAAAAATCCCAAACTCATTAGAAAGGAATCAAACTTCTGGTACCACATCCTAGATGACTATTTCAAACCATACAAAGACTTCTTCAACTTGCAAACCAAATTTTTTATACCTTTTTCAATGTAATGCTTTGGTTGTGACATATATATTTCTTCTTCTAAATTACCACAAAGGAGAGCTATCTTCACATCCATTTGTTCAATATCTAAATCATATGCAAAAACAAGTGATACAAATATAATGAATGTTAGATTTCCAATAGGAGAAAAAATATCACTGTAATCAATTCCCTAAACTTGGGAATATTCCTTCACAACCAACCTTGCCTTATATCTCTCAACACTACCATTTAAACCAAAATTTTGTTGAACACCCATTTGCAACCAATGGGTTAACGTCCATCAGGCAAGGGAACCTGATCCTAAGTGTCATTTATTTTTAATGCATCTATTTCTTCATTCATGGCCTTTATCTAGGAATCTACATCACTCATACCCATATCCTCCCTTATGGTCCTAGGCACATCAATGTTAGAAATCAAGGTGAAAATACAACTAGAATCACACAATGAATATTCAAACCTATCAACCTATTGCTGTTGTTACCTATTTTAGCTACCAACTCAAACATGTAGAGCTGTTTATGTTTTACAAAGTGAAACAAAAGGTACATTCTACTTTGCTATGTTATATCTATGTGCATAAAGAAATTATCAAAAGACTACATTACAAAAATGCATACAATAGAGAAGAGAGTGAAACAATTTTTGCAAAAGTAGTCTTTATTGACAGACATAAATGTATGGTGTCCCACACAAGCCATGGAACTAACTATTTGAATACAAATGAAGGAAAAGATTATACATTTGTAGACACATGAAAGAAAAAATGCATATATAAAGAAAGGGGACCTGTCATTGCCTGAATGATGAATCCTAGTTGAGTAGAGTTGCATCTGTTCAACCCCTCTTATTTGTCCAACCTCGAAAAGTTACCTTTCCTGCTGCTCCAAGAATTCCTGCATGTGTGAGAGAGAGTTGGTTAGAGCAATGAAAGATAACCAATCAATACATATGAAAACATCCATAAACATATAGCCTGATCCTCATAAGCATCAAAATAGTTTTTATTTCACAGATGTACATGAAAAGAGAAAGGTTATTATAAACATCTATCATATGCTCTATTTTATCTAACACATTTGTTCACTGTGTAGGTGTAGGTTAAGAATTTCATTGCTAGATCATTTCCTTTTGATTTTGTAGCATGTGGAGTGAAATGGGCTCCCACAAGGGTTGAGCCCAAAATGTAGCCCTCTATTTGAAGAGGGATGAGAATGCAAGAGAATCACATTCTTTTATACATGTGAGGACAATAACATGTATCAATATAGGACAATCATTGGAGGACTATTATAAGAGATAAATTTCTGATAAATGTAGAATGCTATTGAGGTCAATATATCATCATCCATATACTATTCAAGTCTCTGTGAGTAGTTATATAAAGTTATGGTAGCATGAAGATCCTTGTGGAAATCATGTTAGGAGGGTCAAGTACTTTTGAGTTTACAAAGTAGGACAACATTGTGTATTAATGAAGAACCGTCAATGCAAATATGTGACTAAATGCATAGTGAAAGAAATACAAGAAATGGTGATTCACCATTGATATTCGATCATAGTCTCGAAGGATAGTCTACATTGCTATAATATAGGGGGATTCACTACTCATGAGTTCTCTTTACTCAGAGAGCCTCAAGGGGAAAACTTCCCTATACTACCTCAATGGAACAACAATGAAAGTTTTAGAATCAGAAAGAGTAGGTCACATAGATTTTCGGGACAAAATGACAAGCTCTTGGCCAAAGGACAATAGTGCAAAAAATGGACGACAGTGTGGCGTGCTAGAGTCCTAGAGGCGCGTTGGCATCTCGTATGGACCAGAGAATGAGAATGTCTCAAAAAATAGCAAATTGAATGCTTCTACCTGATTGCTATGAACTCACAGAATATAGGGAAATAACAAAAAGTGATAGAACTTGAATAAAGAAGTAGAGATGACAAAGATAAGGAGAAGAAAGGAAATACCTACAACCATGTGAGTGATGACGCTTCTAGCTTGTAGGTGTCTTCAATACCTGTACATAAGAGGGAGAGAGAAATTGTTGGGTGGATGTATAGGGGCCTGCCTTATTCAGAACCCGTTTTGGTGTTCCCACCTCCATGGAAATCCAAATAGATAGAGAGAAAATTAGAAATGAAGTAAAGAGCACTTAAAGCACTACAAAATAGTGTTATGCTACTCAACCAAGTAATAGAGGAGAGGAGTGAAAGCTTACCACCTCCACCAAGAGCACTCAAGGCTGCTTGGGGGAGAAAATGAGAGGAACTCAAGCCTCTACTGCAATGGTGTTTGTTCCACACTTTCTCTACTGAAGTGGTGGAGTGTTGATGTTGTTGTTGTGAAGTGTAAAGTGTTTGGGGATTGAAGAGATGGTGAAGAAGCTTCTTAGAGCTTGTGGAGAGCTTGTGAATGAAGTGAGGAAGCTCTTAGGAGATGTGAAGGGATGTGTAGAAGATGGTAGAATATCAGAAGAAGCTGAAATGCATATGGAAGGAGTGAATTTGAAGGGGAGATGAAGAAAACGGCCATATTCGGGTTGGCCGGCTGAGGAGGGCATTACAAATTGACCCCCAATGGGAAGTGTAATGCCTCTGTAGTCTCCATGTGTAGGAATTTTTTAGGGATGTAAGCACACTATGTGGACGTCTACACGCCGTAGAAACACCTCCACTGACAGTCAAAATAGGTGCCAAGTGTGATGCAAGCAATGGGCTTAGGTGGAATTAAGCCTCCGAACTTGGTTTTCTAAGGTGGATAAAGGAGAAAAAGGGGAATTGCACATAGGGTGCAAATTCGTTCTTATACAATTGCAAACCTTGGTTGGCACTTCATCAAGACAACCATCATTACTTGAAATTTGAAAACAAAATAGCATTGTTAATAAGGATAGTCACAACAGTCGGTGAGCATATGGTTAAAGAGAACAAGGTAACTACAAAAGGAAATGTGTAAGTGTTACTTGACAGTGTTAAGAAGACTCTTTAAAGGATAATTCACAATAAAGATAGGACAGTCATAGACAACAAGCTGAAGAGCACAAAGTTACCTTGACAAATAGAATAGTCCATAGAAAGGTTTCATAGAGTAAAGAATGATGGGAGCTAAAGAGCTTTAGTAAGAGGGATGATCTTAAGGAAAATGCAAAGATTAAATATTTGATGGTGATACTATTTCAAGACTTGAAGGATAGATGATGACAAATAGTTTAAAAACCATGAAAACCCCTGCAATATGATAATGAAGTCACTCAACATCTACAAGTTAAAAGAATATCATACATTGGTGACAGTAGAAATGCATGATAGTCAGTACAAAGTGACATGAAGCTATGACCTTTTAAGGCATCTTTCCTTTATTTTCAGCATTAGAGAACAAGGTGAAATCTTTTTTTAATGAATATTCAACTATTTTGTGCACAAGTAATAGTGTCTATGGTATTGTCACAAATCTAGTGCTCCTTTAGGGGTACTAATGGGGAAAACAATTCCAATAGGAACATCTCCTTTTGGGGCATTAAATGGTTCAGAGATGCTCCCTATAGTAACATGGATTTTCTATGTGAGGAGTGGTTTCTATGTTGGAGGAGCAACCATTTCAAACCCTGGTAAAGGATAGTTAGAACTTCAAGTACTATGGAGGAGGAATTTTTATGAAAAATGATAGTCCTCAGGTTCTTGAAGAGAAAAGGGTAGTATTCAATAAGGAATGGAAAAGATGCGTAGAGTCTTTGAATTATACCCATACTATGTAATGGTATTGAATCATTTTGCAAACAATTTTTCCCTCATGGGGCAGAATTTTCTTGTGGAATAGTTGACTAAGATAGCTCTTGTTTCAGTTGACCACTCTCTCATGAAGTCTCATTCATATTATGATCTTGCATTATTTTATCATAGTAAAGGGGATTATGACACTACTGCCTGCTATTACATGGAAACACAAGGAAAACAAAGATGCACATTTTTTTTTAAAATCAGCAAAAAAGAATGAAGCAGAACCCTCATTGTGCAACACTAGATCCCCAGTACAGAGCTATAGTTAATAATATGGTAAAGTGAAAGGTAGATACTGCAAGAACACCATTCATAACTACTACATTCAGGATCAAACTTATGAAAGTCGTAGATAAGATATATGGCGTCAATATAAAAATGGGCTAAGTAGTGTTCATGTGATTTAAAAAAGAAGATGCACTATACTTCATTGAACATGATCAGAGCCACCAGAAAGAATTAGTCAAATGAAAAGCTATGAACAAAGCCAAAGCCCATGATAGATATCAGGTCAAAATCAGAAAAATGCAAGATTTGAAGCCGCAGCTTGGGGTTTTTCCTTAAAATCTTTAGGTTTTTACATTAAGAGAAGCATTGAGTGTAAAATACATAGAGAATCTGAAAGCATTTTTATTATTTCTACACCACAGAGCCCAAGATGAACATTTTATTGATAGATAATGAAAGAAAATGGCGCAAGTTCTATAGGAAAAGCTTACCATGCTTGGCTATGTTGATTCTTTAGAGAATATGCAAGTTTTCCACCATGAAAATCCTCCACAGAGCACTAATGTAAACCCTATGTCGGCAGTGAAGAGTTCTAGAAAACTCAAATGCAGAAATGAAAGTGCTTTGTGTCTTGGGTTCAAGTTTTTTTGTTAGGGTTTCTAAAACCCTAGATTGGCCGATTAAAGCAAAAGTTTTTCCTTTGTTTTAAAATTTTTGAACATTGAATAATGCCCCATATTATGTATAATGCCTTGTGTTCTTGGTCCTTTTCATATTTTGTAAAGCCAAACGCTTTTATGTTTTCCTAACATGGTTGAGTCAGGGAGTCTTTATTTTTTGCAACAAGGTTGAATTGTAAAACTTTATTTAAGTGATGATTTATAAATCACTTTAAATAATGTTATAGTTGAAAAATAAAGATAATAAAGCAGGTGCTTTTAAAATTTAGTCAAAGGGGGAGGATAGTTGGAGTTGTTATAATTGCAAGATAGAGGTGTTTGAACATATCAAAAGTATGAGTCAAAATAGTTGGGAGATATGTTTGAATAATAATGACTTGTGCCAAGCATGTGGGGAATTTGGAGGAGATTGACCAACATGTGGAAGGTGTGAAGGTTGGCTTTGACTGGGTTTTTGGAGGGAATGAGAGCATCTAGGAGTAGTTTCTCATTCTTTTATTGTGGGTAAGGTCATGACTTTACTTTTTCTTCACTTTGGAGACATTTTGGAGAGGTTTTGGAAGCTATTTTTAGGGTTTTTTGGTTATACACGACCAAGAAGCTTCTAGAAGGATATGTGTGGGGAAAGTTTCAAAAAGCATAAGTAACTTCAAACATGAGTTTGAAGGGGAGTTATTTCTTCTTTTCAATAGGTATTGTAGCTTATTTTGGTGCTCTTTCAGGAAAAGACAACAATGTAACTCAATCTCAGACATGTGCAACAGTATGTAATACCATTTTTATCAATTAAATTTAATATTTTTACCCTCCTAAAAGCTATTTCATCGTGTGCAATGTTTGATTGATGAATGTTCTTCTGAATTTTGATAATTCCTTTAATGTTTGTCTTATTTTAGCATGTTTATGTAAAGGAAACATATGTTTTGGAGGTTGTAAGCTGTGCACTTGTTCAATAGTTATTTTAGTTGTGGAAACTCTTGTCCTTCAAAAGTGACAAGTGAACAAAGTCTCCTTGCAAAAAACTTATGCATTGATATGTTTAAATATATGAGTTATGTTAAGTCAATCTGATCTACTGAGAAAGTTGTGTTAAAATAGTAGTTTAGGTTTGAGAAATCAATTTTGGTGTATCACCATAGGGTTAGTTTCATTTTCATGTTCCTTATTACTATTTCCCTAGAAAATCATTAGTTTAGCAGTATTTTAGGTGACACCATAACAACCAGCTTACTCTAGAGGTCCATTCCAAGTTTAGGTAACCCACATCCTAGGAATCTTCCCATGTTCCTCCAAAGTGCTTTATTTTGAAACTTAGCAAGGGTGCAAATTTTGGAGACAACAGTTTTTGGCACACCTGGTGGGGCCGTGAATTGATTCTCAGTCCATTTTATATGTTTTTCTACTGCTATTTAGTGTGTACAATAGTTGATTACTTCCTTTTTAGGTGTTTCAAATACATACTTGGCGACTCCAATAAGTTTTTACTAGTTTTAGTATGATCAAGTGTTGGTTAGTTTCAAGTAAATCTAATTTTTGCTTATTTTTCCAACTTTTGAATGAATAAACATGTCTATGTTTCATGGAAACATGTCATATCACCCAGCATATCATGAAAATGCTAATTACCCACCACCTTATCAGCCATTTCAATCCTATTATGCTACTGGTTTTTCACCTAATTCCTTTGATTTACAAAGAAACCAACATGCACAATACATTTTCCACCCACCCACCCTAGTTCAAGCCTCATGGGAGCTTGCATATGTTCAAAATCAACCACAAGAAATCATTTCTATTCCAAACCAACATGGTTGTTTTAATAGCCAACCCCAAAATGTTGACAATATGGGGATTAGTAATATCAAAAATATATTGCTAGATTTCCATAGGCAGTTGGATGATATCAAGAGGTAGCAAGAGTTTAATATGCACCAGGAAGAGCTCACTTATAAAACTTATATTCATCAGTAAGAGGTGGAGGCACAAAGGTATGAAACCTAGTTAGCCCCTAGCATTCCTAGTTTCAGTTCAACTTTTCCTATAATGATGAACCATCCTTTGAAGGAAGAGATTCCCAAGGTTTTGTTTCCAAGTTTCAGGTTAAATGATTCTACTCAGTCTCCAAGCAAGTCTTCTAGATTTGAGATTCCAAGTTTTAGGGGTAATAGTCCTGCCAATGATAAAGATTAGCCCCTACACAAGGCCATGAATGAAAAAAATAAACCCCCTATCTCCTATTTGCAGCCCTTTCAAATTCCCTTACCAGATGAATCTAGCATGGACAACTATGAAGAAATTGCTAAATTGGAAGAGAATGTGTTTACACTTCCAAGCTTCAACCAAATCACTTCTCAAAACTCAAAACTGACTGAAGATCTTCCTCAAGTGGAAGGCACTTGTGAGGTCAGCTATGAGGGAGAAAAAGAAATATCCGTTGTTTATGAGCCTATGAATGGTGTGGATAATAAGAAATCAAAAAAATTTCTAGTAGAAGTTGAGGGTGATCAGTTGGAGTAGCAGGGTGCAAGGAGAATGGATGAGGACCATGAGGAAGAGTTGATTGTCTCATCTGATGAGCTGCCTTGTTTTGTTGACAAGGATGCAGTTTCAAAACAATAAGAGGACATCAAACAATTTGAGGAGTTGTTGGTTGATGACAATCAGTATGACAATGGAACCTTGGACCATGTAGAGGAGCATAAATATGAACCTGACACTATTTTTAGAGGTATGAGCTTTGATATATTTGAGCATGTTATGCATGAGAAAGCTAATGTTGAGCTTTATGAAGAGATGTGCACAAATATAATTGAACAACTTTGTTCAAAGTTGGATAATAAGGAACTATACCTGTTAGAAGAAGTTCACAATCATGATGAACTAGAACAATAGGTTCACAAGCTTGAACAAATGTTGAAGCAACAAGAGGAACATGGTCTTGATAAAGAGGAGTCCATGACCTTAGGTCAAGGAACTTCTCATGAACTTGTTTTGCAAGGTCTTAGCTATTTGGAGGAGTTTCCTATCTACTGTATAGAGGAGCTAGAGGCTAATATATTAGTTGAAAGTTTGTTTGAAGAGGCTACTTCATTGTTTGAACATTTACCTTCCTTCATTGAGGAAGAAAAGCTTGATTTGAAGTGTACCTCCTTGAGTGATAATGAAGATTTTGAGCTTGAACCAACTATTCCTAAGAGCCTTCCAAGAGTTGATAGCTTTGATAAGTTATTAGCTACCTTAGTGGAATAGGATTCTCCATTGACCATGGAGGAAGAATTGAAATGAAAAGTTATTATCCAAGGTGAAGGTAATACTGCTATTTCTAACCATTCAGATTGTCTTCTCTCCAGTCCAAACTTAGCCACGAAGCAAGACAAACATGAAAGATAGGAAGAAAGTGAAGCGGATAACAATGGGGGTCCAAGTTTTATCCATTCAAGGGGCTTTCCTATCAAATTTTTAGCCAGTATGGAGGCCACTGAGGTTTCACAGGTCATGCTTACACCCAAGCATGAGGATGCAATCGAAGAAAAATATAAATTTAGAGTTATAGCTAAAAGTGATCAAATTCAGCTCACTTTTCCAATCTAGGACAACATTAGACATGATCAAAATCAAAGAATAAGTGAGTTTTTTTTTCATTTTTTATGAAGCATTGTAGCAACCTATTGAATATCTGCTTGTGTTTCATATCCTTTCAGCAATGCATGATCATGTAATGCATCCTTTTTTGGTCAGGAGGGGCAGGTAGTTATTTCACAAATCCAGTCAATGGTTTTGTTTGACTAAGCCTTGTTGTTGGTTAGAGTGGGTTAGAATAAGTTTTCGTTCAGTTTTAGTCTTTTTCCTCAAAGTGTTGTTTTGCACAGTTAATAGTTTTGATCCAAAGTTTTGGTAGTTTGAACAAGTTTTCAAGGTATCATGCACTGGTCTGATGAGGTACAACAATATACAAGTCTATTTTCTAAGATTTTTTAGGTTTCTATTGACTCTGTGCCCAATGGATAAGCTTTGGGCAACTGGTCAAGATGTTTAGTAGGCAAACATTTAGTAGATGTTGCAAAAAATGTTACCTATTTTAGCTATCGACTCAAACAAGTAGAGTTTTTTATGTTTTAAAAAGTGAAACAAAAGTTACATTCTACTTTACTAAGTTATATCCATGTGCATAAATAAATTATCAAAATATTGCAATATGCAAATGCATACAACAAAGAAGAGAGTGAAACAATTTTTATAAAAAGTAGTCTTTATTGATAAACATAAATGTATGGTGTCCCACACAAGCCGTGGGACTAAATATTTGAATACAAATGAAGGAAAATACTATACATTTATAGATACATGAAAGAAAAAAATGCATATATAAAGAAATGGGATGCGCCATTGCCTGAATGATGAATCCCAGTTGAGTAGAGCTGCATATGTTCAACTCTTCTTGTTTGTCCAACCTCCACAATTTTCCTTCCTTTTTGCTCAAAGAATTCTTGCATGTGTGAGAGATATTTGGTTAGAGAAATGAAAGATCACCAATCAATACATATGCAAACATCCATAAACATATAGCCTGATCTTCATAAGCATCAAAATAGTTTGCATATCACATATGTCCAAGAAAATAGAAAGGTTATCATAAAAATCTATCATATGCTTTGATTTATCTAACCTATTTGTTCATTGTGCAGGTGTAGGTTAAATCTTTCATTGCTAGATCATTTCCTTTTGATTTTGTAGCATGTAGAGTAAATGGGCTCCCACAAGGGTTGAGTCCAACATGCTTCCCTTTGTTTGAAGAGGGATGATAATGCAAGAGAATCACATTATTTTGTACATGTGAGGACAACAACATGTATCAATACAAGATAGTCATTGGAGGACCATTATAAGAGATAAATTTCTGATAAATGTATAATGTTGTTGAGGTCTATATCTCATCATGCATATACTATTCAAGTCTTTGTGAGAAATTATATAAAGTTACGACAACATGAAGATTCTTGTGGATATCATGTTAGGAGGGTCCAATAGTTTTTTGTTTACACAATAGGACAACATTACATATCAATGAAGAACTGTCAATATAAGTATGTGACTAAATGCACAGTGAAAGAAATGAAAGAAATGTAATTCACCATTGATATTTGATCACAGTCATGAAGGATAGTCTACATTGCAAACCTTGGTTGGCACTTCATGAAGACAACCATCATTATTTAAAATTTGAAAACAAAATGGCACTGTTAATAAGGACAATCACAACAGTCAGTGAGCATATGGTTAAAGAGAACAAGGTAACTACAAAAGGAAATTTGTAAGTGTTACTTGACAATGTTAAGAAGACTCTTTAAAGGAAAATTCACAATAAAGATAGGAAAGTCATAGATAGTAAGCCCAAGAGCACAAAGCTACCTTGACAAATAGAAGAACAGTCCATAGAAAGGTTTCATAGAGTAAAGAATCATCTTAAGGAAAATGCAGAGATTAAGCAGGTTGATGGTGATACTATTTCAAGACCTGAAGGAGAGATGATGACAAATAGTTTAAAAACCATGAAAACCCCTGCAATATGATAATGAAGTCACTCAACATCTACAAGTTCAAAGAATATCATATACTGGTGACAATAGCAATGCATGATAGTAAGTGCAAAGTAACATGAAGTTGTGGTATTTTAAGGCAACTTGCCTTTATTTTCAGCATCAAAGAACAAGGTGAAATCTTTTTTTGTAAAGAATATTCAACTATTATGTGCACAAGTAATAGTGTTTGTGGTATTTTCACAAAGCTAGTGATACTTTAGGGGTACCAATGGGGAAAAAATTTCAATAGGAACATCTCCTTTTGGGGCATTAAATGGTTCAAAGATGCTCCCTATAGTAACATGTATTTTCTATGTGAGGAGCAGTTTCTATGTTGGAGGAGCAGCCATTTCAAACCTTGGTAAAGGATAGTTAGAACTCTAGTACTATGGAGGAGGAAGTTCTATGAAAAATGATAGTCCTCAAGTTATTGAAGAGAAAAGGGTAGTGTTCAATAAGGAATGGAAAATATGTGCAGAGTCTTTGAATTATACCCATACTATGTAATGACATTGAATCATTTTGCAAACCATTTTTCCCTCATGGGGCAATATTTTCTTATGGAATAGTTGATTGAGATAGCTCTTGTTTCAATTGACCACTCTCTCATGAAGTCTCATTCATATCATGATTTTGCACGATATTATCATACTAAAAGGGATTATGATACTACTGGATCCTATTACATGGTAGCACAAGGAAAATAAAGATACACATTTTTTTAAAATCAACAGAAAATAATGAAGTGAAACCCTCATTGTGCAGCACTAGATCCCTAGTACAGAGCTACAGTTGATAATATGATAAAGTGATAGGAAGACATTGCAAGAACACAGTTCATAACTACTACATTCAAGATCGAGCTTATGAAAGTTGCAGATAAGATATATGGCATCACATATAAAAATGGGGTAAGTCGTGTTCATGTGATATAAAAAAGAAGATGCACTATACTTCATTGAACATGATCAGAGCCACTAGCAAGAATTATTGAAATGAAAAGCTGTAAACAAAGCTAAATCCCACGATACATAGCAGGTAAAAATTATAAAAATGCAAGATTTGAAACCGCGACCTAGGTTTTTTTGTTAAAATCTTTAGATTTTACATTAAGAGAAGTATTGAGTGTAAAATACACAGAGAATTTGAGAGAATTTTTATTATTTCTACACCACAGAGCTCGAGAAGAGAATTTTATTGACAAATAATGAAAGAAAATGGTGGAAGTTCTACAGGAAAAGCTTACCATGCTCGGTTGTGTTGATTCTTTAGAGAATATGCAAGTTTTTCATGATGAAAATCCTCCACAGAGGACCAATGTAAACCCTATGTCTGCAGTGAAGAGTTCTAGAAAACTCAAATGTAGAAATGAAAGTGCTTTGTGTCTTGGGTTCGAGTTTTGTTGTTAGGGTTTCTAAAACCATAGATTGGCTGATTAAAGCAAAAGGCATTTTTTCATTTGTTTTAAATTTTTTCAACATTGAATAATGCACCATATTATGTATAATGCCTTGTGTTCCTCCTCCTTTTCATATTTTGTAAAGCCAAACACTTTTATGTTTTCCTAACATGGTCGAGTAAGGAGTCTTTATTTTTTGCAACAAGGTTGAAATGTAAGACTTTATTTAAGTGATAATTTATAAATCACTTTAAATAATGTTATAGTTGAAAAATAAAGATAATAAAGCAGGTGCTTTTAAGATTTAGTCAAAGGGGGAGGATAGTTGGAGTTGTTATAATTGAAAGATAGAGGTGTTTGAACATATCAAAAGTATGATTCAAAATAGTTGGGAGATATGTTTGAATAATAATGAATTGTGCCAAGCATGTGGGGAATTTGGAGGAGATTGACCAACATGTGGAAGGAATGAAGGTTGCTTTTGATTGGGTTTTTGGAGGGAATGAGAACATCTAGGAGCAGTTTCTCATGCTTTTATTGCGGGTAAGGTCATGGCTTTACTTTTTCTTCACTTTGGAGACATTTTGGAGAGGTTTTGGAAGCTATTTTTAGGGTTTTTTGGTTATACACGACTAAGAAGCTTCTAGAAGGATATGTGTGGGGAAAGCTTCAAAAAGCATAAGTAACTTCAAACATGAGTTTGGAGGGGAGTTCTTTCTTCTTTTCAACAGGTATTGTAGCTTATTTTGGAGCTCTTTCAGGAAAAAACAACATTGTAACTCAATCTCAGACATGTACAATAGTATGTAACACCTTTTTTTATCAATGAAATTCACCATTCTTGACCTTCTTAGAAGTTGTTTCATAGTGTGTAGTGTTTGATGAATGCTCTTGTGAATTTTGATAATTCCTTTAATTTTTGTCTTATTTGAGCACCTGTAGGTAGAGGAAACATATGCTTTATAGGTCTTAAGCTATGCACTTGTTCAATAGTTATTTTAGTTGTGGAAACTCTTTTCCTTCAAAAGTGATAAGTGAACCAAGTCTCCTTGCAAAACACTTATGCATTTATATGTTTAAATATCTAAGTTGTGTTAATTCAAGGTGATCTATTGAGAAAGTTTTGTGTTAAAACAACAATATAGGTCTAAGAAATCAATTTTGGTGTATCACCATAGGGTTAAATTCATTTTCATGTTCCTTCTTACTCTTTCCCCAAAAAAGCATTAGTTTAGCAGTAGTTTAGTTGACACCATAAGAGCCAGCTTACTCTGGAGGTCCATTCCAAGTTTAGGTAACCCACAGCCTAGGAATGTTCCCATGTTCCTCCAAAGTTCTAAGTTCTACAACTTAGCAAAGGTACAACTTTTGGAGACAACAGCTGGATCTATGTAGACCTCCTCAAGGTTGAGGTGGAGGTTCTTCATCTTCTTCTAAACTTTTAGAGCTACTTGAGCTCTCCTCACCATCAGGTCCATTAGTTGTTTTTTGTTCTTCTTTCTCAAGGGTAGGAGGAAGATTAACCAAATCCTCTTTATTTTCTTCTTTCTCTGGATGTAAAATAACTATAAGAATAATAAGTTCCTTGAAAATCACATTTCTAATATATAGAACCTTTTCAACCACATGATCCAAAGCTTATATCCTTTCACACTGATGCTATAACCAATGAAGATAATCTTTACTACTTTTTTGTCCAAATTAGACCTCTTCTCCTTTGGCACATGAGCATGTGCCTCATAACCAAATACTCAAATGTCTTAATGAAATTTTTTTACTAGACCATACATTCATGGGTGTCTTATCCACAAGCATTGAAGTAGGAGACCTATTAATCAGGTAGCAAGAAGTGGCAAAAACTTCAACCAATTTTTTTTTGAGGCTAGCTCCATTAAGCACACTCCTAGCCCTCTCCATCAACATCTTGTCCATTCTCTCTACAACTCTATTCTATTGAGGGGTATATAGAGTTGTATTATGTCTTTCAATCCCATGTTCTTTATAAAAGCTATTGAAATCTACCAAATAAAACTAATCACCATTGTTAGTCCTCAAATATTTAAACTTTCTATCCTTTTGATTCTCAATAGGAGCTTTGAACTCTTTTTTTTTTTAGGCTGCAGAAATTGGGTTTATATAGCACGACCCCCTATAAATTGCAGCGTGCCTGGTAAACTTTTTAACGTGACCGGTAGCGCTGGCGCGACACGCCCTCTGGTACCACAGGACGGGGGAGACTAGAACTTGTGAGCAACCTCCTGCAATAGGAAAGACTTAGCCAACCGAGCTAGGGCCCCCACCCATTTTTGAACTCTTTGAATCTATTAAAGAAATTATATTTTATTCAAAGGAAATATACCCATTTCCTTCTACTATAATCATCAATGAATGAAAATAAATAAATAGATTTTTCAATCAAAAGAACATTAATAGGACCAAACACATCAGAATGAATCAAGCCCAACACCTCAAAATATTTGTGAGAACTATAGTAAAAATGAACATGGTTTTGATTTCCATAAATATAATGTTCACAAAAATAAAACTCAAGTTTACAATCATTCATGCCCTCAACAATTTTTTTAATTTTTTAGGGTTCTAAGACCCTTATCACCAATGTGGCCAATACTTTGGTGCAATAACATAGTTTTATTTCCTGGAAGTTTCATCTCCATAGAATGAGCACCCTTTGGCACCTATAAAGCACGACCATTAAAAGTAGATGTAATAGTACTATTCTCTACTGGTTCCAATGGTGAGGATGAAGAATTTGAATTTCTATTCTTCATAACAAAAGAACTATTGTAATTAATAATGCATGCATCAAGATGAAACAAAGTGACAATCTGAACACCCTTAGCCAAAACCATAACTCCCCTCATCATCTTGCATCCTCCATTCAAGAAAACTAACTGTCCACCCACATAATTCAATTTACTTATAGATAGTATGTTTCATTCCAAACCAAAGATATGTAGTACACCATTGATCCAATTCACTCCTTGAAAAACAATATTTAGATGAGAGTCATCACCTAGGTACACCTTCCCACCATCAAAATCTTCATACTTTGAAAACCTACTCCTATGCAAGGTCATGTGGAATGATGTACCAGAGTCGATCAACCACACATCTTCAAATGAATGCATTTCCAAGGAAAAAAAAATACTTCAACATCCTCTTGAGAAGACCTGTCTAAATTAGAATAATCATTTTTCTTCTTATTTTTCTCCTCCTTATACTCCTTGCAGAAAGTGGCCATATTTTCCACAATTCCAACACAAAGCCTTCGAATTTCTAGGAGACTTAGACTCCCATAGGATTTGGATATTCCTTTGTTTTCTTTCTTCTTATCCTTATTCTTTCCTTTCTCCTTGGATCTACCATGAACCGCAAGAGCCTCTTTAGTTGATTCAAAGGTTTTATCTGCATCTCCTCATATAACAAAGATGCAACTACATCATCCATATTGAAAGTGGTAGTGGTACTTCTGATGGCCATAACAAGGTGGTCCCATGAATCTAGTAACAAACATAGTAATGTCATACAATGATCCTCCTCCTCCATCTTCACACCAAGAAAGGACAACTGGGAAACAAGCATATTAAAAGAATTTAGGCGATCCCCAATAGATCCTCCAACCTCCATCCTTATAGAGTACAAATTCTTTCTCAGGAATAACTTACTTACTAGGGATTTAGCATGATAAATTTCTCCAAGTTTCTTCCACAAAGATATGACCATTTTCTCCTCATGAACATTTAACAAGACATATTCTTCCAAATAGAGTCTTATGAGACCCTTATCCTTCCAATCCATTTGATCCTAGTCTTCTTGTTTCATACCCATTGGCATGGAATAGAATACTGTGAGACATAAATATCTATCCACCAATAGGTCCTCCATCTTGAGTTTCCACAACTCAAATTTTACTCCATTAAACTTCTCTAATTTAGACCTCTTGTATGTACTAACCATCTCTCCTAAAAAAAAGATTTCAAACCCACTACACAGGCTCTCACTCAAACAAATATCAATACAAAAAAATCTCTACCCAAAACTAGAATAAAAGATGATCAAGCTTTGATACCAACTAAAAGTAAGCAAGGTATGCATAAACACTTCCTAAAACTGATCTAATGAGGAGAGATGGAGAATTTTAATTCTTTTACAGTTACAATATGAGATTCAAAATAGATATATTATTAACATAAGATCGCATGCAAGTATAAAAGATCACAAAACAAGATATAAATGGGGAAAACCCTTTCGGGAGAAAAACCCCACACTTCAAAACCTGCATAATGTATTATATAATCAATGGTGATTACAACACACTTGAAATTAAATTTCTTCTAGGAGTATACAAATTTTGAATTCTTGAGCAATTCAAATGGCATAGAAATACCAAAAAAAAAAACCATACAAACTACTCCCATAATCACCTTATTGTAGAGAAATACAAGCATAGAGGAAGCTTAACAAGGGATGGGGGTCCCAATCAAGGTGGAACACTTTTCAAACATGTAGTTGAATTTTGTAAAACTTTTCAAATGATTCTTTAACCCCCTTACATTCCTCCATATTTCAGGTGGTGAGGTGTTCCACAAGGTTGGTTAGTAAGTTATGTTATGTGACAGCATGTCTGGTTGCACAAAATGATTGCGTTCTTTGTTTTTGGTGGTTGTGGAAGAGTTACAAAATATTTTGAAAATTTTGGAATATCTTGAGATGATGTGTGGATGTTGTGAAGTGTTATTGTGTGGTCCACATGTTGTGAAGAAGTATGTATGTGGTCACTTGTAGTTTTAGCTCAAGTTTGGACGACTTGACGTGCTAGCACTATTTGTTGAGGTAACTCATGGATTGTGAATGTATTGTGTAGTTTGGTGATGTGGATTTGTGTCCTTGTTAACCCTTGGTGTGGTTGTCATTCACTTATTTCCACCATAGAGGTGTTTGGTGCTGACCTATTTAGGTGTTGCACATTTCAGGTGTATACTTTTCATTTAGGCTTAACCTAATTGAGATTATTTAGGTCATGGATGTTTTAAATGTAAGGTGAATTTTTAGACATGAGTTTGGATCTATAGAAGGTGTGTGAAATATATGAATTTTATTAAGTGTGGTGATCTAAGTATGAGCTTAATGCCTATGAATTTGAAGTAGTGAGCAAAAGGGTCTATATTTTCAATGTTCTTGAAGTTGCTAGAGGAAATGAGCCAAAGGTTGCAAATGGCATAAAGAGTCATTAGTGGATTTCTCCTATTTCCTTGAGATAGTGAATCTATTTGTAATAATTTTATTCTATCTTCTACCTTCTTGGCAGTGAGCCACCCAACAATGAGTCTTTCTTCTTTTTCTGGGTAGTGAGCCCTTGATAGTGAACCTAATTGTATTCAGTGTTGTAATTTATATATATGTGAGCTACTCCTCACCGTGGCTTTTCCCTTCTTGGGTTTTCCATGTTATAAATATGGTGTCCTTATGTGTTTGGATGTGTTTACATTACTATTTCATATGTTTACATTCTGATAATGCATGATAAGGGTTTAATAGTTGATAAGGGTTTGAAAAGATATTGAGCTATTGAAATTTTTTTGAACAACTGATTCACCCCTCAGATTTTTCCTATAAATATAACAATTTGTATCAAAGATGTGGTTCCTTGGAGGAAAGCTTAATCACTTAAGGTAGATCCAAATGGCACACATGAAGGGTGTCAAAGTTCCTATGTTCGATGGAATGAATTATACTGACTAGAAGGCTAGGATGGAGTCCTTTATGGTCTCTCTTGAATTTGGTGTTTGGAAGTCAGTTAAAAAGGATATACTATGCCTACTGCTAGTCTGACAAGTAATGATGAAATCAAGGAATATGAGAGCAATGGCTAATTAAGGAATTCTATTCTAAGTGGCCACTCTGGTTTTGAACTTGGAGAGATGATAAGTCTAAAATCTAAAAAATATGTCTAGACAAAGTTGGAGAACATTTATGAAGGAGATGATAAAGTCAAGCAAGCAAAGATACAAAACTACAAAGAAAATTTTGAAACGATAAGGATGTATGAAGATGAAGATATTACTACCTACATGCTTAGAGTGGATGAAGTTTTCAATTTCATCAATGGTCTTGGTTGTAAGATAGAAAAAAGAGAAGTGGTAAAAAAGGTACTAAGAACTCTTCCTAAAACTTATAGCTCTAAGGTTTCTGCTATTGAGGAAGCTCAAAATTTGGATAATTATTCTAAAGATAAGATGTTTGGTGCTTTAATTTCTTATGGATTAAGAGCGTTTAGTCAAGATGCTATAAAGAAAGAAATTTCCTTTAAAGTATACAAAGTAGAGTAGGATGATGAATTAGATTCAGATGATCTTGATGAGGTGGAAGAAAATTTTGTAAGGAGATTGAAAAAGGGCATTAACAAATACAAAGGTAAGTTACCCTTTAAGTGTTTCAATTGTGGAAAGATAGGTCATTATGCTTCTAAATCTCCAATCAAAGTTACAAATGACAAACCTAAGGATCATAAAGGATTTTTTTTTAAGAAGAGTTATTATGTTAAAAATACAATGGTGTATCTGAGATGAAGATAGTGATGAATGCTTGTTCATGGATCTAAAAGTTGGAATTAATTATGCTAATCCTAAAAGATGTGTGAAGGAAAGTGCTCTGATAATAGGTCATAACATTGAAGGAACTATGGTGACTAATTTTCATGCAAGAGAGGAAAGAAAGTACTGGATAATTGATAGTGGATGCTCAAATCATATGACAGGTGATAAGAGTAATTTTTTTAAACTTCAAAAGTATGATGCTGGTCTTGTTAAGTTTAGTGATGATACATCTGCTAATATTTGTGGAAAAGGTTCAATTAGTTTTTATGGAAAGCATAAAACAAACAATGTTCTTTATGTCAAGGGTATCCAAAATAATCTTCTAAGTGTAGGAAAAATGTATAGTAGAGGATACAATCTTGTATTTCAGGACGGTAGTTGTGAAATTAGAAAAGGAAGCTCTGGTACTCTGGTTGCTGCTATAACAAGGAAAAATGGTAATGTTTGTCAGCTCAAGGTTAGTGATGCAAAGTGCTTTGTGTCTCAAATTAATGAATTTTGGTTATGGAATAGAAGAATAGGTCACATCAATTTTGATAGCCTAGTGAAGATTAGTTCTACTAATGGTGTGAGAGATTTGCTAAGGATTACAAAACCTATCAATGCAATCTACAAAGAATGTCAAGTGGGAAAGGAAACAAAGAAGAGGTTCAAGACTAAGGAATATTGTACCATAGGTTCTTTTGGAGTTGGTGCATAAAGACCTTTGTGGACCTACCAAAATAAGAAGCTCATATGGTGACATGTATTTTATGCTATTGATTGATGATTATTTTGGAATGACTTGGGTGAAATTTCTTAAAGAAAAATTAAAAGCCCTGGATAAGTTCAAACAATTTAAGGCTATGGTTGAGAATGAAATGGATGTAAAAATCAAGTGCTTAAGGTTTGATAGAGGTGGATAGTTCACCTCCAATGAGTTTAACATATTTTGCGAAGATCATAAAATAAAGAGGATTTTTTCAGCTCTTAGGACTCCTCAACAGAATGGAGTTGTGGAGAAGAAGAATAAAACAATTCAAGAAGCAACTAGGATAATGATGAAGGAAGCAAATCTATTAGATGTCTATTGGAGAGTAGTTCATACTATAGTCTACATTTTTTGTAGAGGTCAAGCAAGAGTAAATAGTTCAAAGAATCCTTATGAGTTATGGTATGGTAAACATCCTACTATAAAGTATTTTAGATTTTTTGAAAGAAAATGCTATATAAAAAGAGATGAAAAAAATTAGGAAAGTTTTATGCAAGATTTGATGGAGTCTTCCTTGGACACTCTACAAGAAGCAAAGCTTACCAGTGCTATAATAAAATGTTGATGAAGATTGTTGAAAGTGCAAGTGTTAAGGTGGATGAATAATAATTGTAGAGTTTAGTATTGATAGAAGGATATGAATCTGATAAATCCCCTTGTAGTGAAGAAGAAAAGGATGAAGAAACAAAAAAGAGATGACAATTGAAGAGGAAGAATCTCTCAAAAGATTCCCGAGACTCCTAAGTATGCGTAGAAGAATCATTCTGAAGATAAAATCATTGGAGATAAGAGAAAAGGTGTGTTGACAAGGAAGAAAGTAGCTATGATAGAGGAATAAGTAAATTTTAATTTAATTTAAAGGTGGAAACTAAAACAATGACTAAGGCATGCAAAGATGAGAATCAAATCAAAGGTATGAAAGAAGAATTGGAACAAGTTGAGAAGAATTAGACTTGGGAATCAGTCCCAAGACCTGCAAACAGGAATGTAATAGGAACTAAGTGGGTTTTCAGGAACAAACTGAATGAGGATGGAAAAATTTTCAGAAACAAGTCTAGACTTATGTGTAAGGGCTACTCACAAGTAGAATCAATAGATTTTAAAGAGACATTTGCTTCAGTGGAAATAATGGAATCCATTAGAATTTTTTTTTCTTTTGCAACACATAAAGAATTCAAAGTATATCAAATGGATGTAAAGTCTGTATCCTTGAATGGTGAGTTGGAAGAAGAATTATACATTGAGCAACCAAAAGGATTTCAATTATTAGATAATATTGATATGGTCTACAGATTGAAGTGTTGAACACCAAAAATATTGAGAGGGGGGTGAATAATTATTCTCTTAAACCATTCAAACATTAAAAATCCAATCACCAAAGCATATTCAACTGTAATAAAGAAATAAAGCATGAAACATCAACAACACCACATAACAAATGAACACTGATATTTTTATGTGAAAAACCCAAAATGGGAAAAACCACAATGAGGATTAGCTCACAATATATTATAACCTGTTATAATATATTTATAAAATTGCTCATTGCAGGTGGACTCATTGTCCAAGTGGAATCACTACCCATATAGAGAAAGATAGAAGAGACATTGTGGCTCATAGCCTATTTTGAATTGTTATAATTGCATCTATCATATGCATAAAATATAATTCCAATGAAGCTCAATAAATTGACTTTACACACTTAATTTGATTCTAATCCAACACTCTACTTTCCTCCGCATTCACATCACTTTAGTCTTATACTCAACATTCATAACTTAAATTTGTATTGCTCTGATAATATTCACGTGTAGGAAATTCAAGAAATTCATCACACTCTACAAAACATCAAAAAAGATCTAACATAATATCTGTTTCTAGCATAACATCAATTAGGTCAGCCTAATTAGATGTAATATTCAAAACATAACTTGTCAACTTCAATCCCGTTGAATTCAATCATTTTAATACACGCTTCACACCATGGTTCAAAATTCAAAACAACTTGAAATAGGTTGGCATGAAACTATGATAGATCCCATATAAGACTACAACACTTATTTAATCTTCACATACCTTCAAACTTATTAGGTCAACACTGTAGAAGACCTAATACCAAAATTCTTCAACTATGTATCCAAATCTGGACACGTGGACCTCAAAACTCAATGCCAATTGGAATTCATATGCTATTTCCATCTATTAACTTATCCTCAAAAGCACAAAGCCAAAAGCTTATCCTTAGAGAAGTGTGAACTCTCCCACTCAAATGCACTGTACAGAAAATACTATAAACTACTAGAACAAACTTATGTTACTTAAATCTCTCAAAACAAAAGCCAAAACATGATGAAATTCTAGAATCAAATACTTCTAACAACTAACAAAATAATTTTAGAAGCATATATTGAAAACTTCAATTGCAGACTAGTGTGGAACCAAAAATGAATGCTCTATCACATTGAATTAGAATAATTGAGACTTAGTCAATTTTCAACACAACTGACTTCTCTAGATCAAAGAATATTGTAAAATTATATACCATAATCATTTAGAGACCAACCAAAATGGTTTGCACCAAGGTCTTCATATCAAGATACAATGTTGACATCAATGACAACGCTGCAACACATAGAAATATACCTTGTGCATATCCCTCATGCTCATGTTGCCAACAACATCAATAAAATTCTTCCAACAATGTCCCCCTTTTTCATTGATGGAAACATGCCAAAAATCTCCAAAACATTCTCCAAACCATTCTCCCCCTTTGACATCAAGGGAAAAGGGTGCATATACCAATTGTTTTAAAATTCACCCGATCTTCCCCTGTGAATTATATGCATGTACACAAGTTGATAAAAGATAGAATTGACTCCCTCTGAGTCATATACTACAGTGAAAATCTAAAGATCTATATTGGAAACTACTCTATATGATCCATATATTTATAAAGAATCTAAAAAATGAAAAATTGAAATGCATAAAAGGTAAGAAATATGTCAACCGAAGGAGGTTGATGACTGCAACTTCTACAGATGGGTTTTCCATGCTTGCTTGCCATCTTTCCATGTCTTCAATGCTAGCCCGAGAAATCTACACTATGTTTCAAGCTCCATTAATATATCTTCTCCTTCTTTTGGATTGCAAGATACCAGATTCATTTGTATAGCCTTATTGGCACTTAGAAGGGCACTTGATACATGTATGAATTTGTCATTCACCAAGTCCCTTATTTATCCAAATTGCTAGAGGACAATTTCCCTTTGTGCTTGTAGCTAGAAAAAATTATTATGCATATCTTCAATAGTGTTTCTAGACAAGTCCAACACCAGATCATATGTACTAGAGGCTTTATTGATCTGGGAATCAATAGAGCTCATATCACTTTTTATGCTTTGTGTGGATCCAAGACACTTCATGTAGTATTGGAACATGACATTCTTCACCATTTTTTCAAACTTTTTGTGTACAAGTGAACACTTTTGTATGATTTTCATCATCTTCTTATCATTTAATCTCTTCTCTACCTATTTTTCTACTTCTCCTTGAGTCTAGATGCACATTCTTTAAAAGAATCAATTATAAGCCTTAAGTTTTCCATACCAAAGAGAGATGTATCAATGTTTGCTCCAAGTATGACCTCTTGTAATTACTTGAACACTTCCTCCATTAATTCTCCACTCTTTTGGCCAGTATTTATGATATCCTTTTAGGTAGATGCATGAAACACATCTCCCAATTGTATCTTGTGGAGGGGAGAGATCTTGTCCAGATCTACACTACCCTGTTGCATCAGTAGTTGTAGTAATTGAGATGAAACAAGTTGGAAATTTAGTTAAATGCCTAGTAGATTCTTCAAGGAATCTCTAGAGGAGCCAGAGGATTCACCAAAAGGATTTTTCATTTCCACAACCTTTCCCTTTGAGTCCTTTTCTTTAGTATTTCAAGAGTTTGTTGGTTTTTCTTCTTTTGTTTGTGCATCTCTGGATGCACCCTCATCATCATCATCCTTTTTTGCATTCTCTTCCTCTATAGGTTTCTCTGTGTTAACCAGAGGAGTAATGTTTTCTTCTAGTACTGAAGGAGGAGTATCTTTCTTTGCAATGTCTTCTCTGATCACTGCTTCCTCAACATTCCTTTATGTCATGTCTTGCACTTATGGAGGTCTATTATCCTTTGCAACATCATTATTTTCATCATGCTAATGTTGAGCATCATCTATTTGCACATTTCCTTCAACATTTTGTTATGGAGTAAGGGTCTCTACATTCACATCTTCTTTATTCTCTTGTGTCATTCTCAACTTCTATTCTATCTCTTCTTCTTTTTTAATGCTTTCCTTTCTGAGTCTTTCTAGATCATTTTGATCTTTACCCATAAGGGTTTTCACCCTTTTCTTAGTCTTGAGTTCCTTACTGAATACTATGGCTAAAGTGGATGTGTTTTCTCTAGAGAGAGGAGCACTAATCCTCTCCAATGCTTCTTCTCCTACAACTTCTTTCCTTCTTTATATCAAAACATTCCATAAATCTTTAGGTATTTGTTTATTAATGTTTCTCATGTCAACCTAAAGGATAACAATATACTTGATAATTGCCTCAAAAATGGCGGCCTTATCCACCTCATCTGCTTCTTTGTACAGGGCTATAATCTCTCCTAACATATCATTCTTTAAAATGTTGTTGAATAATGCTTGTAATTTTATAGGACAGTGAGGCCTTACCAGTTTTGATTGTTTTTGTTCTTTTCTCTCATCCAAAATCTTCTTTTTTTTTGCACTCTTCTTCTTTTCCCTCATGTGAATAACAAATTTCTTCTTTTCTTCCTCTATCTCCTCTTCACTGTCTATGTCAATGATGCCAAATATTATTCTTTTATCACTAGATTCACCTTGTGAAGCATCACTTCTTGTTTTGTGGACTAACCATGGTCCTTTTTCCTCCATTTATTCTTCTTCTTTTGCTACATTGACAATTGTAATATTTTTTATTACTGCCTTTTTCTTTTGTCTCTTCTTTACAGGGGTGATAGGTGGTGCTACTAGAGTATCCTTCTTCTTCTCTGTCCTTGTCATATAGACAACTAGAGGAGATTTCTCCTTCACCAGAGGACTAGGAGTTATTTTCTTTTTCTCTCCAATAGGCTACCTAGTCCTGGAGGACTTCTAAATAGGAGTGGTAGCTATCCTACCAAATCTTCTTGTGCTTCCAGATCCTCTTGCAACACTAGATTCTCCCTTAGCTCTTTCCCTTGAATACTACATTTTTTCCTTAGATATTCCCATTTCCTCTGCAATCTCTTCAACCATTTTTCTAACCTTCTTTTGTATTATTGGTTTCTTCTGCTCCATATGCATTTCCATGGATTTCTTTTCATAAGTGACACATATTTCTTTAGTTGTATCTTTTGCACTTTTTAACAAAACATCAACTAAACCAGTTATCTCTTATTCAGTAACCTTATATCCTAATGCAAGAATCCACATTGTCCTTGGTTCAACTTCCTCCATGATGCACTCATCAATACTAACCAAAAATATGATGTCATTTTTACCTTGGAATCCTATCTCTCTCATGGATTCTTTTCTAAAAAATTGCAAAGAAGGAAACAAGTGCCTCATCTTATACATTTACATCCCAAGGCTACTCATGAAATATTTGATCTAATGATAAATCGGTCTTCCTTGCAACCATTTCACTCCTTTGGTCCTAAGGAGTTCTTTTAGAAAATAGAACAGTAAACACATAACCAAAGTCTCATACTTAAAAGCATATTTTATTTTTTTTGCTTGAAATTCTCCATCAATTGTTTCCTTCGCAACTCAAAAAGATCATAGTCCATTCCCTTTTCAACCATCTCATATGCCACATTAATTATGGTGGTAGACACAAAATTATCTCTGTTGGTGAAATATATTTTGTACCGAATTAGCATTGTTGCATACCTTAGAGATGGATTCCTAATAGGATTTACTACTAAAGCCCTCTTGTCATATGTTAGACCCGTGAGTTCCATTACCACTTTATTTTTGACAAATTTCAACATAGGAACAAGTTTGGTGGAACACAGACTAGTAACCTCTCTAATCACCTCTTTTGTTATCATGTTAGGCATGTCGGTCCAAAAAAAACTTTCATGGAGTTTTCTTAATGTGATTCTAACCCACTTGCTATAAAATAAATTGGAAACCATTACCATACATCCAGTTTCTTTGTAACTAGGTTTTGATACTCCGGTTTTAGGTAAAAATTGTCTCCAATCAATTTCTTCATCCATAGATCTACTAGCTTAGTGTGATCAAATTATTCCATTTTTCCATGAATATAGATTTTGATATCTTCAATCAATAAAACCCCATATGCAACATGTGAAAAAGCACCTAACGAGTCATCTTCTACTAACTTTGTAGGATATTTCTTAAATATAGGTTGTCATTTCTTTGTAACTTCAATTACCTTTGGTGTAGCCATTTCCAAAATATATTCAAACTACTTCCAAACAAGGTTTTCTGAGAACTATGGTAAACAATATTCATAAATACCTTTTCCTTCACTTGTCAAACTAGGGTTTCGATGTACCAAATCACAGATCACCTTGCTCACTCCTTCGTTGCTCTACTCATTCTTAATACACATTATGAATGAGTTTTCTTTAGTGAAATTACTTATAATCCTTTTGATCTGACCAAAATTTGCATTGAATTCCTTAAACAATAAAGCTGGTAAACCCTTGTCAATATGCACAGTCAACTTCTGATGCTCTGCAAACTTCTGCATTGAAATATTTTCTTCTACAATATTCATCAATAGATCAAGCATGCCGATCTACATCACATATCTTTGTGTGAGGCATCAACACCTCTTCTTTGGTAGGGGATATAATATGTTCACTAAAGCTTCCCCTTGAGCCAAAGCTCTTAACTTAGTTTCCAGAGGAAACATCTACACTGGATGGTGGTACAAATCCATCCTTGACTTTTGTCTCTTCCTTCTTTCTCCAAATATTTTCCATCTCTTTCATTGTTTCTACTAGATCAACTCTTTTTTATTGGTTCATTCCTCTTTATTAGATTATCCTTTCTCATGTTTCTATTTCCACAAAAATTAGAAATGTGTCCAAGCCTATTGCAATTGTAACAAGTGATATTCTTCTAACCAATATTCCTTCCATTCATTCTAGATCTACGTTGATTAATTTTATGCCCAAATCCATAGCATGTATAATAGTAGCCTTTGAAAGATTGAATCATTCTACCATTGTTATAGTCATTCATTATTTGAATTCTACATTCACTAGCTCTATGACCAAATTTATTGCATGTAAAGCATTGACCAATAAAGGATGAAACATTATAATTTATTCTGCTTGTACATTCCATTGCCTTATGTCCAAATTTAGTGCAAGAATAAGAAACAAACTATTAAAAGATGGGTACCTTTGTGCATTTGGTTGTCTGACCGGTGGTCTTCTTTGATTCTGGATCTGCTTGTCTTTGTTCTTCATATCTTCAACCTTCCTTTTATTATTTGATGTTTGATCTAATTTTGAACTTTCTTCTATCTCAAACCCTTATCCACCTTTGTCTTTAGAGCCTCTCTAATTTACAATCATCTCATTAAGCTTTGTAGAACTCATCTTGGATTTGTCTTCATGACTCCTTGCTTTCTCTAGATCTGATCTCAAATTCACAACTTCTTGTTCAAGCCTTGTGCATTCCTCTAATTTTCTTTTCACCATTGCATTCGAACATTCCTCAATTATTTTATTTTCTTCGACTTGCACTTTCATAATAGTGATGGTTTCATTTGCTTGCTTTAATTGTTCACTGACTTCCTTATGCCTTTCTTTAAACTTCTTGATTTTCTCTCTCAACTTTCTGATGCATTCATCTGGTTATTTTATATTTTATTTCATATGTCTATTTTCACCTTCAGTTCTTTCAAGATCCTCAAGGGAAACTTTGAGTTCTCCATCTTTTTCAAGAATACAATCTTCTTTTATGACTCCTATAGCTAGAATCTCTTCTAGAAGAGTAGGTGTAGACATGTAAAATTGACCTAACACTTATCACACATACTAAATGGAATTTTCACATCATCGACATCATTATTACTGCATTTCACATCAAAAGTGTAAAAAACCCTAATTTCCCCTATTAATTGAATAATACAACATTATTTAATTAATTCACTTTTTCATCATTTTTTACTATAAGAAGGGGGACCATCACATGCAAGGCCCCAGGTCATAGAGGGCCGAGATACGAAAGGCTGCCCTAACTTACCTCAGCTTAATAGGGTGTTAGGATATGCGGGACAAGAATGATGAGGACTATGAGGTCCTTCAACCACTCTACAGACCCGAAATGCAAAATGGGGCTAGGTGAGCCAATTTTTGGGTTCAACACTATGCCTCAGGAAGCTCTCTGCCCAAGGATGAAAGTGCGGTCCTTGGACAATAGTTCGGTGTGCTAGCATCTCTAAAGTGTGTTGGCATCTGTATGGCCAAAAAACTACAGAGATAAGGTTAAACCTAAGAAAACAAGCTAATGACCCAGCTAACTACTACTAAAGGGCCAAAATAACATGATTAAGTAAATGAAACAATCTCTAATGTGATAAAGCAAAAATAAAAGAGTTAAGGTGGCAAGAGGGATCTCACAAAGAAACTCGTTCACTAACTAGCTCCTCGAAAGCACATTCACCTATACACAAAGAGGAGGAAAATGTTGGGTGGTTGTATAGGGGCCTACCTCAGTTAGACCCCCATTTAGGTGTTTCCACCTCCATAGACAACCAAGAAAGTGAGTATGATAAAGAAAGTACTATAATGAAAAACACCAAAAACACTACAAAACAGTAAGTGTGCTTACTCAACCAAGTGATAGAGGAGAGGAAAGGGAAGCTTACCACATCCATCAAGAGAACTCAAGGCTACTTTGGGGAGAAAATGAGAGTACTCGAGCCTCTGTTGCAATGGTGTTGTCCCAAAATTGCTCTACCAAAGTGATGGAGTGAAGTTGTTGCTGCAATGAAGTGAAGAAGTTCCACTGAATGCTTAGAGGATGTGAAGAAGATGAAATGCTTGTTGAAGGAGTGAATTTGAAGGAGAGAGTGAAGAAAATGACCATATTTAGGTTGGTTGACCAAAGAGGGTGTTACAACTTGACTCCCGATGAGAAGTGTAATGCCTCTACAAGTTCAACCACAAGAATCTGCTAGGGACATAAGTGCGTTGCACAGATGTCTGCACTCCACATGAGCGTCCCTTATAGAAATTCCTCCACTGATGCTCAAAATAGGTGCCAAGTGGAACAAAAGCAATAGGCTTATGTGTAATTAAGCCTCTAAACTTGGTTTTCTAAAGTGGAGAAAGGTAATAGGGTAAGTTGTGTAAGGGGTGCAAATTCACTCCTATACATTTTTCCCCCACTTTAGCAAGCATGAGTATTGATGAGTGCTTGGTAAAGTAGATCAAGGAAAGAGTAAGGTTAGAAATGTATACCTGAACCATCAAGGAAGCATACCACAATCTAGTGAACTTGAACGTGTAGGGCAAGAAGGACTTCATAGCTACTCAGAAATATGAAGTTGAAGAAATAAAGCATCTTACAAGCCTACAGATCTACAAGGAGGAAAACCCCAAGATCTCTCACATGAAGGAATCCTCGTGAAGCAAGTGCCTTATAGGCCTATAGACTTGCAAGGAAGGCATCCCCCAAGAACTCTAGCATGGAGGAAACTCAAAGGAAGCACCCTACAGGCTCTCAGTCTTGCAGGGAGGTATCCCCCAAGATCTCTCACATGGAGGAAACTTAGGAAAATGGACTTCACAGAGTTAGGAAGCGGCCAAGTAGGCGAGTAAGCGGACAGTCACATAGACCGTCGATAGATTGGAAAGCTTTCAAAGGGGTCCACTCAAGGGACATGTTGTTTGAAAAGTGAGGTCTAGCTAGGCTGCCCCCAAGATAGACGTAAAGAAATTTGTTTGAGGAAAAGACTTTCAAAGGGGATCCCTTGGGAACCCTTCAAAAGGAAAGGGGTCCACTCAAGGGATGCATAGTTCAAAAGCATATGTTTCCTTTCTTAGATCGATCCATCATCAAGGGATCCTTTTGAAAGATGTTCACTTCATCAAGGAATTCAAAAGGAAGAATATGCTCCCCATATGAGGGGAAGGTCAAAGTTGTTCCCGCTTTAGAGGAAGGCTTCCAAGTCCTTTCTTTACGAACTTGTGATGAAGGAAACACATTCTGTTAGGGTTCCAAGTAGAGAATGCGATTCCGAAGAAAGGTTTGTGAAGATCTTCGAGAAAAGATTCATTAGCAACAAATGTGTTTTCTAAAAATTGAAATATTGAAGAAAGAATGTTGTCACACATGAGAGGGACAACTCAAGCAAAGGAGGGATAAAGATAAAGAGAAAGAAAAAGAGAGAAAACATCACTAGCAAAGGGCACAGGGGGATCTAGTTTAGTGGGGTCAGATATGTCCAAACTCATATAAATAATAGGTAATCATGGTGCAAGGTGAAAGATCATCAATCCCCAACTAGATCAGGAAGAATACATAGAAAACAAAGTAAAAATAAAAAATTGGGCCAACATGGAAGGGAAGCCTAAATACCCCCAACACTTTGCATTGTCCCCAATTTATTGAAAATCAAGCACAAACATGGAAGAATGATGTTACAAATAGAGGAAGGTTCACGAAATAAGAAACCACGCCTGTATCCAAGCACCAACAGGGGTGACGAGGGTCATCCAGGAACACATAGTATGATCATGGGGGAACACATCACAAAACACACACACACACAAGATCAAGAAGGGTCCTCCTCCTAACACAGATTAACCAAGAGGTCATCCACTTCCCACTCTAGGTCATCATAGGGGGAAGGAGGACAAGCCTACAGTGGTGGGATGTTAAGAGGAGTGTCTGACCCTCCCACAACAAGGGCTAAGGAAGAGGGCCCCTCGAGGTCCTCTCCACCGAGCTCTTGTGGAGCAAGGGTCAACAATTTTGTGAAGATCGCTAACAAGGCCAAGAATTCATCCATAGAGTTAAACATGCACCCCATGGGAGTGCCATGTTTAAATTCAGTGGATAGGGTAGGCTGCACCCAAGATTCACCGCTAGGCTTTCCGAATGATTTGAGAGCGGTGACGAACTCAGGGGAAGCCGAGAACGGTTCCATCACTAGGATAAAACAAGTCAACACAGGGCCACCTTGTAGAGAAGGCGGGCTCCTCCTATGTCCTTTGTTGCTAGAAGGACCACACTCCACATTTTTCTTCATCAAAGGAGATGAAATCCCCATAGATGAGGCTATAGGTGTGGAGGAAGAGGAGGAAAGAACAACAGTAGATAGAAATCAAGGTATTAGTCATATCCATGGGTTTCAGGAAAGGATGGATGTCCATAATGGACATCAACAAAGGTAGCTCCACTGAAGGAGCGATGAAAACCCATACCCCCTTGGGGTTAGGCACATTCATACTCGTAGTGGAAGTTGAAAGCAGTGCAAAACTAGACTAAAGAGAAGCAGAAGGAAGAGAAGAGGGCGACACTACAGGAGGCCTTGAAGCAGGGGAAGTCGTCTCTTCCTCCTTCCTTTGTGAGGTGACCTACTTAGCCAAGAGATCTTTTCAATGATGTTTGCGCTTATGCGTAAGGAAATTTATTTGACTCTTTGAGCTTGAGGCCAGAGGCTGTGAAGGAATAAAAGGCTCCTACTCAACCATGGGAACATCCACTACAACCATTTCTAGTGGAGGAACAGATTCCTGGATGAGAGCAGGAGGAATAGGTTGAGGAACAATGAGCAAAGTTGGCTCAAGAGCCTCAGCAGCGGGCCTCTTCCTGTTCACTGCTTTGGGGGTAGGAGCGGTAGGAGACCACAGAGGTTGAGACAAAGAGGACACTCCTCGGGAGACCTTCTTCCTGTTATACCGAATGGGTCTAGGCTCCGTCGACAGAACAAGAAGTTTGAATGCAGGACACTTAGGCTTTTGCCAAGTGGGCACCATAGGATTCTCTTGCAGATGAGGAGCAGAACTTGATGGTACCACAACAAAGCGAGAAGAAGTGTCAGAATAACCAGTGAAAGTGGAAGAAGGAGGATCTCGGGACCGCTTCTCTTCTTCCTTCTTTTGTGCCTTAGCAACATCACTGTCAGCTTTTAAACAAGTCCTATGTCAAACAACATAAGGCGAGGGAGGGTACCTCACTTTCAGCCTTAGGCACTCTTTCATATAATTTTGATATGTTCGGTGCAGAAGGTCCATCCTAGTTGGAAGAGGACCAACGGGTGCAAGCCAAGAGTATTCCAATGAGTAGCTACCACGAGCAACTGGTGGTCTATAACCAGTGTCATGGATTATGTGTACAAAACCCCCATGGAAAAATTTTAAACACCTATGCATGACTGAGGGTACTAAATTCATCACCACCAACCAAGGGATACCCAATTTCACCCTAAAGAGATCAGAACCAGGGATGATGTCAAACAAGAGTTTCATAGATTTAGTTCCAACTAGGACCGACAAAAAAATACTACCCAAAGGGGGCATAGAAAGTCCATCATGTGTGTGGATGGTGCTCACAAGAGCATCGTACCCATCTTTATGTAAGAAATTGATCAACATAATCTCCAAGGTTATTATGTTTACTTGTGATGTCAGATCAATGAGAACACTCGCCACGATATTTCCATTGATCTGTGCGGGGATATAAAGAGGAGAATGCTTCCTTGTTAAAGCCCATCGACAAGCCCTATGAAGTGAAGGTTATACTAGTACCACTTTCCACAGGCTACATAGAGGGGATGGGTTGATGCAAGGAGGCCATTACACACACTAGACAATACTTTCACAGAGTCCCTAAAGGTCAAAGGATAGGACAGTGACCCAATTAAGGTTTCATCATGCAACACCTTCAAAAACTTCCAACTACGTTAACTAGGGATCACAGGTCAGGTTGTAAGGTGACAACCTTGCAATACTCACACCTACAACATTCCTAGAGTATGAGGAAAGGAATTGCCAGTATCGCAAAATGGAGCCAAAATGGTTCATGTTGGGTTCACCAAAAATTTAAGAGAGGGGGACCACCATGTGCAAGGCCCCAAGTCATAGAGGGCCAAGATGTGGAAGGATGTCGTAACTTACCTCAGCTTAATGGGGTGTTAGGATATGCGAGACAAGAATGATGAGGACTATGAGGTCCTTCAACCACTTTATAGAACCGAAATGCAAAATTGGGCTAGGTGAGCCTACTTTTTGGTTTAACACTACGCCTCAGGAAGCTCTCTTCCCAAGGATGAAAGAGCAGTCCTTGGATGACAATGTGGCACGTTGGTGTCTCTATAGTGCGTTGGCGTCCATACGACTAGACAACTATAGAGATAGGATTAAACCTAAGAAAACAAGCTAAAGGCCCAACTAACTACTACTAAAGGTCCAAAATAATGTGATTAAGTAAATGAAATACTCTCTAATGTCATAAAGTAAAAATACAAGAGTTAAGGTGGCAAGAGGGATCTCACAAAGAAACTCATTCGCCAACTAGCTCCTCGAAAGCATGTTCACCTACACACAAAGAGGAGGAAAATGTTGGGTGGTTGTATAGGGGCTTGCCTTAGTCACACCCCCGTTTAGGTGTTTCCACCTCCACAGACAACCAAGAAAGAGAGTATGATAAAGAAAGTAATATAATGAAAAGCACCAAAAACACTACAAAACAATAAGTGTGCTTACTCAACCAAGTGATAGAGGAGAGGAAAGGGATGCTTACCACCTCCACCAAGAGAACTCAAGGCTACTTGGGGGATAAAATGAGAGTACTCGAGCCTCTACTACAATGGTGTTGTCCCCAACTTGCTCTACCAAAGTGATGGAGTGAAGTTGTTGTTGTAATGAAGTGCTTGAAATACTTTGAGTGAGTGTAAGAGTGTGAAAGCAAGCTTGTGAATGAAGTGAAGAAGTTCCATTGAATGCTTAGAGGATGTGAAGAAGATGAAATTCTTGTTGAAGGAGTGAATTTGAAGGAGAGAGTGAAGAAAATGACAATATTCAAGTTGGTCAGCTGGAGAGGGCGTTACAACTTGAATCACAATGAGAAGTGTAACACCTTTGCAGGTTCAGTCACAAGAATCTTCTAGGGATGTAAGCACACTACGTGGATGTCTGTGTGTTGTGCGTGCATTCCCAACAAAAATGCCTCCACTGACGCTCAAAATAGGTGCCAAGTGGGACAAAAGCAACAGGCTTATGTGTAATTAAGCATCCAAACTTGGTTTTCTAAAGTGGAGAAAGGTAATAGGGGAATTTTCATAAGGGGTGCAAATTCACTCCTATACATTGACTAACTAAATAAATTTCATTTATTTAATAAGGTCTTGAAACCCTATTTATGCTATTAATTAAATAATATGACATTATTTAATTAATTCAGATTTTATCATTTTAACCAATTAAATAAATTTCATTTATTTAATAAAGTCCTAATCTAACATTATTCATCCTGATTAGTTAAATAACACCAATTATTTAATTATGTCACTAATCCACTTTATTCCCCTAAGTCGATTAAATTATTAAATCATAATAATTTAATTACCTCACTTTCCCTCCAGATTTGAATAAATTATTGAAGACATCATAAAAAATCAAATCAAACAAATGCAAATTTGTTTACAAAATTCAAACTTGATTGTCACGTTCAACTTTAAAATGAATCAATTAATCATTCTCAACCACTTTCTTGATTGGGTAAATTATGATCCCCTGATTCCTCAATCTATATTCTTGACTAATCAATCTATATTCTTGATTGATCAATCTATCCCTGACTGATCAATCTATATTCCTGACTAATCAATCTATCTCTCAATCCCATAGATTATTCAATCTATTTCTTCAATCACACTAATTACATAATTTGTTTGCACAAATTATGCCCATCTAAATCCTCTTGACAGTTTTTGATTGTCGATTACGATATTCTACTATGTAATCTAGAGCGTTCATTTCAAATTACAAATTCTATATAACAAATCTCTCTCCTCACAAAAAAGGATTAGAGAATCAACATCATTTACACAATGACGTATTGTCGAGATCATAATCACGATTGACAATGCTTCAACACATTTCTTCGATCAACACATGCATCACATCAAAGCTTCTCACACACAACAATGGAGGCTTCATAGTGATATGAACAACCCAACATCATATGAATACACTTCAAAATAGGATGGTAACACTATTCTTTTTATGAATTCATGTATGCTTTCATCTTTTGATTTTGTTTCTTGAATTCAGTAATAGTTTAATTTCATTTCGTGAGTGAAGGAATAGATCTAGATTAGTGTTTTTGAGTTAGATTAGCCTCTATTTCATTGTATTCTCTTTTTTACACACTATTATTTTCCCACTCACACATTCTGGAACACCTGGTGGGACCTTGGTCCCCAAGACTAACAATTTTGTGAGAAAATTTTTAAGTTACAGGTCTAGAGGTGCTCTGGAAAAATCTTCATGCACATGTTCCAAGAAATTGTTGCAATTGATTTCACAAAACTGGCACACTTGACTCTGATTTTGGTGCTATTGATATTTTTTAGCACTTTTTTCTTTTGATAGAGGGTGGTTTTGATTTTTCTCAGCACCTTTTCTCTCTGACAAAGGGCACTTTTGTTGGTTTTTCTATGCTTCTGCCCTGTTAGACTTGTGTCCAAGATTTGCAAGTTGAATTCTAATTTTTAATGCTAACAGGTGTCTATTTAGAATGTGTGATAGATACTAATGGGTGTGTATGTAGGATTTGAAAGCATCATAAAAAACATTAACACTTTTCACAGGGAAAATGAACGGTCAAAGAGTTTCAAATTTTTAATACTTTTTAATTTAGAAATCCTTCATTTTGGTGCTTAAAAAGAACCCTACAAACAACACATTTTTGATTTAAGTGCTCTAAAATGAATCAATTTCAATGCTTTTTAAGTTAGGAGAATCTTCATTTGGTGCTTAAAAGGAACCCTAAAAATGACACATTTCAATTTAAGTGCTCTAAAATGAACTCTTTTGAAGCTTTCATAGTTAGATAATTTTCACTTGGTGCATAAAAAGAACAACACAAGCAAACAATTCAATTGGTGCTCTAAAAAGGTTTTTAAGTTTTCAAATGAAACACTTGGAATGTTTGATTTTATTTTTGTTGACCATAATGATTTTCTTTTGTTGACACACACTTGAATTTATTTTATTGACCAAGTAATACCAGGATCTAGGAACACTCAAATTTTGGGCTTAAAAATAAACAAATCATTATTTTTTTTTGCACCTTTGCTATGGTATTGACTGATATCTAGAACACTTCCATTAGATGCTTTTAAAAAAAATAACCATTGATATCTTATTCACACTTTTTTTGGGGATAGCACCACTTGAGGCACTTAAAAATAATCAAATTGCTATGAATTGTATTTTGTGCATTTTGTGTTTGGCAAGCTAGGTGTTTTTCTTCTCCCCTCACACCTTTTGGTGATCTTGGGGGAAAAAATTTTGAGCTTCACATGTTTATTTACATACCTTTTAGAGGGCCTACCTTTTGAGACACATCCTGCATTAGAGAACTCAAAGGTGACCCAAGTGGCACTCTCATTTTGGATTGCTATATAAATTATTGTGAGTGTGAGGAAAGTTCTCACCCACTAGGTGATGTTCTATACTGACATCAGTCTCCCCCAGTATCTGTGTGATACGTAAAAACCCACAAGGGTTGGAAGGCCTCTTAATTGAGTAAAACACTACATGTATAGACATCTAAAACTAGTAATCCCAAAATGTTACTAAGAGCCAAATGTTTGTAGAAGCTACCCCTTTTATCCAAATCATACTTTGAAGTGGTACATCAAAATTTACTTCCGAGAATTTATTTACCAAGTCCAACTTATGGTTGAGCATACAAAGACTCTCCATTTGTTGCATGTAAAATCATCCCTTCAGGGCATGAGGTAATCCCACCTAGGAAGAAGTGCCTATCCCTAGGGTGTGCTTTTTCTTTCATAGAAATTTCCAAAATCTATTCAAAACATAAAACAGTGTGCTTGAATCTAAAATGAACATATCAAAACAAACACTAAACATGATGGTTGAATCACAAATCCTTTGACTTAGTGTATGATTTTAAAAGAATCCCTATATTTTCACTCATTAAGGGTCTCCTTAAAGGTTTCTAAATATTCAAGCTTTAATTTTAGGCTACATTAGCTCAAAGTCAACATTGGAAACTATGGCTTGGGTATTGTGATTTCACAACTTAAAGCCATAGACATACAGTTCACACAAGTACATGCTTTTTGAGTCAATCAAAGTTGTTTTATCACTTGCCACATCTGGAAAAATATCAAAACATCCAAAAAACTGCAAGAAAACATCAACGCTATTGCCAAAATACTGAAGCTAGAAAACCAATTTACACAAAGGCCGCTTTTGCTACTGTTTCTAGCACACTTGATCAACAATTGGTGGCACTTGCCAGAAAATGCTCACTTTTGCTCTCTATCCCATAAACTTCACTGATGAAAATTAGTTGCATTTTTTTATAGAATATGTGTACTAATTGATACAAAACCAGTGCACTTGCTCCTTTTATGCTCGCATTTGCTTCTCAAAAACTAGCGCACTTGCTAAAAGTTTGCTTGCCATTGCCAAAAAAGTTCACTTTTCATTGAGAAAATCACCACAGTTGACAAAAAACATATAGAGGCTGTACTTGACATTTCTATGCGCACCTGCTCTCCAAAATTCAACAAACTTGACAATAGTCTGGTCACAGTTGAAAAACTTGGTCACTTTTGTTCACAGTTTACTGCTTTTGCTCAGAAACCATTGCTATTGCTCTATCCTGCTGACAATCAGGAAAAATGAACCAAAGTTGCTTACAAGATCTTTGTTAGAATAAAAAATTGAAAACCCAGATAAGTCATATAGTCCCTCAATCCACTCTCAACATACCAGCCTAATTTTGGAAATAAAAATCAAAATGAACAAACCTAGATTATTCCCTCACTCACACTTCTAAGATATCAACAATTACTTGAACCTCACAAATAGTTCAAGTGAGCTTTTCTGCAACATATCCTCTAGAAGAAGAAGTGAGATATCAATCTAGGCCTTTTAGAATTTTGAGATCCAAGAATAGTGTCACCCCAAAATAGCACTCAAACCTTAGGGTCTTGAGATTCATAACAAAACATATCAAAAACATCCACACCTTCACTATATGACCATTTGGTGACCAGTTGCTCTAGTTCAACAACTAAACCTTATAGCACCAATCCTCCAACCAAGTCTAACACATATTGAAGGTGAACAAACTAGTATCATTAACATTTTAAGGACCTTCATATTTGAGAAGAATGAAACACCCAACTAGTGGAGAAACACAACAAACATCTTAGATAAAGAGGAAGAGAAAGCAAACCTAGCAGCAAGAAGACATGTTTTACCACCTCCTGCATGGAAATAGGTATCCATTATTCATGATCTCTGGCAAGAGCAAAATACTTAAGCAGAAATCCATATTTTGACTTTCAAAGAACCGTCCTACTCTAAAGTTTTCCAAAGGGTACATCTTGAGAATATATCATACCCATCAAAATCAACTAGAACATTTCTCTCTACACTTTTCAATGGGCCAAGCACCCTTAGATATTCAATAGAAAATTCAAAAACAAAAGCAACTTTCATTTTCCTTAAAAACCAAAAAAATCCAAAAATAAAAGCATTTTTCATTCCATAGTTAGGAGTCACAAAAATGTTCACAAAATATTGGCAGTTGTTTATGACATCTACAAGATCACAACATAGGAAGAACATGGAAGTGAACAAAAACAATGTTGTATCCCACCAACAAACACCACAAATGATAAAGGTGGACCGTGGGGCTATAAACCAAGTGAACTTGAAACACCTCAAAAGAGACCCACATATAAGGACACATTTAGTGAAGAAGAGATAAACCAAAAATGGCAAGAGGTGATGGAATAGTCAAACTAGGACCCAGGCGGAGTAGTCATAGAAGAAGTGGATACTAATGAGGAAATAAATGATGAAGAACTGTTTCAACATTCCAACACCCCTAAGGTGCTCAGATTGATGGAAAAATTGTTGAAAAAGGATCCAAATTCTTACTTCTTCAAGTTAGCACAGAGTGGTTCTAAATTTTTAGTAGACTTCAACATGGAGGCTCTCAAAGATCCTAACCTTATTCCCTTAGGGAGTAACTCAGTTGTGAGATAGATATTTGAACCCAAGGAAATTCCAAACATGGCACTTGTATTCTTGAAAAACAATGGTCAACCACTAGAAAACCCGTTGTATGGAAAACAAACTCAAATTGAACAAGCAGCAGTGGCCCAATAATATCAATGAGGCCCATCCTAATACATACCACAAAGCAACAATCCTCCACCAGGAAAATAATTACCTCAAAACACTTTGTTTGTCGACCCTTCTCAAAACATGCATTACCATCAATAAGGTGGACCACAGGGCCCCCTTCTCAATCAATAGTACCATCAAGAAGGTGGACTATAGGGTCCCCTTTCATATCAATACCAACAACAAGGTGTGCCACAGGGTACCCTTTTGAGTTTGTCCCATCAACAAGGTAAACCAACAATGCACCATCAAGGAAACCTTCGATATAGTTCACCCCAACAATAAGGTGTGACATAGGGTACCCTTATGAGTTCATCCCATCAAAAAGGTAACTTACCAATGCACCATCAGGGAAACCTTCAATATAGTTTGTCCCAACAACAAGGTGTGCCACAAGGTACCCTTTTGAGTTCATCCCATCAGCAAGGTAACCTGCCAATGCATCACCAGGGAAACCTTCAATATAGCTCATCCCATCAACAAGGTAAACTGACAACACATCATCAGAGAAACCTTCAATATAGCTCAGCCCATCAACAAGGTAACCTACCAATGCACCATCAGGGAAACTTTCAGTATATTTCACCCCAACAACAAGGTGTGCCACATGGTACCCTTCCCAATTCGTCCTATCAACAAGGTGTCTCGTTAATGCATCATCAAGGGAACCTTCAAAAAATTGTGTCCTAATAAGGTGTGCCACATGGTACCATTCTGAATTCATCCTACCAACAAGGTGTCTCACTAATGCATCAATAGGGTAACCTTCAGTATAATTCATCCCAACAACAAGGACCTAAGCTACCCTATGTTTAGAATGGCTACCAAGGTTCAATACCCTTGTTCTATCCAACTTATGACCAAACAAATGTTGTAGGACAACAAGGCTATTACACACAAGGTTTGCAAACAAATGTACCAAAAAATGAGATGGGACTACAACTAGAGGTGATGAATCAAATAATAGCATACATGCAGGTAGGGAAAAAAAAGAAGACCTATACCCTCTAGGAAATATGTCAATTCCCATTTGATCGTTCCATCACTATGCTATCATTTCCAAAAAACTTTGAAATATCCTAGTTCGACAAGTACAAAGAGGAGATCCAATAAAGCATGTATGAGATTTTTTAGTATCATGTATGGAAGTACAAAACAACAAAGCTTACCTAATGAGGCTCTTTCCACGTAGCCTTATAGATTATGCTATCTAGTGGTTTTCTCATCTATCACCAGGAATTAAAACCTTCAATGAATTATCTAGCAAATTCATAAGCCATTTCTCATTCAACATAGAGCAAGACATCACCATCATAGATTTATCCAAGATTAAACAAATTCAAGGAGAGTCCTTTACCTCCTACCTACAGAGATGGAGGCACAAAGCTAGTTGATGCAAATAGCCCATCCCCAACAAGGAATTGGTAGATATCTTCATCTCAAATTGTTAGAATTGGCTATGGCTGCCACCCAAGATCTATGGACCAAATGGAAAGCACAAGAAAGAGAGAAATGATATGACAAGAATAAACTGTATTCAATGTCATTAATATGATATGCAATACAAATCAATACATAGAGGACCCCTTGGTTATATAGCCAAGGTGAGAACATAGAAGGGCATAAGATTATGACAAGTGTCAAAATCTTATGACATGAGACAACTAGGAAAACTTATCACTCCACAAAAGGTGGAGAGATAATCACATGATGTGTCCACAAAAGGTGGAAGTAATGAGACAATGACATGTCAAGTCTACCAAAAGTGGAGATTCTCCAACAACCTCCTATGTGGTCCCTAAGTAAACTTAACTAAGGTGTAATTATGACCTAGGACAAGGTACAAGACATTTAATTACACCAACACCCCCCCTTAAGTGCAACTTAGGGAGTAGTGAATTATTATGCAAATGACACAAAGATGCAAAGATGGGTCCCGACTACAAGGCCATGTTAGGTACCCATGTACAAACAATGCAATCAATGCAATCTCTCACAAACGAGGAAAGGGAGAAAACCTCATGGAAAAAAACTCTCCCTCAAAAGAGAGATGAAATACAAAATAGAAATACTCTCAATGAAGAATGAGAAGGTAAAAACCCCATGTGAGGAAAAAGACCCCCCCATAAGAGAGAAGTAGAAGAGAGACAAGGTATCCCCCCCTCAATGTTGAGTCTCCTGCAATGATGGTAGAAGCTTGACATTGAATGCTGAAGATGATCCAATCTCGCTGAACAACATTCCTCCCCTTCGGAAGAAACAAAACCAAGGATGTATGTAGGATATCAAGATGATGGATGATGTGTGATGATGTCTCTGAAGCATGCTCAAATGTCTCCATGTCGATGCCGAAAGATGAACCACTCCAATCAGGCATTCTAGGCCACACTGCTGAAGAGGAAAATCCAACATCTAGTAGAGAAGAATGTAGAGCACTATCCAAATACAAAGATATCACCTCCGAAGACAAAGAAACCTCCTCCAAATGTCGTCCAAAAGAATCCACACTCACGCCAAACTGTGAAGAATGATCATGTAGAGAATGAACAAGAGGGTCAAGGTTTTCCCTCACAACAACTGAAGAAGGTGCATCTTCATCAAAGAGAAGATGAATGCTATCAAGAGTGTCCTCCAAATCTGCAAGATGAGACTCCACAAACAAGTCTGAAATACCTGTGAGGAAGCCATCCAAAGTAGCCATATTTGGAAGACAATGTATATTCTATTGCACTGAATCACTAGGAGTCAAAACTGTTGAATCGCAAGTATCATCAAGTACAACAGTTGATGGAGGAGATAGAGTGCATGGCTCAAGGACTGGATCTGATATGAGTATACCCAAGTTCAAAAAGCCAAATGTCTCCTCAGAATCATAGTTGTGATCAACAGTCGAATGAACATCGTCATCATCAGAAGCAAATTGTGCAAAGGAATACAATCGAGCTGAATGATCAACCACCCCAGTAGCAACGACATCTCTAGTCTCCAAGTCACGAATGATAACAGAATCAGGAGTGAACTCCACAGTTCTCCCATCTCCACCATGTGTAATCTGATAAATGGAAAGTAGATTGTTCATCAAATGAGGAACACACAAGACATCCTGAAAGGTGTTCTCCCCAATGCTAATAGATCCCTTCCCTATTACACTCATGTATGTATTGTTTCCCATCAAGATAGGAGACATTGAACAAGGCTAAAATGAAGAGAAGATAGTCTGTGAAGATGCCATATGATGTGATGCTCCTGAATCTAGAAGCCATCTTCCTGATCCTGGACTTGAATGAGCACAAAGAGCTTGTCCTTTATATCTTGATGTTTGACCTTTGTCCTTTTTAGACTGTTTTGAAGTAGAAGGAGAAGAAGATTCAGACATTCTAGAAGGAAAATCAATGTGATTCTTTTTGAGAAGATTTTTCAACTCATCAATATCCTTCTTATAACAATATGTTCTTCATGTCCATCCTTGCAATATGCACAAAAAGGCCTCTCCTTCTTAGATGATTCTCCTTTTGAAGAAGATTTTTTCTTTGATTGATCTGAATGTGGATTTACTTGATCTGAATGTTGATTATTCTTTGTTTTCTTCTATTTCTTATCTGATTTTGATTCTTTCACTTGATAAACCAACAATGCCTGAGATTTAGAAGTCTTGATGAGACCCATTGAGATAAGCTTTTGTTGCTCATGTATCAACATCTCAGAAAATGATGCAAATGAAGGTGTAGTGTATGCAGACCCCATAGTCAATCTATGAGTATGAAAGCTAGAAACAAAAGAAGCATAATCAGGACCAAGTTTGTTCATTGTATTGTACACCAACTGGATGTCCTTCTTATCAATTCCACATGCTTTACATTGCTCTTTTAGATCATTAACCTTAGTGATGTAGTCTTGGATGTTGTCAAAGTTCTTAGGATCAAGATTCATCAAATCATTATCAATTTGATAGCCTCTTACTTCATCTTTTGTACCATACAATGTTTTCAATTTTTCCCAAGCTTCATGAGAATTTTTACATGATTCAATCTGAAACAACAAATCTTGAGAAACTAGTCTACGAAGACACCCAAGAGCTTTGGCATGTTTGATCATCCATTTTAACTTTTTCTCATCATCAGTAGGTTCAGGTACCTTATTTTCAACATATAGAGAGTGACCTTCCATCATTAGTATATTCCGTGCATTTTGATGCCATGTTGAATAATTATATGATGTGAGCAAAGGAACCTTAGAATGATCCATGAGAATGAGAGAGCAAAAGCAAACAGATCAAAGACAATGCACCAAGAGACCCCCCCCAAATCACTCAATCAAGAAACCCCCCAAGTAATTTCTGATTTGGCACTTTATATTTAGTGCTTTTATAGTTGCTAGATGCCAAGAACAGCAAGCTAGACTTGATCTTAGTGCTTACAAATGCCAAAATAGGCCACAGTATCAAGTACAATTTTTGGTACAAAATGAAATCAATCTGATCCTACCACTAAGAAGTACATGAAAAATCATGCACTTTCAAAAAAAATTGCACCAAAAAATGTTACCGTAGGAGCAAGTTATGAGCTCCCGAAGTTCTCAAAATGAGGACGAAGCAGCAACACCTGTGAGAATCTGCAATTTCTAGAAAAACCAGGCACCAAAACCAAAAAATTATTGTACCAGTACGTAGAGCATGAAATTCTAGCCCAAATAAAAAAAAATTGCTCGAAAAAAGGAGTCAGAATGAGCAAGATATTAAGCTTCAAAGTTGAACTGCAAAAATGAAAACTCAAATGGTGAGGGGCAGAAAATTTTCAAAACCCTGCTGACGTCATTAATGACGGTTTTGTGCCCGTTACCGAAAAACGTGTGATTCCCAGAAAAATGGAATATTCCAAGAATCTTCGTTGTCGGAATATTCTAATGAATTGACGGAATATTCAACATCATTCGCCGGTCCGTTGTTGGAATATTCGCCGGATTTGATTGTTTTCGGCCGCCGGAATAACCAATGACTGGTCCGCGTGGTGTGGGGACCGCCGGAGTGAGGGGGCTTGGGGGCCCGCGTGGCCCACTATCGTGTGGCCATGTGGCCTGCGCAGTGGGGCCCGCGGGTACCCTTTTCTGTACTCAAATCTGCGGGGGCTGTACCTCCGCAGAATTTAAAACTTTGCTTTTTTTTTTTTTTAATACAAAATTTTTGCAGGAAATAAATATATTCGACTCAATAATTTTTCTAAATTCTTTTCAGAAAAATATTAAAAACTAAAATATAATATTTTTGAAAAATATCGTACTGCCTGCAATTATGATGACCTGGGGGGGCGTACGGCTCTCCGGGCAAAATTTTTTTTGCTTCACGGGATGACTTGCTCTGAATCAGACGATTTGACAGTCGATCTTAGGGTTTTTGGCCCTTCTGGACGTGATGGCAAGGTCGGATTTGACCCAAAATGCTCCAAAATTGCAGCTACCTTCTAGATCTGGCAACCACTCTTCAGCTTCAAACCCTCCTAGATTTGGCCTCGTATGTCTGATTTGGACGAAACAAAAAGCAAAATCGACTATCTCGAACCTTCCAGATGTAATGGTGAGCTCAGATTTTCACCAGCAAGCTCGGATTTGAACCTGCAACAAAGAGTCACGAACAAAACCTCCTCAGATTTGGAATCTCTCTTCAGAATAAGACTCTCCAATGGCACCTAACCCGCTCTGATACCATGTTAGAATTGGCTATGGCTGCCACCCAAGATTTATGGACCAAATGGAAAGCACAAGAAAGAGAGAAATGATATGACAAGAATAAACTGTATTCAATGTCATTAATATGATATGCAGTACAAATCAATACATAGAGGACCCCTTGGTTATATAGCCAAGGTGAGAACATATAAGGGCATAAGATTATGACAAGTGTCAGAATCTTATGACATGAGACAACTAGGAAAACTTATCACTCCACAAAAGGTGGAGAGATAATCACATGATGTGTCCACAAAAGGTGGAAGTAATGAGATAATGACATGTCAAGTCCACCAAAAGTGGAGATTCTCCAACAACCTCCTATGTGGTCCCTAAGTAAACTTAACTAAGGTGTAATTATGACCTAGGACAAGGTACAAAACATTTAATTACACCAACACAAATGTCCTACCCAAGATCAACTACCAACTCACTATGTTATGTCCCACAAAATTCAAAGAAACCATTGAAAAGGGATTACATATTGAAAGATCCCTCATAGAAAGAGGAGTCCTTAAACTAAATAGATCGAAAGATAGTCCCTCTAGTTCAAATGATAAACCTAAGATCTAGGCTAAGAATAAGAACGTTACAAATAATGGAGTAGTTGATACTAGGACACTATGGAATGCACAAAACAAACCTCAAAACAAACTGCAAGTTGAAAAAACAAGCTATGTTCCAAATGGTACACAAAATAACCAAATTGCCTATCCCAAGAACAATCAAGCAGTCAACCAACAAATGAATCGAGGGAAACAAAGGAAATACAATCAACCAAGGAGGTAGTTCATAGTACTAGGTGAGTCACTTAGGATAGTCATGCATAAGTTAGTATAATAACCTCATCAAACTTAATAATGATCACCAAAACTATGAGGATCCCAGCTTCATAACACCATGGTACAATGAGAAAGACTTGTGTGAATTCCACAAGATTAAAGGACACACATTAAACAATTGCATGAGACTCAAGCACCTCATCCAAGACTTGATAGACAAAGGAGAAGTGGATGTCGAACATTTCCCCAAAAACAAGGACCTTCAAATATACATAAACCCAATCCCAAACCATGCTAAAAGGAATGAAAAAGGAAAGGACCAAGATTACCACAATATTAAGTACACGTATGGTGACACATTTTTAGGAACCCTCTCACAAGTTGATGACAATAGGAAAAATATAGTGACTATACGAGGTGGAGACAACAACTGTAATGTAAATACCCATAAAGGGAGAGTTACAATATAGGGATCCCCTCCTAAACCCACAACTAAGTCATCAAATGAATACAACATTGTGGAATAGCTAAAGAAAACCCCAACTTTAATCTCAATCCTAGAACTGCTAAAACTATCACCTGCACATAGGGAGATACTGGAAAAAGCATTGGAAGCATCGGTTTCTAATGACCTCGATCCTAGTTAGTTCCAAGCCATGGTGGGAAAAATCATGGCCAACAATCATTTAGTCTTTTCCAAGAAAGATCTTCCACAAAGAACATTCCACAACCAAGCTCTCTACATAGAGGTTGGTGTTCATAAAAACATGGTCAAGCTAGTATTAATAGATAATGGTGCGGGTTTGAACATCTGTACCTTAAAATTTGTCAAACAGTTGGGGTATTCTGACAATGTGATAGAAAAAGGAAAGAGCATTACTATAAGGGCCTATGGTGACCTTGAAAGGAATTCAGAAGGGACATTCAGGCTTCCAGTGTAGATAGGATCAACCATCACAAAAAATACATGTCAAGTACTTGACCTTGATTTGCCATATAACCTCTTCCTTGGACACCCTTGGATCCATGCATTACAAGCAGTACCACCGAACTTTCACCAATGCCTAAAGTTTCCCCATGAAGGAAAAGAGGTAACATTATGTACTGATCTTGAATCCTTTCATTTTTTTGTAAAGATGGAGAAGTATAATAAAATCCAACACATACCTAGCAATGAAATAGCCTTCCACTCATTCTCATATGTTGACCCTTCCACGCTACCATCGACCTCAATCAAGACCACATCAAGTGAGCAATAAAAAATGGAAACTAAGGTCCAAGTACTGGATAGGGGTATGGGAATTACCACTTAGACCAAGCATTCTGCATTGGTATGCTTCCACCAACACCCAAAGTCTATGGAGGTATGAAAGAGATCAAGTATGCTCAGACAGTGCAAATGATAGTCAAACCCACAATCTTCACCAAGTGGGGGGACATGAAGGATGAAGAAATATTCAAAGAGGAACTCTCATCCATGATTTACGAGGAACAAAAAGAACTAGAAAAGCCACAACCCATTCTAATTGATCCTAACAGTAGAGGTTATCAATTAGCTAAACAAATGGGATATCAAGGAATAGGTGTCCTTGGGCTACACAAACAAGGCCAATGGGAGCCCATCATAGTGGAACAAAGAAAGAAAAATATGGGACTAGGTTATGAGCCAAAATATTTGATTACTCCTGGTAGCATTAAGGCACTAGATATCTACCATATCATGGACAATGATTTACCTATCAAATACTTATTTGATAACTTTAGCATTGATAGGTTCCCTCTCCAATATATCAAAACCATTCCCAATATCTATTATCATTCTAGAATGAACTCTAATGAATATGAATCGGATTATCCTTCCTTTATCATTGGATATGGTTCCCCCACTTCTAGTAATGATGACCTAGATACCCAATGGGAAAAGGATACTAGATCTATACTAACCATTTCAGAAACCTCTATAAGTTTTGCGGATAATGATGATATACTACCACTCTGCTATCCACAATTGATAGATTGGGATCAACAAAAACATACACCTATTCTAGTTCAATTCTAGAATGATGAGGAAATCATAGAGTTCATGGGACTTTGAATAGACATACTAGTAGGAGATCACAAAGCAGGGTTCATCATGGAACTTGAATAGGATGCATACTTCGGTGGAGAGATTAAATCTTCTAGTCACAAAAATGAAAGAGAAAACATAAAAATAAAAATGTGATCCCCTAGAGGATACCACAGTGTGGCTCTATCAAATCCTGAAAACAAGAAAATAAAGTACGCATTTGAAGGTGAAAACCTTCTCGAGGCACCTGAGGATGGAGGGTTCAATCTCCCCATATCAGAATATCAAGAAAGATGAACGCTCCTAGTAGAAGAAGCAGAGTCCATAAATGTTGGAATGGTAGAAAACCCAAAGATAACATACCATGCAACGTCACTTTATCCTGAAAAGAAAGAAAACTTCACGACATTCATCAATGACTGAAAAGTAAACTTTACGTGGACCTATGCAGATATACCTAGACTAGATCCCTAGCACTAGTGGTACATCATTTGGTCATCTCCCTTGGAGAAAAGCCTATCAAGAAAAAACTCAGAAAAATGCATCCTCAAAGAGCATTATTGGTAAAGGTAGAACTAAAGAAGTTACTAGATGTGGGTTTCATTAGACCCATTAATTATCCAAAATGGATATAAAATCTAGTACCAATGTCAAAGCCTACTAGGGGCATAAGGATCTACACAAAATTTAGATACCTAAACAAAGATTTCCCAAAGGATGACTTCCCCCTTCCCAATATTAACATGATCGTGGATCTAATAATAGGGCATGAGATGCTATCCTTAATGTATGGTTTCTCTAGATATAACTAGATAAAAATCTCTCTAGATGATCAACACAAAACAAAATTTACTTGTGCTTGGAGACTTTTTGCTGGAATGTAATGCCATTTGGTCTAAAGAATATAGGAGCAACATATCAAAGGGAAATGACAACCATCTTCCATGATATGCTACATACAATCATGGAAGAATATGTGGACGAAATTCTAGAAAAGTTAGTCAAAAGGGAAGATCACTTGACCAATCTTGCAAAGGTGTTTGATTGGCTTGAGGAATATAATTTGAGACTCAACCCTAAGAAGTGTTTGTTCAGAGTAACATCCGAGAAATGTTAGGGTACATAGTGTCAAGAAGGGGGATTGAAGTGGATCCTACAAAAGTAAAAGCTATTCTAAATATTCCTCCACCAAAGATATTGAAACAACTGAGGAGTTTACAAGGGAAGCTACAATCTATCAGGCGATTTATCACACAATTGGTAGAAAAATGTCACCCTTTCATTCATCTCATACACAAGGAAATCACCTTCAAGTGGGATGGGAGATGTGACCAAGCATTCTAGAAAGTCAAGGAGTACCTACTTACTCCTCTTGTACTCACTCCACCTATTCAAGACAAGGAAATGGTACTCTATGTGTCTACCACACAAGCAACATTGGGAGCTCTCCTAGCATAGCTAGATGATGATAACAAAGAAAGAGTGGTCTACTATATTATCCAAACACTAGTAGGCAGGGAACTAAACTACTTGCCCATAGAAAGATCATGTCTCTTAGTCGTATTTGTGACACAAAAGTTGAGACACTACATCTTAAACAAGAAGGTAAAGTTGATTTCAAAAGTAGACCCACTAAAGTACCTACTAGAAAAAGCAGCCCTAACATGCCGAATTTCCAAATGGGTGATGATCCTGAGTGAATTTGATATAGAGTATGTGGATAGAAGAGCCATGAAGGGAAAAATGATAGAAAACCAGCTGGCTGAAGTACCCATAGATGGCCACAAGCCTCTCATAGTGGAATTTCCAGATGAAAGTATATTGAAGACAAAACAGATAGGCCATTGGACTCTATAATTTGATGGGTCCCACACTCAACATGGCTCTGGAGTAGGTATTCTATTTATTACACCACAAGGCATATACGATCGATTTCCCATGCACAGACAATATCTTAGAGTATGAAGCTTTAATCACAGGGCTAAAAATGGCTATTGAATGGAGAATAAAAGAGCTACATGTCTTTGAAGACTCTTATCTAGTGATTAGACAGGTGAAAGATGAATACCAAAAAAAAGATGACAAGCTGATGCTGTATAAAAGGATGGTGGATAACTTCAAGGAATATTTTGTCATAATAACTATTGAAATGATGGATGCACAATGTCCCTGAAGCTGCAGCCTTCAAGAGGACCCCCAAGAAGAAATTCAACCACACAGAAAGTGTTGCAACTAAGGAAATGCAAATGGAGATTTCTATTGATCTAGAATATGAGATGATTACAAATGTACAAATGTATTGAATATATAGGAATGAGAGAGATGCAAGATGTAATATGATGTTGTCATGTGTCATGATCTAACAAGATGTGACATGTGAACCCTACCTAGGAAATGATAAAAGATTGAGATAAGTTCTAGAAGGACAACTCATCTTCTAGAAGGAATCTTATCCCAACAAACATGGAAGGGGGAATTACCCCATTATTTATGATTTATCTAATAATGCAACCTAGGACTTAATTAAATAAATGCAAGACCTAAGTTAACTTATGCTAGTGTAATAATTAATTAATTACACTAACACCCCCCATAAGTGCAACTTAGGGAGGAAATGCAATGATGATGATGATGATGATGATGATGATGGGTCCCAGCTACACGATGGCCATTTTAGGTACCCATTTACATATGAGAATGAAAAATGTAAAAAATCTCCCACAAACAGAGAAAAGGGGAAAACCCAATGGGAAGAAAACCCCTCTCCAAAAAGGAGATGAAAATGCAGTAAAAAAAGAAAGGATGGGAAGGATGGCGGACTCCCAAATACTCCCCAAGGACACCATCCATCTCATGGATACAATACAATCAATGCCCCCCCATAGGGAGGAAAGAGAGAGACTATATAGCCCCCCCAAAATATGTGATCACCTGCAAAAATAGTAAGTGTCTGAAGACAAAACATGATCCAATGTCGACAAACAACTTGTCTCACTTTTGGAAGAAACAAAACCAAGTGCAAGTGTAGAGATGCTTCCCATTCTAGATAGGAATTGAAGGAAGGTAGGATGAATATGGATGATGATGTCTCCGAAAATTGCTCAAATTTCTCCTTTCCTGATGAAGATGCCACAATCAACTCAGATGCATACCTAATCAATGAAGAAGGTGACAAACCAGGACGATGCAGAAACTGATGCTGAACAAGATCCAAAGATGGTGATGCAATGAATGTGATGGAGACTATATTTCCCCCCCAGAATGAAGTGTCCTCAAAACCACTGAAAGAATTCTAAAGTAACAAATGTGTCCAAACCACATGTCTCCCATTAGGAAGAAGAAAATCCAATGGTAGATGCTGAAGAAACTCCAAATCTTGAATGAAATGTGAGGGAAGAAGTCTCATATATGAAATCTCTGAAGAGAAAACAAGTGCCTCCAAGATAGTCTTTGGATCCTCAATAAAGGTAGAAACAAAAGGATGAGGAAACTCAAGAAAACTCTCCAAAGTAGAGTCTAAATAGAGGAGTGATATCCCCTCAAGAATTTCCTCCAAACCTATAGAAGTAGCCAAGTAAGTGATACCTGAAACAAAGCCATCTTGTGATGCAATTCTGGAAAATTGAATGTGTCTTGATGAATGATGATGTAAGCCTCAATCAATGAATCTGAACAAGGAATCACTGAATGTGAAGGGATACCAACTATCTCTAATGGAGAAGAAGCATCTAAATAAACCTTGTCAACCTCTTCAGAAGATTCAAGGAAATCGACCTCCTGCACAACAATATCATCATGGGGTAATTGATATGAGGAATGAAATTCTAATCATGACCATCACAGAATGGTGGAGTATCTTGATCTCCATATATCTCCCAAAGCTTAGTTGAAAGGATGTGAGGAAAATCACAATGATCAATAGAATCCAAAACATCACAATCAACTTGCATTGAAATGATCTCCAAAATAGTGTATCTTCTGCACTCCAAGCAAGTTCATGAATACCTTCACTTGGATGGGGAACTATACCATATAGATGTGGAAATAAATCAAGTGATTGGATATGGTGTATGAACCCATCCCACCATTGTTTATAGTTACCCTTGTGCAACATAGTCATAGAAGGAATATATGTAAGCCCCATAATGTACTATCAAATTTATCCAAAAAAAAAGATAATGAACTTCAACAAAAAATAGAAACTTCCAAGGATGATGTACAATTGAAGTGATGCCACCCAAATCAAAAAACCTTTTCCCAAGCTTCGGGATATCCAAGTTATTGAGCAAATGCACCAAATTGAAAAAATCAATGCAAGAGTACCTAGAGCTAAAACTGATCAAGGTAAATGGACCAATGAAAAATCCTCTAAATTACCTTCCTGATGTTGCTGGAATCACCGAAATCTGACAATCTGATGAGAAAATATGAGCCTTTAAGTCCAAACTAGGGTTTTGACTTCAGTTGACTGTATAATTTTAAAATAGAAAAATTGTATAGAATGGATGTCACCACTGGAAAGTAGAGGAAATTCTCTTTCCGACGGTATCTCGTTTGCTGAATTTTGATACCGTGGGTGAAAGTTATGAGAAAATAAAAACAAGGCCTAGATTAGGCACTTTGCAGGCTAATTAGGGGAAAAAATCAAGCCCCTGTGCGTTGGCTCCTGGTCGCTGATATGACCTTAGTGCTAAATGTGGCAAAAAAAAAATGCTCCACCAGCCCTAGTTGTGGCGGGGTTGAGTTGTGGGTGTAGGAAAGAGTGGCACCTCCCTTAGCTGGCGGAGCCTGTCGGAGCACCCAATGTGTGATATGACCTTAGGCCAGAGCCTTTGCCAGTGGAAGGATGAGTGGCAGTCGTTGGAAGGGTAGGTTGAACTGCTAGTTGATAGGGCTGATGATAAACAATGGACGTCAGCTGATAGGGCAAGAATAATGTCGACGATGTGTCCGGTGAGGAACGGTCAACGTGCAATGAAGGGACGACGTCCAAGTGGGCCCACAAAGGTGGCCAGAGCTTGTACAATATCTGTAGATAATTAATGGGGCCGATCGAAATATTTGATGGATTTTTTAATATTGCAAAGAATGCAATTAAAAAATCAATGATTTATAAACATTTTATGTCATTTGATATAAAAATCAAACCCAAATAAAAGATTATCTGCAAGAAAAAAACTAATGAATTTTTTTTATGTGTTGTCGATAGATTTACCAAATCAAATCAAACCCTATGAATAATAATATGTCGACCGGTGATATATTTTAGAGCCGATAGAGGATAAATCATGCCGACAGGTAGCCAGTTGCTCTGGATTATTTTTCTTCAACTATAGAAAATACCCAAAAATATTTTTTTTTGCCAAAATGATAGAAATAAGCTTGATTTTTTGAAAAAGCAAAATGGCCTACGACTACTTTTTTTTTCCTTAGAGGACAACAGACCAAGGTGATTTTTTACTGCAAATTGTACGGATCATACGATTGATTTTGAAACCCAAATACCTTTGATGGCTCTCAGGTTGATGAATCCAATTTTGATGATTGAACAAGTGATCCTAGGGTTTTGAGGCCTTCTAAAGACAATGTAAAGCTCAGATCTGGCTCAAACTGCTTCAGAAATCAGCTTGGTCCCCGGGTAGAGTCAAGTAGCCTGCGATGGAAACCTTCAAGCCTGGAAAAATCTCTCTAGCCCAACTTTCTTGATCCTGGGATGAACTCTCAAGGGAATGGCTCTGATACAATGTTGAAATGATGGATGCACAATGTCCCTGAAGCTGCAACCGTCAAGAGGACCTCCAAGAAGAAATTCAACCACACAGAAAGTGTTACAACTAAGGGCATGCAAATGGAGATTGTTATTGATCTAGAATATGAGATGATTACAAATGTACAAATTTCTTGAATATATAGGCATGAGAGAGATGCAAGATGTAATATGATGTTGTCATGTGCCATGATCTAACAACATGTGACAACATGTGAACCCTACCTAGGAAATGATAAAAGATTGAGATAAGTTCTACAAGGACAACTCATCTTCTAGAAGGAATCTTATCCCAAAAAACATGTAAGGGGGAATTACCCCATTATTTATGATTTATCTAATAATGCAACCTAGGACTTAATTAAATAAATGCAAGACCTAAGTTAACTTATGCTAGTGTAATAATTAATTAATTACACTAACAATAACCTTTGAAAAAGTTTCTTGGATCAATAAAAAATTTGTCGATGCAATGGAAACAATAGGCTCACTTCTTGATATTCCACAAAATGTTCCTAAGTATGAGTTCCTCGTGGAACAAATACTGATACCTGCATTCAACATCCCAAAATTAGAACTGGTATGTGTTGTTGTTGGTCCTAACTCCCCATGGTACCAAGATACATTCTACTACATCCAACACAGTATCATACCACTTGACCTAATGACCACTCAAAAGAAAACCTTCACCTGTAGAACTTCCTGCTTTATGATCCTAGGAGATACCCTATACCATCATAGTCTATATGGTATGTTACTCTAGTTTCTTAATGCAAAATAAGCACAAACGACCTTACAAGAGGTACATGGAGGCATTTGTGGGTCCCACTCTAGCGGACTTAACCGAGTCCAAAAACTACTCAGAATGGGGTATTATTGGCCCTCCATGGAATAGGAATGCATTCAGTATTCTAGAAAGTACTGTTAATGCCAATAGTATAGTGACCTTATTCATGTACCAACACAGGAGTTGAGACCCATCACAACACCATGGACTTTCTCACTATGGGGATTAGATCTGGTAGGTAAGATTTCATCCGCTTCATCTAATGGGAACAAGTTTATTATCATATCAAAAAAGTATTTCACTATGGATAGAGGCAATTCCATTGACCTACATCATCGAAAAATAGATATCAAAGTTCATTTTGAATTATCTAATTTGTAGGTATGGAATTCCCTAAACAATCATAACAGACAATGGAACCCCATTCAAAAATCAAGATGTCCAAGAACTTTTCTCCCAATTTTCTATCTAGCATAGATTCTCCATGCCCTATTACCCCCAAGGAAATAGTTAGGATGAAGCATCTAATAAAACCATACTGAAAATACTAAAAAATATTGTTAATGAAGCTGGTCGTGATTGGAATTTGCAGCTAAACCCAACCCTATGGGCTTATCAAACTAGTATCTGAACATCTATAGGTTCCACACCATTTTCCTTGCTCTACAGATAAGAGGTTGTCTTACCTATCGAGGTTGAAATCCCCTCATTGTGAATCTCAATGAAAGGCATGGTTAGCAACAAAGAATATCAGGTATCCAGGCTAAATGAATTGGAGCTCCTAGATGAAGCTCAAATGAAGCTATGATAAAAAAAAAAGGAAAAGAACTTTCAAGTTGGTGACCTATTCCTCAAAGAGAACCAGAAGGTACAACTGAATTAGGATGGAAAAGGATAATTTGAACCCAACTAGTTAGGCCCATTTATCATCACAACAAGCTATGGTTTAGGAGCATATCAGTTGGCTACCCCTAAATGAGAACCCTTAGATCAACCGCTGAACAACAACCATCTCAAGAAGTTCTACACATGAAGCATGTAAGAATACCCTAGGCAAAAGGGTAAAAATCCCAAAAATAAGAAAAGATAAAAAATACAAAAAAATCAAAAAGAAAGAAAAATAGTAAAGAGAAATAAAACATTCCTTGAGTGAAAACCACTTTGTGGCACTCCTAGAACATGTACCATAGTGAAAACCTAGAAAACATGCACTATGTTTTAATAAGACTTGCACCATTATCTATCGATACTATCAAAGCATTCACCCATTCATTCCATAATAAAACATGTATCCAACCATTGCTTGTTATTGATTAAGGAAAGTAGGCTTGTCTCCAACTGGGGGAAACTTCCCGAAGATGGTCATGGATTAGATCTTTGTGCATCCTATCATGGTCAAAAACAAAAAAATAAAAAACATCCAAAACACAACAATATCAAAAACATTTGAAAAACAACAAAAACAAAAAAACATTTGAAAAACAAAAAAAATAAAAAACATCCAAAAAACAACAAAATAAAAAACATTTGAAAAAACAACAAGAAACAAAAACATTTGAAAACATCGAAAATGAAACAACATCATTGGATTATTCCCTCACTCAAACAGTCTAAGATATCAACATTTGCTTGAACCTCACAACTAGTTCAAGTAGATTTCTTGCAACATATCCCTTGGAAACATAAGTGGAATATCAAGCCAAGTTAACAATGTTGTTTGAAATTACAAAAACAAGTTTATGCTTTGAGTCAACTGGTTGAACTATGTGGTCTCTATGTGTACAATGTAGGCAAGACTTATTAGCCCTCGAGGCCATAGGTCAGTCCCCTTAGGTTTCTATCATGCTTTATTTCAACTTAGTCAAAATTATAAAATCCAAAAATATTCACAAAATAGAAAAGGTCAAAAACATTCAAACCAAGCAAACTATGAGCCTCTGCATGTATAACGTAGGCAAGGCTTATCTTTGATGAGTTCCCGAGGCCTTAGGTTAGTCCCCTGAAAACAACAAAAACATCATAAAACTTAGAAAATCAAAAAAAGATCCTAACCCCATCATCCAAATCTACAATAAACTTTTCACCCATAATAAATAAATCATTGCACTCACCCTTTAACAAAAAAAAAGAAGAGCAAACAACAAGAAGCTAGAAATTTCAAGCAAAACAATCACAAAAATTTTTATTGCAAAACAGACAGAAACAATGCTAAAGTACTGTCTACCTATCTTTTGACAAGTCACCAACAACATCCTGAGATATGCCTTAATGGATCCGTTCCTACAATAGACATGATCGAAACCGAATAATATCCCCACCCCAAATAGATATGACAAGTGATCCTACAACTTTATTTTTATCTTTTTATAGTCTTATCTTTATGATTTATTTTATTGACTCATTCCCACAATCTCTCGAGGATTTTCATAAGGATTTAGAGAAGAAGGAATGAGGGAAATTGAGCATCATTTCAATTTGTTGTATGTAAGATTTTTTTGTAATTTTACCATGGCGAATACTTGCTTTATTGAGTGTATGGAAGATTTTTTGAAATAGTTCATGAAGTAGGTACATGCTAGGTATCCTATACCTCTCTATGTAACTGGTCTAAAAAGTTTTAACACAACCAAACTATATACTTTAAACAATTTTCATATGTCTAGTATGAGCAAGAATATTCTTTGTATGTCGAGTCAAAGTCCATGCAATGGATACAAAGTCACCTTGGTCATTAATAACCTGGTGCATCATATCTTTTTGCTACATCAAACAGGGTTGTTCAAATTACGAAGCCTCCAATAAAAGCAAAAGCAACACATCAACAACTAACAACATCAAATTTCTATCCATAATAAAATATTTCTTCTAAATAGCATCCGTCCTGCATCACAATATCATTAGTACCATATCCATCCTGCATCCACAATGTCATTAATACATATCATGATGATAATAAATCAATAAAAACATCATGTATAATGTATAAGGCATAGATCCATCATATATAAAAAATGATATATTAATCATCCATAATAAAATATCATATGATATAAAATATGATCCATCCATCCACATCATATGCATACATCAAAAAAGTACAAAAAACATATATAAACATACATCATCATACATAGTCATCCATGATCATCACATAAACATATAAATGAGTTGAATCAAAGAAAGTATATCTCATATATATCATCATAAAAAAATGGAGAATGTCATAGTACATCATCATCAGTGAAACAAGTGTGATATGATAATACAAAATAATAAATATATACAACGCCTCGAATGGGCTGATGAATGTATATACAAAATCATGTCTACAATATGAATTCTTTGAGCAATAAACATCATAAAGATCAAGTACAAATATAACACTACCTGGCAGAAAAGGGAGGAATATGAAGTCTTTGAGCAATAAACATCATAAAGATCAAGTACAAATATAACACTACTTGGCAGAAAAGGGAGGACTCTATAGACTAGGTTGTGGATCACCATCTAGATCTAGCTATCTAATAGAATGACCACCTGAATCAACACCACCACCTCCAACACTAGGCTCTCTGAATCTTGATCCATAATATATCAACATCATATATCAAAAATGATACATTAATCATCCATAATAAAATATCATATGATATAAAATATGATTCATCCATCCACATCATATGCATACATCAGAAAAGTACAAAAAACATATATAAACATACAACAACATACATCAACATACATCATCATACATAGTCATCCATGATCATCACATAAACATATAAATGAGCTGAATCAAAGAAGGTATATCTCATATATATCATCATCAAAAAATGGAGAATGTCATAGTGCATCATCATCAGTGAAACAAGTGTGATAGGATAATACAAAATAATAAATATATAAAACGACCCGAATGGGCTGATGAATGTATATACAAAATCATGTCTACAATATGAAGTCTTTGAGCAATAAACATCATAAAGATCAAGTACAAATATAACACTACCTGGAAGAAAAGGGAGGACTCTATAGACTAGGCTGTGGATCACCATCTAGATCTAGCTATCTAATAGAATGACCACCTGACTCAACACCACCACCCGCAACACTAGGCTCTCTGAATCTTGATCGTCGTTGTGCACAAGGAATAAATGAATGATACAGAGTTTGGTAGTATGTAGCCCTCTATAATAACTAATCATGCTCAATGTAAAGACTATCTCGCTCTATCCCTAGACTATCCCTCTTTGTGGTGACAACCTATAACTAGGTCTTGACAATGAGATGACGCCCAATCTCTATGTCTCACTCGACTCTAAAACTATCTCACTCTACTATCATAGTGGAAAGCTATGCCTCCACGGCCCGTCAATGCCCTATCTCTATATCCAACTTAGCACCTCCATCTCTAGGTGGTGGAGGGGGATCTAGAACTTATCCCTGACCCTGCACTTGATCAACTTATGCCCCATCTTGTCGGGCCCAACCAAGTTGCTCAGTTAGAATCTCAAGACGTTGTCTCTCTCCACGTCAAACTGTAATCCCTACTTTGCCTATTGCAATATCACCGCTAGGATATGTAAATCTAAATGGCACACATCATTCCCACCACTAATCAAAATCGGGAGTGGTACTCAGATCCACTAAACCCACTGGCCAACCTCATCTGACTAGGGCAAGTGCTCTAAATGCAACAATAGAAAAATATCTATCAGCATGATGACCCCATATTCAGACCTCTTTGGTGGTCTGACCAAACCAAGCCTCATATGCATCAGGAAACTAGCCTTGTCTCTCTCCAAAATTCCTGCATACTCTATCGGGTAGATATCACTCTAGGAGAGAGTGAGTGTGTCTAATCAACCATCTAGTCTATCGATGATATACTAGCTGCTCTTGATCCTCTGGTGATGTAGGAGAATCCAGGTGCATGAGCAATCATGCACATCAAAATTATTTATGTTATTTTAATTTCTTTCTTTTGGTTGTGGTCTTGTGGGCATGATTTATTTTTAAATTGTTTTCTCCTCATGCTCCATCAATATTAAATTATTTTGCAAGTGCTAGAATCTTTCTATTGCAAGTGCTTGAGGTAGTGGAGGTGTAGGAATGAGATAGTGGATGCCAATTCAGGAAAATATTTGAAAAGTTATTAGAAAAGAACAATTAAAGGGTTGAAGGCATGAATTCCACGCTCAGAATGGAGGAGGTAGAGGTTTGACTGGCATTTTGGGAAGAGAAAGATTGTTTGAGTCATGACTGTGAAACCCAATTTTAGTAAATTAGGCATAAATTTCTCATACGGTAACAAAATCAAGAATTTAAAAATGATCCAGAAAGCTGAGAACGAGGCACACCAAACCCATAAGGAATTTTAAAAGATTCATGATAATCAAGGAGAAATGATGAATTGAAGTGACGGGTTTGTGGAGTTGTAGTGATTCTTTCCTATAGAATTGATTTCAATGTAGCTTATGGAATGCTAGTAGCATATGTTGTTGTTGTAGCTGCAAATTTTATGAAAAAAAATATTATTCAATTTGAATGAAGAAGATTTGGTTATATTTTCATTAAAAATTTGTTGCAATTTTTTTCAACTTTTGAAGTAAGGTTGTTGGTCTAGTGTTATGGCCATTTGGATGGGTTGTTTGACAAAACCCCCAATCCTTGTACTACATCAAATGATACCAGAGAAGGTTGATCTTGTTGGGGTGTGAGATGTGTTGAGTATGAGTTTGTTGCAGGAGTTTGTTTTGGTGAAGAGTGAAGTAGTGGAGCTACAAGAAAGAGAGTTGTGAGAAAGTATGTTTGTTGCAAGCATGAAAGAGGGTTTGTGACTACTATCCTCTAGTAGAGGTTAAGGCTAGGTAGAAGGTGCATGAGAGAGAGGCGTGTCTTCCAGAAACCATCTATTGGGTAGAGGATAAGTAAGAGTGAGTTTTTTGCATACAGGACCTATGACTGCAGAGGGTTGATAACCTAAAGCAAGAAAGTTGGAGAAAGTTAGCTGTTAAGGTGAAAATGAAAGAGGAAGGTTGCTTTTATAGACAACCTTTCGAATGGACGACTTGGATTAATCCTCTAGAAGGATTCCAAGATCAATGGTGGAGGATGCATGAGAGGGAGGTTACAAAATGGATGGTCAAGATTAAACTTCTAGAAAGATGCCAAGATCAATGGTCTAGAATTGATGCACCAAGAATATGTTATTCTTGGAGGAATCATGATAGACGAACATGCAAGCTATGACACACATGTAGCCCATGAAAGACATGCAGGATATGAAAGACATGCAAGCTATGACAGACATGTAGGCTATGACATGAAATAATGATAGGGTATCTTTGACGAAAATGGAGGGATAAATAATTTCAACAATTATTTAATCATGGAAGAATAAAGGGTCAAATAATAATAATTATATAAATATAGAGAAATAATTAAATAAAGGATGATTTACTTAATTATAGAAGAAAAGAGGGTACATTAGCGATGCAATTAAATTATTTATCGGTCAGGATAGAATAGAGATTAGAAAGTGAATTAATTAAATAATTAAAAATTATCTAATTAATAGAGGGATATGATCAAACATAATTGAATAATTAAAATTATTCAATTATTGAAGGATGAAGACCAAGAAAAATGATGCTCGCAGACAAGAAATTTTTCAGTATCTACATTTTTCCCCTCTTTAACATAATGCATTTCATCACATTGTGTCAAAAAAATTTAATTTTGAAATATGCCTCAGTGAAAGCAGGGTGAGGAAAGATGACCAGGAGGGTTGTGGTATGCCCCCTCGAGAGGATAGGCAGGTTCAAAGAACACGAATGCACTCTCAAAATGGATGATAAGACTAGAGGATGAAGGATAGAAGAAATGTTAGCATGGAAGGGGATGGATGTTAGCGTGAAAGAGAAAGAAGGATGAAGATGGAAAGTTAGACATGAAATGATAAGGGAACCAACTTTCATGCTTACATTTTTATATTTATCATCATTGGGCATCAAAATGTCACAAATGGACCACAAACACCATGGTATGACATAGAACAGGGTGTACAAGGTGACCATTTGGGAGAGACAAGCAATCAAAAGACAAAGTTAACAGACAAGGAATGTCCCGACTCATACTAAGGACCAATTTATCCCAGTATTTTTGCCAAGACAAACCACAGACAAAAAATAAAGAAAAGAGGCTATGATCCATCATCATCCTTCTAAATCCATTGATAGGACATCCTCGAGGAGACTAGTAACATGACCCAAAATAAATCAAAAAAATAAGACAATTCCAAACCAATAAAGTGTTTGCTAGTGATAATGATAGGATTGTTTGATTGATTGAGTTGATTGACAAAGATTGATAAAGTGATTTGATTGACCATGCCTAGCCTCAGGAAGGAAACATCCTGATGAAGGAAAGATTGGTTGATTAAGCTAATAAGATTGATTGATTTGACAAAGTTGATTGATAAAAATGACAAATTGACTTGATCAATAGGTTGACAAAGATTATTAAGTTGAAAAAAGTTGACAAATTGATTTGATAAAGGTTCCACCTAGTTTCAAAAAGGATACATCTTAAATAAGGAAAAATTGATTGATCAAGATGATAAGATTGGATGATTTTGACAAGGATTGATTGACAAGGGTTGAAAAATTGATTTGGTTGACATCACCTAGTTTCAGGAAGGACACATCCTAATCAAGGCAAGATTGATTGACCATGTTGACAAGATTGATTGATTGTTTGACAAATATTGATGATTATGACCAAGCGATGTGAGGATACCTAGCTACAAGAAGGACACATCTTGTTTTGGGGCAAGGGACACATTTGATAAGGTTGATCAAGTGATAAGTGTTGACAAGGCACCTACCTGTAGGAAAGACATATCCTACTTAAGGTGAATGACCAAAGTGACAAAGTATAACCTCAAGAAGGACACATCCTGATAAAAGACAAGAGATAAGACAAAATGAGACAAATGACATAATGACCCATTCCAATTGAATGACCAATTTGATTGATTGATGATATGATGATTGATTGATGAAATATTTTGTTGGTTATTTTGTTTGTTTTTTTATGGTTTGGTTTGAATGATGAGCATTTCAAACTAAGGACTTGACTAGACTTGGAAACCCTAAGGGACTTGACCTAGGGGGCCTCGGGGGCTCATCAACAGATGGCATTTCCTATGTTATACATGTAGAGGCCTCATAGTTCAACACAACTTGAATTTGTCTCATTTGACAAAGAAATTTGTCATGATTTTATTTGGACAACCTAAAAGAACCGACCTAATGCCTCGGGGGCCCATTTAAGATGAGCCTTGCCTACGTAGAAAACACGTAGAGGCAACACATTTCGACCATTCTAATACAAATTGACTCAAACTCAGACTTAGTTTCTGGGATTTTGATGTTTTCTGATTTTTTTGGATTTTGATGATTTTATGATTTTTTAGATTTTGATGATTTTATGATATTTTTGGATTTTGATGTTTTTTGATTTTTTTGGATTTTGATGTTTTTTATTATTTGGATTTTGATGATTTTATGATTTTTTTGGATTGATGTTTTTTCATTTTTTTGGATTCTGATGTTGAGAAAGACGTAGATCAAGAAATTTCCCCCAGTCAAGTGTGAGACCAACTTATTATGTGCAAAGGGATAGCGGTGAATGCAAAGGATGATCGAGATACCCAAATGTCAGTGGTTTCCAAGCCATGGAAGGATGAAAAATCTTTATTATGGATGATAACAATAAGTATCAAGGAAAATGCATGTGAAAGACACCCACAATCAACCAAGTAGACATGCACAAGGATCCAAGGACAAACATGATCTTACCCCTAGTCAAGTTGAAAAACAATTGATAGGTGATGATGATAATGACAACATTTTTTGATATGGGAAGGAAACATTCCGAAACAATGTGAGGATTGGGAAAAAAATATCTCGATGATGATAATGTAACTAAAGGATCAAGGTCTATAGCAAGGCTGGTGGTGTAGGAGCACCCAAGCTCTTCAAGGAATTCTTCAGGAGACAGGAGAATGCAGGGGTCTTGAAGACCTATCAATCACCTCAAAGCATCAATTATGATATCTTGGAGCCTATAATGGCCTTTGGAATGGGTGAACACATTAAAGAGGTCAAAAGTCCTATGGGTCCTAATAAGGATCCTAGGACCAAATTCCAATGTAAATGGAACAATCATGTTCTAGGAGGTTAGATAGGAATATAGTGCTTTAATTATGTCAAATAAGGTTGAATAATTCCATGTAATAGTTTATAAACTTTATAGTTGATAGGGGTTCAATAAATTTCAAGTTGGAGAATTCAAATTTTCAAAATCCAACTTTGGTGGGAAAGTGTGTTTTTGATGTTTTAGCAACTTTAATGTAATCAAACCAATTCCAAACAGTTTGAGAAGTTGGGGAATGAGTCTAAAAAGCTTGAGAAGTCATTTTTACATTGGTTGGGTTGCTGGTACGGATTTTGTACGGATTGCTACAGGAAAAAAGCAAAAAAACAACAATTTCTTGCATTTTTCTTGTGTTCATTTGATGATTTATTGATTTCTATTGAAGATCTGTTTAGTAGGATGGTTTAGAGACTTGTATCTACATTTATTTAAGCCCTTTCATGTTCCAATACACGTTTATAATCAGTTATTTGTATTATATTGCTGACTGTCCTCAAGAAAGTGCAGATTTTTCACTAATTTTGAGGTTTTCATGGATGATTGATCCATTTCAAGGTAAAATGCTGCTGTGACATATGAAATGGATCATTCCTAACATATATCATATAGATTTGACAAACTAACGTGCAGGAAAGAGGAATATCAAGGTGTACACCGAGTTGTCAAAGGGAAAAGTGCATGAAAATGGGTGCTAAGGTATAGCAACAGGAGATCTGCCTTAATGAGGAGTGTGTTTTTGAGTTTTTATTGATTTATGATGTTGATATAATGGTGAAAAGTCAAAGAGAGGGTTCTAGAAGTGTTTGGAAGGTGAGTAACTAAAAAGCCCTAGTTTTGAGGCAAGTTTTGGAGGGTTTTGTGTTTGAGCGTGTTAGGGGTGTCATAGAAGACTAAAATCTTGAAAATACTTGGTTTGGGAACATTTTAAGGGACTGTTGAAAGTTTCATAGTCAGGGGTTGAGTTTAGAGGGGTTGTTTTGAAAAAGAGGGCTAATTAGGCCTAGATTTTGAGGAAACAACAGATTTTGGAGAATCTGATCCAAAACAAGTGCCAACAAGGTTTGGATATGTTGTTTTTCATCACAAACCACATCTGAAACAATCATTAGATTAGAGGTTCATTTGGAAAGTTTGAGTGCAAAGTCAAAAATCCTTCGCTAGAGGCCTAGTTGGGCTAGAAGCCTAGTTAAGGTGAAAAATTGGTTTTGTGTCTAAGACAAAGGGTTGGGCTTTGAAATCATTCAAGACAAGTTTTTTTGAGTCTTTTAAGAGTATTCCTAGGGTTTGGGTCCATAAGGAAGGAAAATTAGTCATTTGGTGCATTATTGAGGTTTGTCTCCACCAGGGTGCCTGAAGAAGGGTTGAGATTGCATCATTAAGTTCCTTGAAATCTTTTTGTTTGTTTCAAAGTCCTAGACCCTTTGCATCAGCTGGGAACAAAGCCAATGAATTTTTTGGATGATGTGCTAGGTTGCATACCAAGATTGTATGGATTAGGCTTGTTGCATCTAGAATGACTAACCTTAGGAAAAGATGGGATTGTGGAGGGAACTTGGATAAGCATATTAGAATCCTTAAACCAATGACAAGAGAAACCAAGTCCAACAATACATATGGAAAGACAATGGATTGATTTTGGAAAAGAATAGAGACATAAGGATTATTGGCTGAAAGCATTGGCATATGATCTTCGAGGACTATGTCACATAGGAATAATTTGTTTTCTTCAATATATGAGTTTGGATAAATTATATGAAAGCAATGACATGATATTTCATGGATAGTGTATGACCAAAGGATAGACATGCCAAAAAATTTCCCAAAGCATGATTTATGTTTGTGCCCCATTTCTTATCAAGATCAAGGTAGGTGGGAAAATGGATGGAAACAATATGGATTAGATAGATGGAAATGTTATGAGAAAGTCATGGGAGATGAGACAACTTTCCCCAAAGTGTAATGGTCCACATAGATAATTTTTCTTACACATGACACTTGTTTGCTAGGTTTTCATCATGGTACTTATCCAAAGTGCCATATAAATGGTTTTCACTATTGGATAATTTTTTTTTTCTTTATCTTTTTTTTGACTTTTTTTTTCCTTTTCTTTTTTCTTTTTTTTTCTCTTTTTTTCTTTTTTTTTGATGTCACACAAGATGCATGTTTGCCAGGTTTTCATCAAGGTGACAATTTTTTTGATCTTTTATATGGTCTTGATATTCTGGATGATCGTTGATTTTTCTAAATCCTTTGATGGTGTTGATGTAGATACTGGTGTCATGATATGCTAATAGTGACCTTTGTGGAGTAGTTTTCTTGTTAGGATCATAGCACTTGCATACAATTGATTGATGTCATTGTGATCCTTTCTGATACTAGAGTTGGCCTTATCAGAATATGCACATCGTGATATAGTACCATGGGAGTCCTTATGATAAAGAGTTGTTTCCAAGATACGATGGATTTGTGATGTGATATTTTTAGACTTTAGGCGAGATGTAGGATTATGATGGATGATGGTAGGTATGGATGGGCTATTTGGTGTTTTGGATGTAGCAATTTTTATTCTCCAAACTTGGGATGGTGGATGATGGAGTTTGGAATTTTGATTGGGATAGTGTTTGGAACCAACACTTTTATATGCCTTGCTTGATTACCATTAAGGAGGTGGACATTTATTATATGTGGGAGTCCTCTTTTCTTGTGGCTCCATGTTTTGATTGACTTTTGAACTTGGAATATTTTCTTTGCTTGATCCATTTTTATTTGGGATCCATTTTAACCTCATTTGTCCACTTGGATTTTTGTTTGATTGAATAGCCTTTGACATTTGATAATTTTGAACTTTGGATTTGTAATAATTTTCTTTTTGTTGGTTCCAAATAGAATGTTTATTCATGTTGGAATGACGGTTTATTGTGTGGATGGAAGGAGTGTTGGCAACAACCTTATGACAAGGACTACTCATGACCCCCATTTTTATGTTTGTATTTGATAAAGTTTCCCCCAATATCAAGGAGGTACCACTAACATTATTATATTTTCTGATTGAAGAATATCCAAGACCTTGATGTCTAGGATTTTCATAAAACTGTATTGGTTCTCGAATGCATTACTCATGTAGACCTAGTCCTTTTCCTTGATACTACATGCTCTGAAATATTCTATTTGCGATGGGGTATTTTTTACTTTGAAAACAAGATGAAAACCCATCATTATGTATGTGAAAATTGCTGCTTGGAATCTTCTCCTCTATGAGAAAGCCTGATTTGATAAAAGTGGACGATCCCAGTTGATAGGATATTTTGGCTTTATCATTCATCATGCTTGTTTCTTCTTGGTCATTTGGGATGTCAATTTGAACCATGGTAGCTTTTGTATCTTCTTCTTTGAATTGATTCATAGTAGCTTGTTTATGTTCTTCTTGATCCATAGTAGCCTTTTTGTGTTCCTTTTTGACTTGATCCATGCCATTTATTTGATTATCTATGTGTCCAAAGGAGGCAAGTGTCTCATCTTGTGAAATGGATATGTTTGGTACTTGGATATGATTGACTTCAAATGTTTGATCATGAATGGCATAAAGGTCGATGAGTGGATCATTTTGGATTTCATGTTCAAGGGTAGGATCTTGGTCAAAAATAGGTTTGTCTTGGATGACATGATTGGGAATGGGATATTGATCAAGGACAGGTGCATTTTGGATGCCATGATTATCTAGGACTTCTTGGATGGACTACTTCGATCTTGGCATGAAGGTGAAGCTATGATATCATGGTTTTGACTTTTCTTTTGGCATGTATCCCAAGGTGTAGGAAATGTGATGTAATTTTGGAGACCATGACCAAATGTATTTTCATGACTAAATGTAGCTTGGGATGGGGTGAATATAAATGGATTAGTGGATGATGGACTAGGATAGGATGTGGAAACCTAGAATGGGTTTTGGGAAGGTTGGTTTCCCTTGTCAAAGTTAGGATAGGGATGACTAATGGACATTTATTGTGGATCAATGACATGGATTTTGCTAAGGGTCTCTTGATAATGAGGGTAGATGGATGGAAGACTAGATTTTATGGGGTGTTGATAAGAGGGATAGATTGGTAATTGACTATGGGTTGTGGTTTTTTGGTATTTGGGTTCAAGGTATTGTATTTTGAAGTCTATGGCTTTTTGGGCTTGACCAATGCGGAGTAATTGGTATTCAACTTGACTAGAAAGCATATCAAGGTGAATTGAAGACATGGTGGTGGATGGTATGAAGCCTAAGAGATTCCAATGCAATGGAAGGTATGTACCTATGCTATTTTTTTTTTTTGGATTTTCTTTTGGATATAAGGATGCACCTAAGACTAAGATTAAGGAATGGTAGAATGATAATATGACCCTATGTCCAAAGGATATGATATGTAAGGATGATGATGACCAAAGGATATGTTTTTTTTTTTTTTTTTGGATTTTTGGGATATAAGGATGCAAGATGACCATGAAAGGATAATGATGACCTGAAGACCAAAGGATGAAGCTAAATGAGACTATGAAATGAAGGCTAGGTAATGCTAAATCAATGATCAAAGGTTATGATGCAACTAAGTCTAAGATGAGGTTTAAGCTATATTTTTGTGATTTTTTTTTTGGATTTTTGGATATGAAAATGCAAGGGTGATAATGAAAGGATGGAAATGCCTAAAAGATAGGGGATAATGGATGCTAAATGACACTAAAAGATTGATTGATGGTCAAAGTGAATGATAAGGTGACTAAGTGATACTAATGCAAGGTTATGATGATAATGAGATTAATCAATGTTTTTGTATTTTAGTGTATGAAAATGCAAGGGGAATGAGGGATTGATATGATACTAAGGTAAAGTGAGCTATTTTTTTGTATTTTTGAAATAATGGGTAAAGTGCAATCTAAGAAAGGGTAGTCTAAATGAGGGTGCTCTAATGCAAAGGAATACTAAAATTTTAAACAAAGGGTGGCACTCAAGCTAATGTGAACCCAAGGCAACAAATTCCAAATGTCATTGACCATAAGAGGACAACCAAAACCAAGACACAAGACTAAGACTCATCTTGACAAAGTGACAATGACAAGAAAAATGACAAGGACAATGGTCAATGACAAGTAGAATAAGAACCAAGAATTTTCAAAAGCTCAAAGGTCTCCCTATGTTCAAAATCTGAAGGTTTAAATGTAGCCTAAAATTCACGGTCTAATTTGTGTAATGCAAAGGATTGAGGAATGAAACCTATAATGCAATGTATTTCTAATGGGAATGCCTAAAATGAATTGGTAAATCTTGCAAGTCTTTGGTTTGGAAGTCAAGATCACTATTATGATGAATTGGTTCAGTTTTGGACAAGGATTTTGTAAAATTGTGGTAATTAGGTAGTTGTGGCTCTATATTTGGTAGTTGTTATTTTCCATAATGTTGTTTTGATAGTTTTGATGTTTTTAAAATAGTTTTGATTTGAATTTTTTACTGTTTCTAATGAGATATGACTGGAAAACACAAAAAATAATATCAAGCAATTTTTTTAGGACTGGTTTGATGTGAAAATGTTTGATTTTTAAAGACAAGCGTAATCCTAAGGTTGGAAAGGACAATATTCGTTGAATTCCCACTTGGATTTCTCCAACCACACTTATTCAAAGCAGATAGCCTAGGAGCTTGGTAGCACTAGCTCCCCTCCATGATACTCACTTCTACGGGCATACCAACTTCGGATTCCCAAGTAGTCACTTCTTGGGAACTGCTATCTCTACTCAAGGGAGTCAGTAGTGAGTGTCTTCAGGCATGATACTGTACCCTACACCATACCAAGCAATGATTGAAAATAGCTAGGCTTCTAAAAACAAAAGGTTTCTAGTAAGGGCATTTAGTTCAAGGGATACGATGATAAACTCCCTCGAGAGGTCTCTCAGCCTTTAAAACAAGGGTTTCTCGTATCATAAAGATATTGGAGGAGAACTATCATGTACTGTCCTGTTGACAACGAACTTTCCTCACATCCACAAATTTATATAGTGGTTCAAAAGGACTTGGATTTAGCCCATTATCACTTGGGTCGTTCTCTTAGAGTGAGTACTTTTTCTTACTAAGGTAGGCCCTCTAATGGGTAAACATAAAAGTGGATGGGTCTGGCTTTCTGATCATTGAGTTTGCACAAGGTGAGAGCATAATACCTACCACCTTCAAACACTAAGACATGGTGTTCTTTTACTCTCTAGTTTAATCTATGTGAAAGAAGACAAATGTTCTTTTTAAAACACCACTTGAAGTGTTTTCTACACTAAAAGACAATCGATTGATTTTAAACCTTGCTTATTATTTGAAAACACTTGGATTCTTTTTAAGCCAATGAAATGTGATCCAAGTCAATTTTAAATCCCATGAGTGAAAATATGCAAATTGTTGTTCATTTTAAACCCATGAATGAAATATGCAATTTGTTGTTCATTTTAAGCCCATGAATGAAATATGCAATTTGTTATTCATTTTAAGCCCATGAATGAAATATGCAATTTTTTGTTCATTTTAGCCTTCATGAATGAAAATGCATGTTCATTTTAACCTTTATGAGTGTGAATGCAATTTGTTGTAGTTGTTGAAAGCAAACAAAATTGATTATGCCTAAAGAAATGAAAAGCTCGATTTTTGTTTCTAAAGAAACAATTTTTAGACTCCCTCCAAGTTGTGCCACATGCTGAAAACAAAAGATTAGTAACTCAAAAGAAAAGTTTAATGACAATAGAAAATTGAAACAACAATAACTCAAAAATTAATGAAATTTTAAATTGTTTGAATCCATAGAAAGCTGAAAATCAAACTTTCAAAACCCAAAAAAGTATTTTTTCAAGATTTTGCATGAAAAAAATGTTATAGGCAAAAGAAAACGTGGGTTTTAATAGCTAAATTTAAAAAACAACAAATATTAAAATGGTCATAACTTTCTCAAATCTTAACAAAATTTTAAACCATTTGAAGTTTTAGAAAGCTAAAAACGAGACCTACAAAACCCAGATAATCATTTTTTAAGATTTTGTGTGCCCATTTGTCTGTGCTAAAAAGAAGATGACAGGATTTTGTGCAAATTCTTGGTTGTAACCTACAAAACAACAAAAACAAACAAGAAAACAAATAGATTTCTTTGCAAAATTGTAAGATTCATGTTGGGTTCACCAATGTGAGATGGGGTTCTTAATTTCTAGCCTCGAATAGTGACAGCTAAACACCTCTAGACTACAAAACTACATCAACAAGAGAATACAAACAATGAGAAATTAAAATGAAAGCATGCATAAATAAATAATCCCCATTGTAGTTGTTGCACTTCCCTTGCTCTCCTTCTTCTTCTTATGTCAATATTGCCCTCAGATTTGTTGTTGAAGTTGTACAAATATCTGCAAATAGTAAGCAAGAAAGTTGGAGAAAGTTAATTGTTAAGGTGAAAATGGAGGAAAGTTGCTTTTATAGACAACCTTTTGAATGGACGACTGAGATTAATCCTCTATAAGGATTTCAAGATCAATGGTGGAGGATACATGAGAGGGAGGTTACAAAATGGATGGTCAAGATTAAACTTCTAGAAAGATGCCAAGATCAATGGTCCAGAATTGATGCACCAAGAATATGCTATTCTTGGAGGAATCATGCCAGACAAACATGTAAGCTATGACATACATGAAGGCTATGACAGACATGCAGGCTATGAAAGACATGTAGGCTATGAAAGACATGCAGGCTATGACATGAAATAATGATAGGTTATCTTTGACCAAAATGGAGGGATAAATAATTTATTCGAAAATAGAAGAAAATGGAGAAAGGGGACAAGTGGCAAATAAATAATTTATTTGGAGTAAATAAAAGATGGAGCATTTAATTAAATGTGAGGATGAAAATTGGAGAGGGGTAAAACAATTTCATCAATTATTTAATCATGGAAGAATAAAGGGTCAAACAATAATAATTATCTAACTATAGAGGAGTAATTAAATAAATGATGATTTATTTAATTATAGAAGAAAATGGGGTACATTAGTGACACAATTAAATTATTTAATCGGTCAGGATAGAATAGAGATTAGAAAGTGAATTAATTAAATAATTAAAAAAATCTAATTAATAGAGGAATTAAAATTATTCAATTATTAAAGGATGAAGACCAAGAAAAATGATGCTCACAGACTTAGGACATTTTTCAGTGTCTACAAAGGAAGGCTTGGGAATAAAAAATAAAGCTATAGTTGAAAAGAATCAGAAAATAGATGAAATTAAATTACATTGTGTGTTTCATAATGAGTTTGTAAATAATGATTTGTGTGTAGGAAATGAAGAAGGAAAAAAAATTGTAATAGAGGACAACAAAGAGAAGAAAGAGGAAAAGCAAAGGTTTGGCAAATAGGACAGAAAAAAATAGAATGTTGAAGTGCAGTGTAGTAGCCCTATGGTGGAAAGAGTATGGAAAGAAAGTCATGTGAGAGCAACCTGCATTAATGTAGATGAAAAAAAGCTAGGAAATAAGAAAGGTACAAGTATAGAATGGAGAAAGAAAGAGGTAGCAACATATGTGCATCTTGTTGATGATATAAAAGAAAATAAAAATAAAATTGCATACACAAGAAAAGAGGTTGCAACAACAAAAAAAAAGGTATTATCTCCTTCTTTTGATTTTTACAAAGTAAATATTGATTTGCATGAAGAAGAGATAAATGAATATGGTGATTGTGAAGTTGGGGCAGCAATAGAGAAGAAAGAAAATATTCAAGTAAATAGTCATCCATATGATATTTGTGAAATAAAATTTTATTTGAAAGAGATACATGAATTTGTGCATGAAAAATGTAGGATTGTTGTAGAAGATATCGATGAAGTTGCAACAAAGTTTGGTTTATTGAAGGACTTGGAAACATTAGAAATTTTGGGAAAATAGAGCGAAGAAGAGTATACAGGGAAGATAGTGAATAAGAAAATTGAAGGAGCAACAAAAAATGAAGAAGGTGACTTATTAATGCAAATTGCAGTAGTTGAAAGGGAGTGGATAGCATTGACAACAGGTAAAACAAGAGTTGTAGTTGACAAAGAGGTAAAGTTTAAATTTTTAGAATTATTTGCTGATAAAAAGGAGATTGTTTTACATGAAAATGACATGGTTTACAATCGTGGAAATGAGATTGATGCACTAGTAGGGAAAGAGGAAAAAATTAAGATATTTGACGATTTTTCAAAATTTGTTAAAGTTGATCAAATTGATTTGTATTTTGATGAATTGGTGAAAGAAAGTGAAATGGGAAAGATGGTTAGGGGCATTCATAACAGGTTTCAAGCTAAAAAAGAACAAGGTATGATGAATTTTATTGATATAGAAGAAGAGACGGATGAAAGAAGAAAATGTGAGAATGAAATGCAAATGGAATTCATTGATTTCTATGAATTTGTTAATGTTGATTTGTATATAGGTGTTGAGAATGATAGAATGAAATGGAAATATGAAATATGATACAGTCAAATAAATTTAATGAGGGGAAGAAAGTAAGGATGAAGGAAGGAAGAGATACAAAGATTCAAAGTAAGGTGAAGAAGAAGAAACAAGTTGACAAAGAAGAAAGATGGTTGAAGAAAAATCATAGGATTTTCAAATGTTGATGAGTTCCAACTCATGGAACATGTCTTCTTACCCTGGGTGTTTGATGTAGGAGGATCTGGGTTCACGAGCAATCTTGCACATCAAAATTATTTATGTTATTTTAATTTCTTTCTTTTGGTTGTGGTCTTGTAGGCATGATTTATTTTTAAATTATTTTCTCCTTATGCTCCATCAATTTAAATTATTTTGTAAGTACTGGTGATAGGGTAGGGTTGGATGGAACACTCACTGTTCCATGCTCTGGGTCTCACCTTGGAAAACCCCTTTGGTGTCACTCTCCACCACCTTAACCTATAGGCCCTAATGCTTGTTAGGCACCCCTGGTTCTCCTGGCCAACCCTACTATCATCTCCATTTCCCTAACTAAGCCAATCTTGGTGCTCTCGCTGACATTCTCTCCTTAGCCCTTAATCTTCCTAAAGGCTAGCTAAATCTCCAACCTTCAATAATTCGATGCAGGGGTGTGTGATGTCTCCCATGGCTTCAAGACCATCCCCCTAGGGTTCTTGATCATCCACCAATCTCCAATTTTCCATCGCTCACCAAACCATCTTCTAGGGTTAAAAAGGCTACTAGCCCTTGAGCCCCAATTAGGTCTCCTAACCTGAGAAAAGTGGAAACCACTCCAAAAACCTCTAAATGACGTAGGATATTTTCTTGGGGTTTGTGTTTCCTATGCCCACACCTTGAATATTTTCAGGGTTTGGAGCTTGTACTTTCCGTACACTACCCTAGCCATGTACTTAGCACTTTTAGGCTTGTTTTAAGCCAATTTCTGACCTTTTGTTTGTGAGTATTCAGTTGATTCTTCCTCCATGTGGTCTGTCAGGGCTCCATCCTTCTTGCCAAGCCTCTACAAGGCCTCTTGCATCCACCACACACCTTAGTTTTCCAGGGGATTGACACCCCTGCAACTTTAGTGCTTGTTTTTCATTGTCTTTCCTAGTGGGGCATTACCAAGCTCACCTAGGAAGAGACTTTCCTCATGATCACTCAACCCCTGAAGACTCCTAGACCTAATCTATTTATAGGCATGGAGCTTAGCCTCAATCCCCATAGACTATACATCAGTTATAGTGGAAGACAGAGGTCTAAGTCTCCATGGTTGACAGTTTCCTGGACTGATCAACAATGGAAGGAAACAAAACTAAGAACAAACTAGGAAACGATGAGAAAAATTAACTACTAACCTCACAAAGCTTGAAAGACAATTAATTCACATGGCACACATTGATCAGTGCCTGGAACCCTCCATTAACACACTAATAAGAGCTAAAAACTAGAAAATTACAAGAGTTTCATTATTTTTCCATATGAACAGCAAACTCCAAATGATACAAAAACCTTTCCAACCTCTGGACCTGGTCGAGGCACACCTTTTAAAGGTTCATAAAGTGGTTACTTTTCCCCTTGGTCGGACATAACCACCACATTAGGCCAAAATTGCACAAATGCAACATTTTGGGCTTTATTTCCAATTCCTAGTGAATCCTAGTGGGAACAAGTTGCTAAACTCATCCATTCTACCATGAGCTACTGATCAAACTTCCTCCTAACATGTTCTAACACCTCTAACTCAAAACTAAATGGTCAACATGACCTTAAAGCATTAAAACCACAAAATTTCATCCTAGGCTCACAAATTTGCCTAGTGCTACCTAATGCTTCTTAGGTGCTCCTGCACCAGCTAGAATCTTCCTAATGCAAGTGCTTGAGGTAGTGGAGGTGTAGGAATGAGATAGTGGATGCCAATTCAGGAAAAGATTTGAAAAATTATTAGAAAAGAATAATTAAGGGGCTGAAGGTATGAATCCCATGCTCAGAGTGGAGGGGGAAGAGGTTTGACTGGAATTTTGGGGAGAGAAAGATTGTTTGAGTCATGACTATGAGACCCAGTTTCAGTAAATTAGGCATAACTTTCTCATACGGTAACGAAATCAAGAATTTCAAAATGATCTAGAAAGTTGAGAATGAGGTACACCAAACCCAAAAGGTTTTTTCAAAAATATTTGTGATAATTAGGGAACAATGATGAACAAAAGTGATGGGTTTGTGGAGTTGTAGAAATTCTTTCCTTTAGAATTGATTTCAATTTAGCTTATGTAATGCCAGTAGCATATGTTGTTGTAGCTGCAAATTGTATGAAAAAAAAAATTACTCAATTTTAATGAAGAAGATCTGGTTATATTTTCCACTAAAAATTTGTTGCAAATGTTTTCAACTTTTGAAGGTTGTTGTGGTTGCTTGGATGGGTTGTTTGACAAAACCCCCATCCTTGTACCACATCATTTGGCCAGGCCTCACAATCCATATATGGTTTCCATACAAAACCTAACATGTCATTAAATACACAATGCCAGTATGAAAATTCCCCAGGAAAGGTATAATGTAGAAAATCTCCATAACGAGAGGAGTACGGGTCACCATCAATATGATCCTATATACCATCGGGCCTCGTCACTATAATGTGCTCCTAGGCCCATACATGTAAAAGAGAGACACCTACAAAAATGGATTTCCCACCTCGATATGTAACCTAATGCATATCTCTATATAGGTGGGAGAGAAGACATGGACCCTATGCATATCTAGTCCCATGCTCAAACATCTCCTTGATACATATACCCCATCCAATAGGGAACTAGCGACCTCTCCTATTAGGAACAACCATCCCTAAAATCAAACCACAAAGGACAAGGAAAATAGGGTCAACATTGCCAACAAACTCAAATAAATCTATCTCAGATTGTTGAACCTTCAAGCATCTAACGCCAAGTACACGTTGCATAGTGTGGGTACCCCGTCAAATGAAGTATGTAATGAGATCACCATGGATAGGTATGCAGAGAATCCTCCAATCATCCTCCAGGGTAATGGTGGCTTCCCTTGTAAGTAAATGGAATGAAGAAGTCTCTGATTTCCATTGCTCCATGAGTGCAGTTATCATTTCACTATGACATCGGATGGGAGGCATGTAACAAATGTGATGTAGCTTGAACACATCCAGAAAATATTGCTCCAAAACATCAAAACCGACAATCAAATCAAATAGATCTTATGGTTGTCACTTCCTCGACTGTAGTGGTTTAAGGACCACTTGTAATCATTCAACCCACGATGTTAGGGGTTCACTCTGAACATGCAAAATGAAATGAAAACAATGAATAAACTAACTTAGGGTTCTAGAAAAGTCAAAAATAAAAAGTTTGTATCAAAAGCAATGAATTTTTTGGCAAAAGCGAAGACAAAAGGAAAGTATAAGGAACTTTTTGAAAAAGTGAGGAGAAATAACAAGAGCTCAAAGATCAAAAGCGAACAAGTTTGGAAAAACTGAGAAACTAAAACAAAAGTGTAGAACATGAGGAAGATAATTCAAAAGGGAAAATGTATAGAAAAAGCGAATTACAAATGCAGAAAATTAAGTCAAAGGCACTAAAGTAAGTCAAGTGCACATAGTTATCTCAAAAGCGCTAGTTTAAAAATGGAAAAGCAAGAAAACTGAATCAATAGTGCCAAAATTCTAAAAACTACACTTTTGATTTGATGGACTTTAAGCATTAATTATAGGAACATGAAAAAATGAAAATGAAAATCAAGAGGGTACATATTGGGGCACCGAAACCTGTGGGCCATCCATACTCTTGAACTACATCTACACGATGTAGGGTTCCCTGAATCAACACCATAGCTCTTTGACAATTGACAAAATGGGAAATCTAGAGACAAGAATTCACTATAGGCTCAAAGTGAAAATGAGGTAATTAGAACCCTAATTACCTATTTTAGCCCTCAAAAAACCCTCCTTTCTACTTAGGGGACCTTCCTAGGTTAAAATTAGGTGCTCCTAAGAACATTTGAATGAGCAACAAGGGACCTATAGACCTAATTTTTTTACTCTCCATGCATCTAAACCAAAATAGAATAGTGTCATGAGCCTAACCTCAAAATCAAAATTTTAAGCAAACCTCTCGAGGGGGCAGCACAAAGTTCTATCATCATTTCGTTGATTGCTGGGGCACAGTGGGGTATAATTTTTTTCAAAATCTTGATATTAACATTGAATATTTGAAACAAAGCAACTCGTACTTTGTATCAAATAGGGGAAAAATGTAGACATGTAAGATTGACCTAACACTTATCACACATACTAAAATATATTTTCACATCATCCACATCATTATTACTACATTTCACATCAAAGAATCAAAAACACTAATTTCCCCTATTAATTGAATAATACATTATTTAATTAATTCACTTTTTCATCATTTTTGACTAATTAAATAAATTCTATTTATTTATTAAGGTCCTAAAACCCTATTTTTGTTATTAATTAAATAATACGACATTATTTAATTAATTCACGTTTTATCATTTTGACCAATTAAATAAATTTCATTTATTCAATAAAGTCCTAATCTAACATTATTAATCCTAATTAGTTAATTAACACCAATTAATTAATTATGTCGCTAGTCCACTTTATTCCCCTAAGTCGATTAAATTCTTAAATCATAATAATTTAATTAACTCACTTTCCCTCCAAATTTGAATAAATTATTCAAGACATCATCAAAAATCAAATCAAACAAATGCAACTTTGTTTGCAAAATTCAAAATTGATTTGCATGTTCAACTCTAGAATGAATGAATGAATTAAATCAATTAATTAATCATTCTCAACCACTTTCTTGATTGAGTAAATTACGATCCCCCGATTTCTCAATCTATATTCCTAACTGATCAATCTATCTCTCAATCCCATAGATTATTCAATCTATTTCTTCAATCACACTAATTACATAATCTATTTTGCATAGATTATGACCATCTAAATCCTCTCAACATCTTTCGACCATCGATCACAATATTCTACTATGCAATCAAGAGTGTTCATTTTAAATCACAAATTCTATATAATAAACCTCTTTCCTCACAAAAAAGGATCAAAGAATCAACATCATTTACACAATGAAGTACTGCCAAGATCATAATCAACATTCAAAATGCTTCAACACATTTCTTTGATCAATACACACATCGCATCAAAGCTTCTTGCACACAACAATGGAGGCTTCACAGTGATATAAACAATACAACATCTTGCAAATACACTTTGACATAGGATGGTAACACCATTCTTTTTATGAATTCATATATGATTTCATCTTTTGATTTTATTTCTTGAATTCAGTTATAGTTTAGTTTCATTTTGTGAGTGAAGGAATAGATCTAGATTAGTGTTTTTGAGTTAGATTAGCCTCTATTTCATTGCATTATCTTGTTTACGCACTATGATTTTCCCCCTCACATAGTAGGAATTTTTCTATCAACCATGTGTTCAACCTCTAAGGTCTTCCCCAAGTGGTTAAGCTCCTTCCAAGGAATCGAGCTTTGATACCAATTGTTGAACACCTAGAATATTGAGAGGGGGGGGTGAATCAATATTCTCTTAAACCATTCAAACATTAAACATATAATCACCAAAGCATATTCAACTATAATAAAGAAAGAAATCATGAAACATCAACAACACCACATAACACATGAACACTAGGATTTTTATGTGGAAAAATCAAAATGGGAAAAACCACAATGAGGATTAGCTCACAAGATATTATAATTGGTTGTAGTATATTTACAAAATTGCTCACTATAGGTGGACTCATTGTCCAAGTGGATTCACTACCCATAGAGAGAGTTAGAAGCGAGATTGTGGCTCACAACCTATTTTGAATTGTTATAATTGCATCTATCATATGAATCAAATACAATTCTAATGAAGCTCAATAAATTGACTTTACACACTTCATTTGATTTTGAGCTAACACTCTTCTTTCATCTGCATTCGCATCACTTAGTCTTCTACTCAAGAATAACAACTTAAATTTGCATTGATCTAATAATATTCACATGTAGGACATTCAAAACATTCATCACACTCTACAAAACATCAAAAAATATCTAACATATGTATTCACTTCTAGTATAACATCAATTAGGTCAACCTAATCAGATGTAATATTCAAAACATAACTTGTCAGCTTCAATCCTTTTCACACACGCTTCACACCAAGGCTCAAAATTCAAAACAAATTGAAACACATTGACATGGACCTATGATAGATCCCATATAAGACTACAAAAGTTATTTAATCTTCACATACCTTCAAACTTATTAGGTTGGAACCAAAGAAGACCTAATACCAAAATTCTTCAATTGTGTATCCACATTCAAACATGTGGAAATCAAAAATCAATGCCAATTGGAATTCATATAATATTTCCATATGTCAACTTATCCTCAAAAGCATAAAGCCAAAAACTTATTCAAAAAGAAGTGCAAAATCTCTCAGTCAAATGCACTGTACACAAAATAATTGTAAACAACCAGAACAAACTTTTGTTACTTCGATCTTTCAAACCAAAAGCCAAAACATAATGAAATTATGGAATCAAATACTTCTAAAAACCAAAAAATTAATGTTAAAAGCACAAAGTGAAAAACTCATTTGTGGACTAGTGTGAACAAAAAAAATGAATGCTTTGTCACACTAAATTAGCAGAATTGAGACTTAGTCAATTTCTAACACAATTGAATTCTCTAGATCAAACCATCTTAAAAAATTGTAACCATGATAATTTCAAGACCAACCAAAATGATCTGCACCAAGGTCTTCATATCAATATACAATGTTGACATCAATGACAACATTGCAACACATAGAAATATACCTTGCGTGTATCCCTCATGCTCATGTTGCCAACAACAACATCAATGACATTCTTCAAACATGAAGAAGGCATTATATGGAATCAAACAAGCTCCTAGAGATTGGTATGCAAGGTTAGATAAGTACTTGTCACAACAAGGATTTAGGAAAGGTACTGTAGATAGTAACTTGTACTTCAAGGTTGAAGGAGAAGAAATCCTAATTGTGGTAGTGTATGTGGATGATATTATCTTTGGAGGGAATGAAGGTATGTGCAAGAATTTTGAGAGGAAATACAGAAAGAGTTTGAGATGTCAATATGTGGGATATGAATTTCTTCCTTGGATTACAAATTAGTCAATTAGAAAAAGGTATTTTCATTTCATAGTCAAAATATGTCAAGAAAATGTTGAATAAGTTTGGGATGGAAAATTCTAAACCAGTGTGTACCCCTATGATTATTAGTTGTAAGTTGAGAAATAATGATGAATCTTGTAAGGCTAAGAAGAGAAAATATAGATCAATTATTGGTGGATTGCTATATCTAATTGCTGCTAGATTGGATATCATGCATGTAGTCTATATTGTGGAAATATTTCAAGAAGATCCTAGAGAATATCATGTTGCAGCAGTGAAGAGGATATTTAGATACTTGAAGGGAACTCTAGACCATGGTTTGTAGCATCCTGGGGATACTCATTTCTCCTTGAGTGCATATATAGATGCAAATTGGGAAGGTTGTAAAGATGATAGAAGAAGTACAAGTGGCAGTGCTTTCTTTCTTGGAAGAAGATTGGTTTCATGGTTAAGTAAGAAGTAGGATTCAGTGTCATTATCTACTACAAAGGTAGAGTATATTACAACAACATCATGTTGCACACATGCGTTTTCAATGAAGAAAACATTGAAGGATATTAGGGTATCAATGAACCTATTTTTATCTTATGCAATAATACAAGTGCTATAAATATCTCAAAGGAACTAGTAATGCATTCAAGAACAAAACATATCTCTATCTGGTATCACTTTCTAAGCAAGAAAGTTGTATAGAATGAGGTGAAGCTAGAGTATTTTCCTATAAAAGATCAAGTTGCATATATCCTTAGAAAGGCTCTTCCAAAAGATAATTTTGAGTATTTGTGGAAAAATTTAGGGGTTATTTCCCCTCTTTCTTTTAACTAGATGCATAAGTTAGTGCATTTGTCCAAGTGAGCATTCAAGATACATTCTTTTTTTTGGAATGATATTGAAGGATACCTCTTAGGAGGATTAGGTAGTAGTGCTTTTGGTTGAGCATAGTGTTTTTATTTTGTGCTCCTAAGGGGGAGAATATAGAAAAGTGAGTGCAGTGGAGAGAGTGAGAGTGTAGTTGGTTGCTGGTCTTGCAAGTGGTGTATGTAGATTTCAAAAGGGAAAAACAAAAATAAAAATTCTATGTAGATGATGTGTGAAATTTGTAGGTGTTTCCATTTGAGTGCAATCAAAGGGGGAGAGAAAAAGAGTACAATTCTAAAAATAGAAAGAACAATGAAAAATGTGAAGTATGCAATAAAGAGAGTTAGATGAGTTTATGGCGCCTTTCCATTGATGTCAAAGGGGGAGAGAGTTGGTTGAAAAACCATAGTCCAAAGGAGTATTATAGGAAAGAATATGGTATGAAAAACATAGGGGGATAGTGTTCTCACAAGAGTATGAGAGAATGAAGAACTCCTTAGGTAGGGGGAGAAGAAGTTAGTGAAGCAAAAACAAAAGAGAGAGTGTGAAGAGTAAAAGATGCCCCAGTCATGGGGAGTGCTTCTTGTTGTAGAATGATCATTGGTTTATTTTGTTGTTAATGGTTTTTCAGAGAGCTAGTGTTTCCATAAATGACAAAGGGGGAGATTGTTGCAAGTATGTTGCTTGTGTTTTCATTGATGTTAACAGTATGGAGATGGTTGGTGTGGTCAAGTGATTGTGCTAGTATGGATGTGCTATGGTTTGATAAGAAGGTGTTGTGGTGCTTTCATCAGTGTTTTCATTTATGTCTTGATGGATAAGTGTTGCAGTTACAGTAAGTTCACTTGGTCTCCAAGTGATTTTGAGAAAATTTAAATAAAAGAGTGTGTAGTGTGATAGAGGAGTGTTCAGTTTTATGCTCTGAATTTCTTCATGGTTCAAGATGTGCTTGTGTGGTTTGGATATGATGATCAAATATGTTCAAAGGCTATATATCTAGAGTTTCGGGTTCTAGATCGTACGAAAGTGAAAGTTGTGTTTAACAGTTTATCTATTTGTGTAGAAGGTTGTCTAGGAGAAATGAGATTGATTTGCATTTCTCTTTAGTAAGATTTCTTGTCTTTTGGATTTAGGAATTCTCTTATATTATTTGTAACCTCCTTCCCTTGAGTTTTTAGGTGTTGAGGTGTTCAACAAGGTTGTTTAGTAAGTTGTGTTCTGTAACAATATGTCTAGTTGCACATAATGATAGTGTTCTTTGTTTAAGGTGGTTTTGGAAGAGTTAAAAAATATTATGATGATGCTAGAATATTTTGATTTGTTTTTCAGATGCTATAAAGTGTTGTGTGGTCTTCATGTTGTGAAGAAGTGTGTATGTGGTCTCTTGTAGTGTTAGTTTAGGTTTAGCTGACCTGGCATGCTAGCATTATTTGCAGAGGTGCCTCATGGATTTTGAATGTATTGTGTAGAGTGGTGATGTGGATTTGGGTCCTTTTTAACCCTTGGTATGGTCTTCCTTCCCTTATTTCCACCATGAAGGTGTTTGGTGCTGACCTATCTTAGTGTTGCACATTTTAGGTGCATACGTTTCATTTAGGATGACCTAATTGTGATTGTTTAGGTCATGGATGGTATAAATGTAAGGTGAATTGTTGGAGATGAGTGTGGATCTATAGAAGGTGTATGAAATATGTGAATTTTATTAAGTGTGGTGATATGATTGCAAGCTTAATGCCTATGAATTTGAAGAAATGAGCAGAAGGGTCTACATTTTTAGTGTGCTTGAAGTTGCTAGAGGCAATGAGCCAAATGTTGTGAATGGCATAAATTTTTAGTGGTGGATTTATCCTATTTCCTTGAGATAGTGAATCTCTTTGTAATATTTTTCTTCTATCAACTTTATTCTTGGTAGTGAGCCACCCGATAGTGAGCCTTTCTTCTATTTCTAGGCAATGAGCCTAATTATATTTAGTGTTGCAATTTATATATGTGAGCTAATTGTCACCATGGTTTTTCCCTTCTTAGGTTTTCCATGTAAATATAGTGTTCTTATGTGTTTGGATGTGTTTTCATTACTCTTTCATATGTTTACATTATGCTAATCCATGATAAGGGTTTAATGGTTGATAAGGGTTTAAAAAGATATTGAGGGTTTGAATGTTTTGTGTACACCACCCCTCTCAATTGTCCTATGAATCTAACACTTTCCCATGTAAATATTATAATCAACACATCCAAATCATCATAGAATTTGGCTCTTACACATCATAACTTCATCATAGGAATTTGTCATAAGATCATCATAGGATTCCATCATAGAATTGTTACAAAAATCCCTCAAACATGTCAACACATGTTAAGAATCTCTGTTCAAAGTGGGACACCTAAATTTAATTGTGGGTAACACAACATAATTTTCACCTTCCATATCACCTTTGAACATGTCAACAAATCATCGTGCCAAGTCATATTAGATGAAAAATTAATGAGTAAGAAATTACAACATAGGCATGATTAAATTAATAAATTAATGCTAGGAAATTACAAAGGTTGAGACACCTTAATTACCAAGAAAGTTGAGATCCCAAAGCATGCTACAAATATTTCCACAACATGGACATGAAATTTTGGTTATGATAAAAAATGATCCTATGAGAAATATCATGAAAGCACATAATCTCCTCCATAAAGATGTGTCATAAATGCAACAACAAAAAAGGATCTCATAGGTGAAAAATGAGAAAACTTGGTTAGCTTGTCCACTATCACCACAATGATATCATAAGGACATGAAGACATGGGAAAAACAATGATGAAATAAGGAAACCATGTTTTGTTTCCACATGGGAATAATGTGCAACTATAGGAGACCCATCAAATACTAATGCTCCACCTTCACCCTTTTACACTCTAGGAACCTAGCCACAAAATCAATAGCATCACACCTCATCTTTGTTTAATGAACAATTTCCTAAGATCCACATGCATCTTCTTCACATCAAGATGTGTTACATATGGGGCATGATATGCATCAGATAATATAACTGTACAAGGACCACTGAAAAACAACATATAAATATGACCCAAATGTTGTAGTATTCCATCTTACTCTAATGTATAGCCATAATACCTTCTTGAAATGGATTTTTGTGACTAAATATCTACTCTAACCTCCTAATACTATGGATCCTCTAGAACTTTCTCCAAAATATGACTTTGTAGATCCATGCTTAGGGTGAAACTTGAGATCTCATGATGCCTCTATTGAATAGGACAATTGAAAGGGGGGTGAATCAGTTGTCATAGATTTTAACCTTCAATTCAATTACTAGAATTAATACTTAAAGTGATTAAATAATTAATCATCAAATGCCAATGCATAAACTCAAATACAATGCATAAACACAATAACACTAGATTTACATGGAGAACCCAATGAGGGAAAAACCACGGTGAGGATTAATTCAAACTATAGAGAATATCAAAACCAATTACAAAAAGGCACACTACCTAAAATAAGGATTACTTCCTGAGATAAGGAATCACTATCTAGAACATGGACTCACTATCCAATAGGGCTACAACCTGAAGGGCTCACTACCACAGAGATACAAAGAAGACTTGTTACAAAGAGACAACAATTCCAATGCAACAAAGGGTTCCACCACAATCACTTGATCAACTTGCATGAATGATAGAGTTTTCCTTTTGCTCACCGCATTCAGAAACTCAACATTAAGCTTCACATTGATCTACAACACATATAACTCACACACTTTCTGAATAGCATCAAAGTTGTGCCTGCTCTTTCACCTATCTTCCTTTTTTTCTTTTGTACACTTTTCATTACTAGCTCATCTTGTATTTATACTATCTCCAACCTTAAAAATGATACAAAGTCATCCATCCAAATTTAAATTCAAATTAGGTCAGTACCAAAACATCCTGGGGTGGAATTAGAATGAGGGCAACCCAAACACAATCTTCATCAACTTTGAAGATAGTGATTAACACATGGTCAGCCAAATCAGTGTAAAACACATAGAACAATTAAGCTTGAAACTTCCAGAAACCAAAAATATCTTCACTCTATAACCACAAGTCAAAATAATTCATCAAATAGAAATCTGGACCAACAACTTTTCTCCCGGACCTTAGCTAGAACATAGAAAAACATAATTCACAACTGGTGAACACAACTCAAACTTCACAATGAAAAAATAGCCAAAAATATAGATATAGAAGCCTTCAGCAACCATGACCAACATATTTGAACCACAAAAACATAGGGAAAAGTATTGGATCATCATCCTGAGCAACAACTGAATACTTGTAATCTTTTTAATACAATTTTCTCAATATCCTCAACATATACAACCAACAACAACTAGTAGATAACTAGGTGACTAGTTGACATCAATGAAAACACTTTCATTCATTTTTCCATTCTTGCAACAATCTCCCCCTTTGTCATTGATGGCAACACATGATGTGAAAAAGCATCAAAGACACCATACTAGTTTTGAATATACTTCTCAATTTTTTCTTTTTTCTTCTCCCTCTCAGAAGATCATCTACCTAATTACCTACTTTATTTCAGTATCTTTCTCTCCTTTTCACATGCTTTCTTTCCCCCTTTGACATCAATGGAAAAGGCAATAGATATATTCATTGAATCTTCCTTTGACAATAGAATACTCACAATGACAACACTTGAAACTACCTACTCCCCTTGAGAGGTAGCCACCAAAACATTAGTCCAAAAAGATAGAACCATGAATCCACCAGAATGATGCATCTCCAAATGCATCTTAGTTTATGAAAGGAGGGGAAATAACCCCTACCTTCTCTTGGAGATACTCAAAAGTATCTTTAGGAAGAGCCTTTGTCAATATATCAAAAATTTGATTTTTTGTCGGAACATACTCAAGCTTTACTTCATTCTCCATGACCTTCTCTCTCAAGAAATGATATCTGATAGATATATGCTTCATCCTCGAGTGCAACACATGATTCTTTGAAATGTTAATTACACTTGTATTATCACAAAAGATAGAAATGGGATCATCATATAACACTGTGATATATTTCAATGTCTATTTCATCTATAGAACTTGTGTACACTAAGATGCAGCAACAATATACTTAGCTTAAGCAATTAAAAAAAAGACTGAATCTTGCTTCTTACTCAACCATGCAACCAATCTGCATCCAAGAAAGAATGCATCACCACTTGTACTCTTTCTGTCACCTACACATCCGGCCCAATCTGCATCTGTATATGCACTAAGTGTAAATCCAATATCTTTAGGATACCATAATCCATAATCTAGAGTGTCATTAAAATATATGAATATTCTTTTAACTGTAGCAACATGTATTTCCTTCAAATCTTCTTAAAATCTAGCCACAAGACAGACTGCATGCATAATATCTGGTCTAGTAGCAGTCAAATACAGTAGTCCACCAATCATAGATCTATACTTGCTTTGATAAACCTTAGGTGAATCATCATCTTTACCCAATTTACAACCAGGCACCATAGGAGTACTTACCATTTTGGAGCCATCCATCCCAAAATTCTTCAACATCTCTCTCACATATTAATATTGTGAAATGAAAATTCCTTTCTCTATTTGATTAATTTTTAGCCCAAGAAAGAAATCCATCTCCCCAAGCATAGACATTTCAAATTCTTTTTTCATCTTTTCTGCAAACATCTTGCACATCTTTTCATTTCCTCCAAAGACAATGTCATCAACATATACCACTACAATCAATATTTTCTCATTTTCAATCTTAAAGTACAAATTACTCTCTACCATGCCTTTGTTAAATCATCGTTGAATCAAATACTTGTCTAACCTTGCATACCAAGCTCTAGGATCTTGCCTCAATCCATATAAATCTTTCTTCAATTTACACAGCATATCCAGTTGATCTATTAACTGAAATCTTTCTAGTTGTTCCATGTAGACTTCTTCCAACTCACCATTCATAAATGTTGAATTGAAATTCATTTGATAGACTTTTTGAAATCTTTGTAAGTAGCCAATGCCAAGAACATCCTTATAGCTTCCATTCTTGCTATCGGGGAAATTTTTTCTTGAAAACCTATGCCTTCTACTTGTGAGTATCCTTTACACACAAGCCTCGATTTGTTTCTGAAAACTTCTCCATTTTCATTCAACTTATTTCTGAATACCCATTTTGATCCAATGATATTTTTTTCTGTCAGTCTTGGGACCAATTCTCAAGTCTAATTCTTCTCAATCTGCAAAAGTTCTTTCATTTCTTCCTTCCAAGGTTCATCTTTATAGGCTTCACTTACTATCTTCGACTCAATCTCAGAGAATAAACACAAATTTACTTCAACAATAACTTTGCTTCTAGTTAACACACCTTTTATCTTGTCTCTAATAATCTTATTTTCTAAATGATTCCTCTATACATATTTCGATGTCCTATGGGACATCATTAGAGCATCTTCTTCTCTTTCATTCTATTCATCCTACTTTTTTTGCTCATCTTTATCCTGTTCTTCCATAATTTCTTCTATTCTTGCACAACCATGTTCATTAGACACGTATCCATCAATATCAATAGAATTATTCACTATCTCATCAACCTTCACATTCAAGATCTCTATAATTTTTCTCAGACTTTTATTGAAACATTTGTATGCCTTGCTTTTGGTAGAGTATCCAAGAAATATTCCTTCATCACTTCTTGCATCAAACTTGCCCAAATTTTCTTCATCTCTTCTGATATAGCATTTGCTTATGAATACCTTGAAATATTTAACTGTAGTAATTCTTCCGTGCCATAGCTCATAGGGATTCTTTGTACTATTTTCTCTTTCTTGAACTTGATTGAACACATATACAACAGTATGAATAGCTTCTTTCCAGTAAACTTCTAGTAATCTAGCTTTAGTGATCATTGACCTAGCGACCTCTTGAACTGTTCTATTTTTCCTTTCAATGACTCCATTCCGCCGAGGAATTCTCAGAGCAGACAACTATCTCTTTATTCCATGCACTTCACAAAACATATTGAACTCATGGGAGGTGAATTCTCCACCTCCATCAGATCTTAAGCATTTTATCTTCAAATTCACTTCATTTTCAACTATAGCCTTGAATGCCTTGAATCTATCTAATGCATCTGATTTCTCTCTAAGAAATGTAACCCATGTATATCTAGAATAATCATTAATTAAAAGAATAAATTACCTTTCACCAAGTAGACTTCACACTCTCATAGGACCACATAGATCTGTATGAACTAAATCCAATAACCTAGTAGTAGATTATTCTCTTGATCTATAATGATTTCCTGCTTGCTTCCCAAATTGACAATTCCTGCAAATAGCATTGACAAGATTTATAATTCTTGATAGATCTCTCACAACCTGAACAACACTAATCCTTTCCAAGTTATGAAAATTCATGTGACACATTCTTCTATGCCATAACCAACTATCATTTATCTGATTCATAAAGAATTGTCCATCAACACCCTTAAGTTGATAAATATTCCCTTCAGATTTCTTTCCTGTAGCAATCAGTGTTCTGAATCATTTCTGGATCTCACATTTCTCATCCTTAAACACAAGATCATATCCTTTTTTTCACATTTGACCAATGCTCAACAAATTATTCCTTGACCCCTTAACATAGTAAACATCATTAGTATGATGCTTGCCATAAAAAATTACTGAACCTATCCCACAGATTTTAGTATCAGTATCATCTCCAAACATAACCAGGCCTCCATCATATTTCTCAAGCTTTACAAAATTTTATCACCAGTAATGTGATGTGAGCAACCACTATCAACTACCCAAAAATTCTTTTCTTGTTTATCAAGTAGGGTAGAGATAACCATACCTTCATTTTTCTCCTTCTCTTATTAAAAAGGCATAGGACAATTGAGAGGGGGGGCTGAATCAGTTGTCACAAAATTCAAACTTAAGAACTTCAACACTTATCAATTCCACAACCACACTATTCTATTATTAAGTATGAGCATGAAACACAAATAACAGAAAGAAAAATCCACACAATGAACACTAGATTTTTTCGTGGAAAACCCAATGAGGGAAAAACCATGGTGAAGATTAAATCACAATATAAAGAGATTATAAAACTGAATATAGAGGCTCACTACCTAGAAGAGAACTCACTGTCCAAATATAAAGGCTTACTACCTACAAAAATGACTCACTGTCCAATATGGAGGCTCACTACCTATAGATACAAAAGAGAACAAAATATCCACCACAACAATTAATACACATCCATAGCTTTGATTAGAAGATTGCAAAAACCTTCAGCTCACTGCCTTTAGGAATCTAACACAATGAAGAACTGATGCCTCAACTCAATTTCACACACTTCTACTCTTTTTATTTGTGGCTTACTTTGTCACTTTGCATCACTCCTTCAAATATTCACAATCTGACTTGTATTTATACCATCTCAACCTTAGAAAACTTTCTCCAAGGTCAGCCACATAAACTTCATTTCATAAATTCAAATTAGGTTGGCAACTCAACATTCCCGTGGTGGAAAGGAATGAGAGTAGACCAATAAAATATTTAACCAAGACCAAAAATAATGTCTTTGATCAACCACACGCTTCCTTAATTAAATTTTATTCTTTGTATGAAGTGTAAACACCAGGTCATCCAAACCTAATGAAAACACAAATGACCATTGATGTACATGATTCCCAACAAGAATATGACACACGAATGGCATAAAACGCTTCATTATACATGAGAAAACATCTCAAATTCCTTTAGATACATTTGTAGCAAGTGCAACACACTTCAAACACCGAAATTCTTCCATTAGTCTATCCGGGTTGTGCAAACACATACAACTCAGAAACATGACTTCCAGATCACCAAACCACAAACATCTTTTCCAAAACCAAGAGAAATCCACTACAAGATGTATGCTAGATCCGAAAGATCTGAAATAGAATAGTGGAGGACTGTGGAGCAGAAAAATTTCTCCCAATCCATAGAAGACCAACTCTGCCAGAACAGTTCACACATCGGTGAACGTAACTTTCACATACCATCACACCAGAAGCTAGAACTTAGGAGATATCACCACAAGATGACCATTAGAAAACCTTCAAATCTGCACAAGCATAGGATCAACACAGGATAAACGCTGAGCACATACCAGAGAAAACTCTAAACACATTCATAACTCTGACTTCTCTTCTTTATTAGTTTTCTCAAAAGCACTTGGAAACTCATCATTTCAGCACATCTACAACTTCATGAAGATAGCTCCATGTACTAACAAAATCTTAGCAGCATCTCAACTATACATGTACAATCTACAACATACTAAACTATGTTGACATCAATGGCAATTTTAATGACAACACCACCAAACTTTCTCATACTTGCAACAATCTCCCCCTTTGTCATTGATGGAAACACATGATGTGAAAAACCATCAAAGCCAACATCTTACACAATCTATGAATTCATTGGAATGATGCACCTTCATGTGCACCTAGTTCAGAGGGCCAATGACCCCCAACCTCTCCCTAAGATGCTCAAAATTATCCTTTGGAAGAGCCTTAGTAAATATATCTGCAATTTGTTCCTTTGTTGTCACATACTCCAATCTGACTTCATTCAGCAACACTTTTTCTCTCAAGAAATGATATTTTATAAATATGTGTTTAGTTCTTGAATGCATAACCAAATTATTTGGAATGTTTATAGCACTTTTGTTGTGACAGAAAATAGGAATAGGTTCATCACATATTCCAATGTCTTTCAAAGTTTGCTTGATCCACAAAACCTATGTGCAACAGGATGCTGCAACAATATATTCTGCTTCTGTAGTGGATAAAGAAACTGAGTCTTGTTTCTTACTTGACCAAGAAACCAATCTACCACCAAGAAAGAAAGCACCTCCACTGGTACTCTTCTGGTCATCCATACAACCAACCCAATCTGCGTCGGTATAAGAACTCAAGGTGAAATCAACACCCTTAGGATACCATAAGCCATAATCTAGTGTACCTTTAAGATATCTAAATATCCTCTTTATAGCTGTAACATGTGCCTCTTTAGGATCTGCTTGAAATTTGGCAACTAGAGATACTACATGCATAATATTTGGTCTAGTAGCAGTAAGATACAATAGTCCACCAATCATAGATCTATATTTTCTTTGATCAATTTTAGAAAATTCATCATATTTTCTCAGCTTACATATAGTTATCATAGGAGTACTAATTAGTTTGGAGTCATTCATCCCAAAATTCTTCAATAGCTCTTTTACATACTTAGATTGTGAAATGAATACCCCTTTATTAGTTTGATTCACTTGAAGAACAAGAAAGAAATTCAACTCGCCAATCATGGACATCTCAAATTCTTTTTGCATTTCTTCAGCAAATCTCTTACACATGCCTTCATTTCCACCAAAGATGATATCGTCAACATATACAACTACTATCAAAATTTTGTTACCTTGCACTTTGAAGTAAAGATTGTTGTCAGTAGATCCTTTGTTGAATCCTTGCTTTGTCAAGTATCTATCCAATCTTGCATACCAAGCTCTGGGAGCTTGCTTCAGCCCATATAATGTGTTCTTCAACTTACAAACCATGTCCAGTCTGTCAGATAACTAAAACCATTCAGGTTGTTCCATGTACACTTCTTCCTTCAATTCACCATTCAAAAATGCTGACTTGACATCCATCTGATACACTTTGAAATCCTTGTGGGTAGAAAATGCTAAAAACATTCTAATAGCTTCCATTCTAGCTACAAGGGAAAATGTCTCTTCAAAGTCTATGCCTTCAACTTGTGAATATCCCTTGCATACAAGTCTTGCCTTATTCCTTACAACTTCTCCATTTTCATTCAACTTATTTCAGAACACCTATTTTGAACCAATTACATTCTTACTCATAGGTCTAGGGACTAGTTCCCATGTTTGATTCTTCTCTATTTGTTGCAACTCTTCTCTCATAGCTTTCATCCAACTCTCATCTTCACATGCTTCATTCACAGACTTAGGTTCAATTTTAGAGAGTAAACACATATTTACCTTAGCTACTACTTTACTTATTGTCTTCACACCTTCACTCTTATCTCCAATTATTTGTTCCTCTGGATGATTCTTCTGTACATACTTAGGAGTCTTAACAACAAGTTTCATTTAATTCTCTTCTTCTTCTTCTTTAGTTTGTTCTTCTTTCTCTTATTCTTCCTTTTTATTATTCTCCTTAGGTACATGTCCACAGATAGGATCATCAGGTTCAACTTCACTTATCTCAATAGGTCTACACATGTCTTCATCAACTTTCACATTATCACTTTCAACAATCTTCCTCAATCTCTTATTGAAGCATCTATATACTTTTCTCATAGTAGAGTACCTAAGAAAAATTCCTTCATCACATCTAGCATGAAACTTTCTAGGATTTTCATCATCTCTTTTAATGTAACATCTACTTCCAAATACCTTGAAGTACTTCACAGTAGGAGTCTTTGTGTTGTTGCCTCTAATCTAAACTCTATTAAGAACATAAATAGCAATGTGTATTGCCTCTCTCCAGTACACATCTGGTACATTTGATTCTTTCATCATGGTTCTTACAACTTCCTGTGCTGTCTTATTTTTCCTCTCAACTACCCCATTCTGTTGAGGGGTTCTCGGAGCAAAAAATTGTCCCTTTATGCCATGGTATTCATATAATGCATTGAACTCACTAGAAGTGAATTCTCCACCTCTGCCAGATCTCAAACATTTGATTTTGAAATTTACTTCATTTTCCACTTGTGCTTTGAACACTTTAAACCTGTCCAGAGCTTGAGTATTTTCTCTAAGAAAAGCAACCCATTTCATTCGAGAATAATCATCAATAAGAAACATGAAATACCTATCACCATTCAGGCTTCCTATTCTAGTCAAACCATAGAGGTCAGTGTGAATTAACTACAACATTTTGGTAGTAGAGTGCTCTTTTCCCTTAAAGTTGCATCTTGTCTATTTCCCCAACCTACAAGTTCTGCAAATAGTATTAGCAAGCCTTGTGATTTTAGGCAGACCTCAAACAATTTCTTTTGAACTAATTTTGACTAGATTATCAAAGTTTACATGTCCCATTCTCTGGTGCCATAACCAACTTTCACTGACTTGAGATACAAGGCATTGACCATCAACTCCCTTAAGCTGATAGATGTTTACATGATTTCTCCTTCTAGCAGCAACCATATCTCCATTTCTGGATCCTTTTATGATTTCATAGGTATTATTATGAAACATAAGTTTAAAACCATTGCTACACATTTGTCTAGCACTCAAAAGATTATGCCTCAAACCCTTCACATAGTATACATCATCAGTGTTGTGTACTCCATTAAAACTAATTGAACCTTTCCCACAAATCTTAGCTCTTGAATCATCACCAGACATGACTAAACCACTATCATACTTTCCTAGTTTAGTGAACTTACTTTTATCTCCAGTCATGTGATTAGAACATTCACTATCAATCACCCAATAATCTTCATCCTATCTTGCATGAAAGGCGGTGACCAAAGTACCTTCCATCTTATTCCTTTTATTCTTTGGATCATTCTTGCTTGCACATTTTCTAGGGTTAGTAGATACAAATTTATTTTCCAAAGCTAAAAACAAGCATTCACTATCATCAACCTCATTTTTAGATTCATCATCAGAGATTCCAACTTCTTCTTTAACATAATATAGCTTCTTGTATTTCTTATCCTTTCTATCCTTATCTTTATAATCCTTGTTCTTCTTATGCACAACTCTATTCAGACATCTTGAAGCATAATGACCAATATTACCACAACTAAAACATTTAAAGGGAAACATACCTTTATACTTTCTAGTACCTTTCTTCAACTTCCTAATGAAGTTCACTTCCAACTCATCAGAACCATCACTCTCTGAATCATCTTCAATCTTCATTTCCTTAAATGTTGTCTCTATCTTTTCTTCTTTCCTATCTTATTTCTTGAACTTTCTCATCTCAAATGCTTGCAAGGTGCCAAATAACTGTTCTTTAGTATACTTCGTAGGATCATACATCTCTTCAATAACTGAGATCTTATCATTGTAGCAATATAGTAGGGTGATCAGGATCTTTTCAATAATATCTTCATTGATTAGCTTTCCCCCTTGATTCTTAACTTCATTTTCTATCATCTCAACCCTCTAGAAATAGCTTGTAAATTCTTCACCTTTGTCCATTTTCAAATTCTCAAATCTACGCTTTGCTTCCAACTTCTTTGTCAACTTTACTCTTTCATTTCCTTCATACAGTTCTTCCAAATTCTTCCAAACATCATAAGGAATATTCAAAGAAAGAACCTTAGTTCACTCAGTTTTGGATAAAGCACTGTAAATAGCATACCTCGCTTTCTCATTCTCCTCATAAGCAAAAACCTCATCTGCAATAGTAGGACCATTCGTTGCAGCAGTATACTTCATCTCAACAACTTTCCAGGTCTTGTAACCAAGAGAAACAATATATCCTCTCATCTGCACTTTCCAATTATTGTAATCAGATCCATCAAACATAGGGATCACCAAACTATGCACCATTGGATCTTCCTTAAGTGGTTAAGCTCTACACCAAGGAACTAATGCTCTGATACCAATTGTTAAAAAGGTGGAAGAAAACTAAGAGGGGGTGAATTAGTTGTCACAAAATTCAAACTTAAAAACTTCAACACTTATCAATTCCACAACCACACTATTCTGTTATTAACTATGAGCATGAAACACAAATAATAGAAAGCAAAATCCACACAATGAACATCAGATTTTTATGTGGAAAACCCAATGAGGGAAAAACCACAGTGAGGATTAACTCACAATATAAAGAGATTATAAAACTAAATACAAAGGCTCATTACTAAGGGCTTGCCACCTAGAAGAGGACTCACTATCCAAATACAAAGGATCACTACCTACAAAAAGGACTCATTGTCCAGCAAGGAGGCTCACTTCCTATAGATACAAAAGAGAGCAAAAGATCCACCACAACAATTAACACACATGCATAGCTTTGATTAGAAGATTGCAGAAACCTTCAACTCACTACCTTCAAAAATCTAACACAATGAAGAACTGCTACCTCAACTCACTTTCACACACTTCTACTCTTTTGATTTGTGGCTTACTTCATCACTTTGCATCACTCCTTCAAATCTTTACAATCTGACTTGTATTTATACCATCTCAACCTTAGAAAACTTTCTCCAAGGTCGGCCACATAAACTTCATTTCATAAATTCAAATTAGGTCGGAAACTCAACATTCCCACAGTGGAAAGGAATGAGAGTGGACTAATAAAACATTTAACCAAGGCCAAAAATAATGTATCGGATCAACCACATGCTTCCTTAATTAAATTTTATTCTTCATATGAAGTGTAAACACCAGGTCGGCCAAACCTAATGAAAACACAAATGATCATTGATGTACATGCTTCCCAACAAGAGATGACACATGTATGACACAACACACTTCATTATTCATGAGAACACATCTTAGATTCCTTTAGATACATCCACAACAAGTGCAACAAACTTCGAACATCGAACTTCTTCCATCAATCCGTCTAGACTGTGCAAACACATACAACTTAGAAACATGACTTCTGGATCACCAAACCACACACATATTTTCCATAACCAAGATAATACCACTATAAGACATATGCTAGATCGGAAAAATCTGAAATAGAACAATGGAGGACTATAAAGAAAAAATATTGCTCCTAGTCCACAGAAGACCAACTTTGTCAAAATAGTTCACACACCGGTGAACGCAACTTTCACATACCATCACACCAGAGGCTACAACTCAGGAGATATCACAAAAATATCACCATTAGAAAACCTTCAGATCTGTACAAGCATAGGATCAACACAGGAGAAACGCAAAGCACATACTGAAGCACACTTTGAACACATTGATAAATTTGACTTCTCTTCTTTATTAATTTTCTCAAAATCACTTTTAAATTCATCATTTCAGCACATCTACAATGCCATGAAGATATCTCCATGTACTCACAACATCTTAGCAACATATCAACTATACATGTACAATCTACAACATACTAAACTGTGTTGAAATCAATGACAACATTAATGACAACACCACCAAACTCGCTCATACTTGCAACATCTCCTTTTCTAGAGGACTTTACTTATTTTTCTGAATTAGTAGAAGTAGGTTCATCCTTAATCACCAAGAACAAGCATTGTCATCTAGATCTTCATATTCTGAATCTTCATATGAAATACTAGCATTCTCATTCACATAGTAAGCTTTGTTAATCTTCTTTCTTTTCTTTTCTTTCTCATATCTTTGTTTATTCCTTTTAGCTCTTTCCAGACGCTTTGCAACATAATGACCTATTTCTCCACAACTAAAGAATTTAAAGGGAAACTTACTTTCATACTTACCATAGCCTTTTCTCATTCTTCTTACAAATTTAGCTTCTATTTCATCAAATTTTTCTTCATCCAAATCTTTATTTTTTGTAGCTTTAAAAGTAGTCTTTGTTTTTCCTCCATTTCTTAGACTCGGCTTCGTCATCTCATAAGATGTCAAAAATTCTAACAACAGATCCTTAGTACAACTCTTATAATCTATAGTATGCTCAATAACACTCACCTTCTCACTTTAAGCATCAAGAAGAGTTATGAGAATCTTCTTTAGAATCTTGGTTTCATCTATAGTAGTGCCAAGAGATCACAATTCCAACGCCTACCTCATCCAATCTCTGTACATAAGCTTTGGCATTTTCATCTTCAAACATATGTAAAAGATTAAACTATGTTTCCAAATTTTTTAATTTCGCCTCTTTAACTCTTTCATCACCATCATGTGCTCTTTCTAAAGCATCCTAGACTTCCTTAGTTGTCTTCAAATTCTAAACCTTAATCAACTTGAAATGTACTAGACTATTCTTCAAGATGAACTTCGCCTTATTATTCACTTCATGTGCTTTGATTTCTTTAGGTGTACTCGGACCAGTAGCAGGAAGAGTGTAGGGATTCTTATAAGTTTTCTCCACATCATATCTAAAATACTCCAAATATTCTTCCATCAATACTTTCTAGATACCATAATTAGTTCCATCAAACCTCGAATAATCAAAGACCATAATCAAAGACCATTTTCCTAGCCATCCTGGACCTTCCTCAAGCAGTTAAGCTCTTCACCAAGGAACCAAGCTATGATACCATTTTTTAAATAGGACAACTGAGGGGGGAGGTGAATTACTTGTCACAAATTTTAACCTTCAATTCAATTACCAAAATTAATACTTAAACTGCTTAAATGATTAATCATCAAATTCCAATGCAAAAACTTTATGCCTATAGCACACACGCCCTATTCAGACCAGGGACCCCCTTTACCTTTTTTATTTTTTATTTTGCTCTCGTTGAGTCATTTTTTCTCTCATCTCATTTTGCATGCCCCTATTTCTGAGCTCAAATTGGTCACATGCCTTAAAGTCATGAACTTCCATCTGGCCAAGATCACCTATCCAAAATTCACCAAGTCTTTCAATTTTTGCAAGATTTGAGTTTCGGGCTTCCGTCCCCTATTTGCCACCTCGTCTGCTAGGCCTAATGGACCTACATCTATGGGTCACCTTGTACAAACTATTATTATCACTCCACTACTAACTAACGTCCTTCCTACCGTGTCCACCCACATGGTGGGCCCCGCAGTTGTCTTCGCTATCTGTGTCTTAGCTAAGTGTCCAACCTGGCATGGGTTTCCGCACCTCACCAACTGAGCTACTAGTCATACCTATAATTAAATGCACACATTAATGGTGCCTCACCTATAAATAGAAGCTATGCATCCATCATTTTCACCTAAAAAATTCAAATTTGAGAGGAGAAAATGGAGTTCCCACCCGCGTAAAGTTTCCCATCAAAGTTGAGCCAGATTTTCTTCGCTCATCCATGCGATTTCAAGGTGAGTTGAAGTTGTTTTCTTTGCCAGGAATTTAAAATTTTAAAATTTTTCTTTGGTTATGGTTTCATATTTGTTTAAAGTATTTGAAGATCAAACCCTAATCCACCCCAACAATCCCATTGAACCCACTACAACTTTTAGCCTTGTGCTTGCAATCTGCTCAACATTTTGAAAACCCCTTGGAGTATGTGAAAACCTTGTGTCTACACTCATGTGGAACCTTGTTCTACCCTTGTCATTCCTCGAATGGTGGATACACCCCTACGGTCTACCTTGTTGGCCCCATAGTTCCTTTTCTCATCGCTCAAAAATGTTAAGAACAAAAAAAGGCTATGTAACTCTCGCTTTGCAAAGGTTCTCATGCAAGACTCCATCTATAGACTGCTCCTGCATCATTTTTGTTTTTAAAAAACAAAATCCTAACATAGTTCCATCATTCGGGCACTATGATTAGTATCTCCCTGAGTCAAAACTATGAATTCATCATCAAAATTCTAAGTCCAAAATTCTCTATAGGCCAAGATACGTGGACTGTCGTTTGTGTGATGTGGTTACCTTGTTGCCTTTGGGTAGTGGAAAAACATTAGCACCCCTTTGTGTTGCGGGACCACCATGCTATGGTTCCTTGAAATGAAATCTCAAGTTTGTTAAAACATAGCTTTAATGCGGGAGGCCCTTGTAGGTTTTCTCTTGCGAGCGTCGGTTTGTGGGATGCCATCACCCCAAGCCACTATCTAATGGCCAAGCCCCTACATCCTCTCACCAAAAAGGCCCCGTGGGATGTATTTCCCTTTGCTAAACTCTAAATTTTTCCAGTGCAAAGCCTTAGTAAGAGTGGTCTCTACGGGCCCACCTATGCAAACCGCCGTCCATGGCCTGTTGTCCCCATATGGCCATTACTTAATGGCAAGAATCTAGGAGCGGCCCACCATTTGAATTTCATACTCCTAAGGTCGAATTCAAAGATTGGCTTCAAGGCATGATTCATAACATCAAAAATATTTGTGTAGGAATCTGCTTGCAGGATGTCGTCCATCCAATGCTACTACTTAATGACCAAAATCTAAGGTCTTTCCACCCCACGATGCCCACACCCTCTATACCCACATAAACCAAAGGAGGTCTTTTTGATAAATGAAAACAACTAAAAGAACTTTCAACAAGGATTTCACACATGCTAAACAACCCGTACTTAGATTTTCCTACCAAACATGCCATGTGGAAATTTTGATGTGGGTGGCCATCTATGGGATTCCTTGGTCCTAGCTACTCTTTAACAACTTTCATTATAATAGCTTCCACCTAGGGGAAACCCGCACCCCCAGATCTGCATCGACAAAAATGACTCAAACGAGATCCAAATGTGTAATAATGATGAATGTCATGATTATTCAAGGGTATATAAATGGATCTAACTATAAATTTGTAGGATTTAATTAATATTTTCCCTACTAATATATCAATGTACTTATTGCACCTTTTGTGTGTAGGATTTATGGAACCTACCAAGGGATCATCAGGGAAGCTTATGTGAAAAAATGACAAGGGAAAGAATCCTACAAGAACACCTAGGGGAAAAGAAGAAAAGGAACAAATGAAGTATCAGTTTCATAGGGTGGAGTGCACCTCCAAGCTCACTTCCACCTAGGAAACAGTCTTAGATACAGACCTAGGACATGTGAATATAGATGAGTTCAAACAAAGGGTGACAGTAAACCCTACTACAAAGGATGCATGAAAGATCAAAGGAAGTGGCCTTGCAAAGGTGACTTGCTTTCCCCCGTTGGTTGCTTCAAAGCTATTTATGGCCTATAGGGAGTGTTATCAATCTAATAAGAAAATAATTGATAAGGATGGGAGAGTATTGGAAAACTTATCTACCAAGTCTATTAGCAAAACATTTGGCATCCCAATATTTGACAAGATGGAGAAAACAGAAAAGGGGTTTTCTCAAAATGTGTGGCAATAGGACCCTCTTGTATGCAAAAAATAATCAACCAACATTGGTTAAAGGACAAGAGGGGCAACACCAACAAGGTGCCTCAGAAGTTATTTAGGAGTGATTTCTTTCAGGAATACCATGATCTAGTCACTCTCCTAAGTAGAGTAATGGACTTGTTGACTGCTTCATTCTTTGAAGAGTGGATTTTCTATTTCGTAGAAGAAATCATCTGAGGTGAAGCTAAATTCCACTGGGCTAAAATGATAAGTGACAACCTACATAACCAGATCATGGTAGTGAAGAAGACCTTCTAGTTTTATATGACTTTATATTTGGTCTATCTCTTGGAAAAGAAATTCCCATACAAAGGAATCTTTTGTGCAGGAACATTGGGAATGAGAAGGGGATAACTCAATTTTTATGACTACTACTCTCAATTACAATACAAAATTTTTAAAAGGGAATACAAGAGAGTAAATTATGCCTTCATCAAGCATATAATCAAACTCTTTGAAGGAGATTTTGAGAGAAGGGTAACACATAGTTCCAAGGCCTTTATAAAGGGATTTGGATATTTGTTCATCCAATTCCCAAAGTTCACTTACATCAGGGTAGAAGGGTTCTCGAGAAAACCCTACCGGCTACCACACTACCCTAATGACCAAATCATCTTGTTGGAGGTTTATCAGTAGTTGCAGACTTCCCATAAATTTTTGAGTGATAAACATCAAGATATGATGCCATATCCCCTAACATTTAGACAAGGAATGCATTCTTGCCCTATTGCTCCATGTGCGGAATACTCAGAAAAGGAATTGGTAGAGTACCACTTGGACCTTCACACAAATAGAGGAAGAGTGGGCCCCCATGGAAAGTTGAAGAAGTGGGTTGGGAGGCAATACGCCCACCGACCTCACATTGAGGACTTCTAGGCCAACTATAATGATAAAAAAGAAGTGTGGATGTGGCACTACATGAAGATGACCACTCAGTTTGTGAATTCCTACAAACTATTTCCTGTACCTGATCAAATTGTTGAGGATGATAACATTGTAGATGATAGATACCATTCCTTGGATGAGATGACCCTACTAGTTATTGATTGGACTAAAGAGGTCATTGAATTGGACATTCTCACTTTCCCTATTGAACACAAAACTAGGAAATGGGTGGAAGCAAAAATTATCCAACTAAAGGAGCAAGGTGTAGAATTGAAATATGGGGAGCTCGAGGACAAGCTTGAAAGTGAAACTAACAATAATTCCATTGCAGGATCATTTGGTGAAGTTCCCAAGTCCCTACCGGTCATGAGATCAAAGAAAAGGAAGGATGCACTCGAGTGCAAGCCTAAACATAAGGTGTATTCTAGGAAGGTGACCAAAGGCAAGTCATCCAAGAGGACAAAGAGAATGGGGGAATTTGTGCTTGAAATGCCTACTATTCAGGAGGAGCCTCAACATGAAGAAGAAGAAGAAACTATGCAATCTCACTCCCCACCTACCATGTCCATTCCCACAATTGTTGCCACCATCAACACTCCACCTTTCACTTTGAAATCCTTGCCTGTTTCATCTTCACCTGCCGTGGACATCTCAGTCCACCTCACTTCCACCTTTCCAACTGCTCTAGTGATGGTATTGGACTCCTCCTTGACCACCTCTCCATTGTCATCTTCCTTGCTCCCACCTCCACTACCTACCTTTTCTACTCTATCACCAACTATGCCATCAATCTCTATCGCACCACCTATCTTGCTGCAAGCTTTCATAGTGTATATGGAAAACCTACCCATTGATCTCTTAGGGGTAACCTTGACCCCAATATCCAAGCTCTAATGGCTCAACTTGTTGTTGCTTTTCCTCTTTCCCCACTGCCTATTGAGCCACCAAAAATGGAGGCCACAATGCAAATCTCAAAGGAAATGGAGAGACTAAGCACAAAACAACACAAAGAGGCTACGTAAGACATAGCTGATGAGCTTGAAGATTCAGATAGAGATGATTATTTTGAACATCTGGAGGGTGGATTAAGTATAATCTTGGACAAGGTGGCTTTTGATGAAAAAGGACTACAAATCTCTGAGGATGAAGAGATCGATGATCACTATGTGGTGGAAACATCAGATCAGGATCAAGAAGAGACACACCCAAAGGAGCATCACTTTGAAGAACGGAAGATAAACATGGATTCAGATGTCAAGATACTTGAGGAACCTCCATGGAATAGCCAAGATAAGGGCCTGATGCAAGAAGAAGTGCCTCCAGAAAGGGAGGAAGAGAAGGATAAAGAAGAAGAAGAAGATGTACAAGAAAAGGGCTCTGAGCTCGAGCAGAATGTTGAAATTGACCAAGAAGAAGATAAAGAGAAAGAACCACAAGAGGAAACTATTGTGGAGGAAAATGTGGCCCCTATTGAGCTTGGTGTAGAAAGGATCACACAAGAAAAGGAGTAAGATGAGGAGGAAAAGAATGATGAAGAGGCTCCTAGTAATGAAGAAGATCAACCACATAAAGTAAAGGAAGAGGAAGGTGATCATGAATCACCAAAGGGTCAAAAAAAGGTTCCTGTCTAGATGGAACACCAATTGAAGAGAAAATCTCTAGTAGTCACTGACCCAAAGGCGAGGCTAGAATTAATTCTAGCCAGAGCCCAGATAAGGAACCAAAAGGAGAAGAATCCTACAATTAGGTCACATATCACAGTTGATGACTCTGGGTCCTAAACACTACAAATTGCCACCCTAGTAGTAGGAAAAGATGCCAAAATCATCCAAAGGTAAGACTACCAAATATATACAATCAATCTGAGCTCGACAACCCATTAACAAAAGAAGAATTGAAGGCACAAGTGGCGGACCTCCCCGCTTACATTCAACAATGGATTTCCATAGAAGAAGAAGCTCTGATGGAATCATCTACACCTGCTCTCCTCTCCAAGGAGGAGCTAAATAAAATAGAGAAGATGAGAAAATGGACCAAGTCCACTGTGGATTGGTTCAACAGGGTGATATACAATGGTAACATGGCAATCCGTCATGCTTCTAGGGTGTTCAATAAATTCTAGAGTTTACAAAAGTAGGTGGAGGATATGATAAATACCTACAAAGAGTTCTCTGAGCTATATAGGATCACCTATCCTAAGCCTGAAAGCACCCTGAAGCTCTCCCAAGAAACATGGGCAAAAGAGCTAGAGCTGCAAAAGGAAGATCATTGGTTGGTGGAGACATGGAAGATGAATCTCAATTACAAGAAAGAGATCCTGGAGAAGTCCTTGCACAAATTGGAGCTTGGCTGCAAATGGGTCATGGAGCATTGGATGTATAGTGAAGATTATCTGAAGATGATGACAAACTAAGAAATGCCCACTTTGGAGTTAAATCTAGAGAAGATCAAGCCATTATTTCATAAGAAGATGGAACAAGGGGTTGGAGATACATTGTCACCAGATTTTATGGATTTTGCTGCAAGGGCTTTCACTCAATTTGAACAAGTTGTCAAGGCTACACCCAAGTGCACTAAACATTTGGAGCAAATCACAGACAGATTCAAGAAGATAGCCTTCTAGATCCTCAAGTCTGAGCTATCCAAAGAGAAGAAACTCATAGCCATGATCAAAAAGTTCTTTGAGTACACAATAGTGCAAAAAGAGGCTAGGAAGCCTATCATCAATGATGAATTCTTGTTGAAGTAGTTGTAAAGGCTGAAAAGGTAGCTAAAAGACAAAAATAACTATGAGACAAAATAGACTAGAGGAAAAAATAGAGAAAAAGAAAAAAAGTCAATTTTATATTGTAATATATTGGGGGTAGGTGAAACCCTAAGTGAAAATTAATCTTGACCACTCATTGCAATTGAATCTTGTCCATTCAATTCACTTTTTGAAAAATATAAATAGGGGCATCCTCTTATTTTCAAAGAGAGAGATGAGTTGTTGTAAAGACATGCTGCTGTAAAAATATATGAGAAAAGAATTGTTTTGATGGTTTCTTGTATATAGCTCTCATGTGTGCATGATTCTATCTCCAAATATTATATTTTAGCTCTACTATTTTAATTTTTAAATTACTTTAAGTTATTAGTCTATGATGTACTTTAGTGGTGAAGTATGCTATGGTGTTTGATGTCTTCCTGGCTCATACTTTTGGTTGTTTATTGATGATAAACTGGTGTGTAAATTTAGTTTGAGCATTACTTAGATTGTTGCACTTAATTTCAATTGTTATTCATGCTTTAATGGTGAATGAACAATCTAAAAATCTGCAATGACTCTTTGAAGATTGTATTAGTTTCATGAGACTGTGGGTTGTCACTAGTTAAGTGAAACTCATTTTTAGGAAGTATGTCCAATGTAGCATCCTCCATTTTTACTATTTATCATTAGTTGCAAGTCTAGGAAACTTCTAACCCTTTTTCCCTTTTGCTATTTCTTTAAAATCCAAAGTTAAAGTAAAGTTCCAGCATCGTTGTAAAGCCAAATCTGATGATCAAGAAGGAGTTTTAGCTTGTTGTTTTAAACTTGTAGCAATTGTTAACTCATTTCTAGAATTTATAGAACTCTATTTGTAGACCCAATTCCCTCCATGCTTAATAAACCAAAAATTCCCTTAGTGATTACCAGAAAATCACATCAACAACTAAGCTATTTTTGCAAGTCAAGACATGACACCTGAGAAACCTTGGGGTGATTTCTAAAACTTAGTTGTAGAGATTAACTTTCAAGAGAGATAGCATGCTTGTATGCTATCTGTGTTGAGAAAGTGCAAAAACACCCATGAAAAAAATTTGTGCTGGAAGGAGGGCTAGGCTAAGCTTGATCAAATTGGGTTCTTCTCCCCTCAAAGGTTTCATAAAGTACTTAGGTCCACACTAGACAAGGGAGAATTTCTAGAACTAAAGACCCCTATTAAGGCTAGGAGAGCCTTAAAATGGGAAGCATCAGCTTCAGCCCCACCCATTCGACCTCCATCCCCTCTATCTCCTTCCATCCCCCATCTCCACCTTCTCCTTCACTTCAAACAACATTTTCACAACTCACTTCCCACATCCAAGGTGTTGTCCTCACCCCTACACCTCACTTCCAAGGCGCTGCCCCAACTGCTGCCCCATTTCAACTCCAACCTCCACTTCACACAATGGCTTGGTTGGGCAATAACCCATCACCCTTGTCCTTCAATAAATACCACATGCCGAAGAATCCAGAAGACTTCTGCACCAAGTTCCATCCATGTGATCCACAAAGGATAAAAAAAGAACACATCAAGATCTTCCAAACAACATTAAAGGATATGCAGATTGAATATGAAGACACGGCTTGTAGACTCTTCCCTTACTCATTGGGGGACGAGGATTTTTATTGGTACATCCATCTGCCAATTGGATCTATCACTTCTTTGGATCAAATGAAGAACACCTTTTTTATGGAAGTTTAAAGTTCTCGTCAACCCCATAGAGTTGTACCCACAATTCATGTCTATGAGAAGGGAAGTCAATGAACCAATCAACTCATTCAATAATAGATTTCATGGAGCTTATATGAAGCTGTAGCCACCTTTTGTGGTTGATGATCCCTCAGCTAGACTAGTGTACTATGCTACCTTGGATAATCTTACATCTGCATTGGTCAAAAAGATGCACCAACTGCCTGCAAGATTGGTGGATACATACGTAGAAGTAGTCAAAGCAAGCACAAACTTGGGACAACACATTGCAAGGCCATTTCCCTCATTAGGGCCAACTGGAAACCTTACCCAAATCCAAGGGCTCACTCATGCCTTGGCTCATCAAACGCCATTGTTGAACCAAGTTCCATAGCTGCCGATCATACCACACCCAAGGCAACCATTGAATCAAGCTCCATTAGTGCCACATTACTCGCAGCCTCCACAACAACAGGCCTATTCTCAAGAAGCTCAAGTTCCTACATAAATGTAGAATTTAGAATTCCCATTTGCCCAATAGAACCAACCGATGATGCAACCCATTTTCCTTCAAAACTCAGTGCCTCCTTAAAGTAACATAGAGAAGGATCGAATCGATAAGTTGACTGAACTAGTAAAGAAGTTGTCCACAAAGATGACACATCTATAGAACCAAAATAACCAACTACAAGCTTCTTAGAGAAGAATTCAAGCCAACCTCAACTGAGATAATCATGATTCCAATGTATCCTCAAGTCAGAATTATGAAAGAGGTTAGAATTCAAGGTAGAACTTTGAAAGAAGGTCGTCACAAAGGCGAATAGAACTTGGAACACTAGGCCAAAAAATGGAGGCGTTCCCACACTTCTTGACCAATGGGGTGGTGCTGAAAAATCCACAAGAAAATTTAATTTGAGTGAGACTGCCTTATCTAGATGGCGTCAAATTCACAAGACCAATAGGCATTTCAAGCTTGATTTCCCGAAGTTCCAAACTGTTGTAGGAATCTTTCAAGTAGAAGTCCAAAATGTTGTTGATGGATCGAGCTATATAGATCTAGTTCCATTGGATCTATATGATTCCTCAGTGATGGTGGTTAATCAAGCTCCTTTCCCACAAAGTGAAAGAAACTCACTTGAGAAGGAGGCTTCCCCCAAAGATGGAGAAGTGAAGGAGGTAAGTAATGAGAGCTCTTTATCTCAACTCTTTGATTCAATAGATAATGGTCCCATAGATGAAGAGAAGCCATGTGAGGATGAATTCCATATGTTTCACCAGAGAGAAACTCCTTACAACTTGAGAAATAGGCAAGCTGGTGGTCCCTTCATAACCTCTACCCCTCCCAACAATTTCAACACTTTGTTTGATCCTAATGCTAGCAACAATCTAACTTATCACCATGTTCCTACACAGTATTTCAATAAAAATAGGCAGCCTAATTAGACCCAAGATCAGCCCACTAGTTCTTCCCAAGGAAAATTTTCTGAAGTAGAAGTCAAACAAATGGGAGAATATGTAGCAGATGAATTAAAGAAAGTCAAATTCAGTTTGTCTGACTTTGAATTTCTAAGGGTGCGTGTTATTAGAAATGCCTTCTTTAGGTCACTAAATGGAACCTCCCAATCAAAACTAGCTCCAAAGGTACTTGCCAAGAGGGTTTTAGTTGATACCCCCAACAATGAGCCGGTGATTATGGAAATGATAGGAAAGAAGCCCGATTAGCCCCTAAACCAACAAACTAGTAAAAGTTAGCAGTTGGAAAAACCTCTAGCTAAAGAGTCAAATCAAGTGCAAATGAAGGATAAATATAATGATAAGGACAAGAATCAAGTGGCCTAGGTTGATGTTTCTATGGGGTTGTTTTAAGGAAAGTTGGAAACCCCTCCTTTCCTTATGACAATTCACATCTTTGGAAAGAATCTACACAATTGCCTGCTAGATTTAGGGGCTTATGCCAATGTCATGCCTTTCACAATATGCCAAGCACTAGGGATAACTCTGACCCCTTTCGAGCTGAAAGTAACTCAGGTGGACAAGACAAAAGTGAACATTGTAGGGGAGATGAACATGATTCGTATGCAGATTGCAGTTGATCCAAGAGTGCAACAAGTGATTGACATCTAGGTTGCTGACATCCTAGACACCTATGGTATCATATTGGAAAGGGAATTTACATAGGCTTTGAATGAATATGCTATAACAAACTATTCACATTTGTGGCTACCTTGGAAGGGATTGCAAAACCAAATCCACATCAAGCATGAGCCCCAAATGAAGTTCATGATCACTGAGTACAGTAAAACGAATGAGTGTTGTTTGCAGAAATGAAATTGGAAAATTATTTTCCTATGGCCTATCAGGGTGATGAAGAGTCCCAAAAAGAAGAAAGGGAAAGAAGAAGAAAGGGCTGAAGAGTTCCTTGTGCTATGTAGTGCCCCTACCAATTTGACCCATCTTCCTAATAACACTGAAGTGCTAATTGAATCAGAAGATGAAGAATTTCGCAAAGATGGTAACCTGGGGTTGCTTGAAGGATTCCAAGAATTTATGCAGAAATGCATGAGGGATCAGCTCAGTCTAGGAGCTAAAATGGGTTTCAAGGAGTTATTGTTGCCTAGCTAGTACAAAGTACACAACACAAGTCATTCTGAATTTGAATTCAAGGGAAATGCTTTCATCAAATCCATCCAGCTTCCAGAAGTAATCTAACCATCCACAATTTCTAAATTCGGCTAGGCATTATGCATCTTGCAATAAAACATCATGCACCATGGGTTCATTTTGAATTAACCTACCTCCTATTGTTTGTAATCAAACAAATACTCTGTGATTTATTTCCTGCAATTCCATTTGAAAATCAAGTTCACCTTCCTGCAATACCAGCTAAATTTCCAATGCTAATATCAACTGAATTCTCCCTTTCTTTTGTTTCACCTTTTTGCTTGCAACTCAAGATTACAACAGAGTCAATATTGCAAGAAAATGAGTGATGAGGGAGAATTATGATGAGAATAAATGGCAGCTACAGTTAATGTCACTTTACACATGAAAGTCATCCTTTCACTTAGATTTCAAATCGGCTCATTTTAAATTTTCTAACGTAGCCTAGCATAAATTGACACATGGGAAATATATTTGCATCTTTTTCTCCTACAATGATTTAATAACTAAGCCCTTACAGCCATGATTCATAGATTGGAAATCTAACCTGAATAGCTATTTCAATCATCATGAAGGTGCATTTAACTTGTCAACCCAGGGATTTGAACTTGAAATGGGTCAGCACAGTATGTACACTATGAACTCAAAGTAGCCATTTCATTCTACAGCTACAAAACTCACAATACTAAAAGTAAATTGCTTAGAAGGGTATACCATAAATGCCAATAATTAATCAACAATTACATCAAACTAAAATTCATAATAGGAATTAAAATATGAGCAACAAATAGGGAACTTCTCTATCTACTTTGGTTGTAGGAATAGTCACAGAATGAAATTCTAGTAGCTGCAGGAACAATCGGTGCCAGATTTATAACTAATTACTAAAAAATAAGTAATACTAAACTAATACTAAACTAAGAAGACAAATTACTCACCAAGTGGGACCCCTTGGATAAGTATCCTCTAAAACTAATGAGAACTTAGATGCTCGAACTCAAAACTTTACTTTATTCATTGTAAATCATGAGTACAAAAGAGTAATGTATCTGTATTACAAAAAAATTGATAGTGCAAGTAAAATATCAAATCATGTAACCTCATGAGGAAGGAGCATCAGATCTTTATTTATACTATCAGCTAAATAAGGCAGTCAACTCCACGACTAGGAGGATTCCATTTAGGGAAAACAGAGAAAGTGGAGCGGCGATGGTTATGCATGCATGGAATCTGGTCAGACATGTAGGTCCAAACACAGATTTAGCACAACAATAACACTCACATCTGCTCAATAATTAAAGTCCACTACAAGGCGGTGTTATGAAATAACTTGCACAATAGAAGAATATGATAAGAAATATGCTGCAAATACTTGATAATAATTGAGAATAACAAGCCACTTCGAGGGGGAAAACCTCCAAATATCTCTAATGAGAACACACTTCACAACTTGATGATGAAATAAGACTCACAACCTCCTATATATACCTATTTATGCCAAGGATATCACCTAGGCCGACTTAGACACACCTATATAAGACTTAGGCCAACCTAAACAACTAAATAACAATATACTAATGATAATATGACTTAATAGAGAGTTAAGATAGCCACAAGCCGACTATTCATAACCCGATGTACAATAATATTAAGGGTGTAGCATGCCCCCCTTCTTCAAAGAAGCATTGTCCTCAATGCTAATCAAGTTTGGAAACTTTTGAATGAACTCCTCATCTTCCCATGTGGCATCTTCAACTGGTAAATTCTTCCATTGGATGAGATACTCAATGATAGTTCTATTCCTCAGCTTCTTTGTGCGTGTTTGACGAATGCACTCTGGTTCCAAAATGATTCTCCCTTCTTCATCCATCTCAGGAAGTGTTGTTTGAGTGGGAATATTATGCCCAATTACCTTCTTCAAACAGGAAACATGAAAAACTGGATGTATCTTTGTTGTAGGTGGCAACTCAAGCTTGTAGGCAACAGTACCGATCTTCTGCATGATTTGGTATGGACCATAATACTTTGGTGACAACTTATTATTCTTTCTTTGCTGCTTTAGTGAGATTTGCTTATAAGGCTGCAATCGCAAGAAGACCCAATCCCCAACTTCAAAACTTCTTTCACTACGATGTTGGTCTGCCTGTTGTTTCATTCGATTTTGTGCCATGGCTAAATTCTCTTTGAGTCCTGAAAGTACTTGTTGTTGATGAAGCAAGTGGTCTTCTACTGCCTGAACTCTTGGGGACACCTTAATTGATGATGTGATGGAAGGAGGATGATATCCATAAAGTGCCAAAAATGGAGACATTTTTGATGAGCTATGAAAAGAAGTGTTATACCACCATTCCACAAGTGGTAGCCAATCTACCCATCGATTGTTTCTCTGAAGTGAAACAACGTAGATATCCTTCCAAACACTTATTAACAACCTCTGCTTTGCCCATCTGATTGAGGGTGGTATGAAGAGCTAAGAGCCAATTGAGTACCCAAACATGAGAATAAATCTTTCCAAAAGTGACTAGTGAAGATAGGATCACGATCACTAACAATAACTTTAGGTGTACCATGTAGCTTTTGGATATTCTCCAAAAAAGCTCTAGCCACTGCACTTGCTATAAAAGGATGTGCTAATGCAATGAAATGTGCATATTTAGTGAGCCTATCAACCACCACCATGATGACATTATGACCTTTAGATTTGGGAAGCCCTGTGATGAAGTCCATGGATATCTCTTCCCAACGCTGGCTAGGAATAGATAAGGGTTGCAAGAGACCTGGTGCCTTAATTGTCTCCCCTTTATGCCTTTGACACACCAAACATTCAGCCACAAATTTTTGAACATCACCCTTTAGCCCTTCCCAAAAGAAATCTTGCTTGACTCGATGATATGTCTTCAAAAATCCTGAATGACCACCCACTGGAGACTCATGCAACTCTGTGAGAATCTTGATTTTAAGGTTGGAATTCTTGCAGAGATACAAACGCTCTTTATACCAAAGAGTATCTCCCTTCCAACAAAACTTATCTGAACTACTAGGATCACTTTTTAATTGCTCGATGAGATTACTAGTCGCAACATCATTTTGCCACTCTACTTTGGCTTCCTCCACCCAATTTGCTTGTAATATTGAAAGGGCACACAATAAGGCTTCATCTTTCTCATCCTTCCTTGACAGTGCATCTGCAACAATATTTTCTTTCCCTTTCTTATATACAATCTCAAAGTCATATCCTAACATCTTAGTGACCCATTTTTGTTGCTCTTCAGAAGATAATCGTTGTTCCAAAAAATATTTTAGGCTATCATGATCTGTCTTAACCTTGAAATGTCTACCCAATAGATAAGGCCGCCATTGTTTCACTGCATGGAGTATTGCTAGCATTTCCTTCTCATAAATAGGTTTTAGTAGATTCTTACCTTTTAATTGACGACTCTCAAAAGCAATTGGTCGACCTTCTTGCATAAGCACTGCTCCTATCCCATTTCCAGAAGCATCACATTCCACAATGAATTCCTTGGTGAAGTCAGGAGTGGCAAGTACCGGAGTTGAACACATAGCCTCCTTCAATCTCTCAAATGTTGTATTGGCAGACTCATTCCAATGAAAAGAATCCTTCTTCAATAGAGTGGTGAGAGGTGCTGCTATACTACCATAATTCTTCACAAATATTCTATAGTACCCTATCAATCCCAAGAATCCTCTTGTTTCTTAATGGTTTTTGAATAGGCCATTCCATGATAGCCTTAATTTTGTTAGGGTCCACCTTTACTCCTTCATGTGAAACTATGTGTCCCAAATACTCCACCTCTGTAAGACCAAAAGCACACTTGGATGGCTTAGCATAGAGTTTATGATCTTCAAGTATTTGTAATGCTTGGTCCACATGTTGCAAATGTTCTTCCCAAGTCTTGCTGTAAATCAATATATCATCAAAGAATACTAATACAAACTTTCTCAAGAACTTCTTAAAAATGGAATTCATCAAACTTTGGAATGTAGATGGTGCATTGGTAAGACCAAATGGCATCACCAAAAATTCATAATGACCCTCATGAGTCCGAAATGCTGTCTTACAAATATCCTCCTCCTTAATCCGAATTTGGTGATAACCAGATCTAAGATCTAACTTGGTAAAAAACATAGCTCCATTTAATTCATCTAACAAATCATCAATGACTGGAATTGGAAACTTATCTTTAATGGTGTACATGTTGAGCACTCTATAATCTGGACACATGCGCCAAGTATCATCCTTCTTACGCACCATCACCACGGCGAGGAGTAAGCACTTTGGCTATGCCTAATGATTCCTGCCTCTAGCATCTCTTCAACAATTTTTCTATCTCACTCTTTTGTATGTGTGGATACCTGTAAGGCCTGATGTTCGGTGGTTGGCTCCCTGGGACTAACTGTATGGCATGATCATGATCCCTCTTAGGAGAAAGTCCTTTAGGCATATCTCCAAGAACAACTGAGTGACGATCAATTATAGCTTGCAAATCTGGATGAGTAGGAGTAATAGATTGAGAGACTTCTAATGAACATAGTTGGGCCACAAATCCATCCACTCCTTTCTTAAGCAACTTTTGCATTTGATGAGAGCTTACCATTTGTGGAGATTTTGCCTTCAACCCCCTTAGCTCTACTAGCCTTCCTTCTGATTGAAATCTCATGAATAGTTCTTGGAAGTTCATCTCAATTGTTCCTAATGTAGTAAGCCATTGTACTCCCAAAACAATATCTGTGCACCCAGGATATTGCATACATTGGGGTATCAAGTTGATAATCTCCCATGGATAATTTAATGCTATGACACTTCCCTAACAACTAACCTGCACCACCATCTGCAATCAAAACTTAAAACTCACGAATTTGATATATGAAACAATTTAGGCAGTAGCTAACTTTTGTTGATGAAATTATGAGGTACTACACGAAATGATCAACAAAGTACTTCTCTTCTTTAGGAACCCCACCACCTTGAGAGTTTGTGGAGCACCAAACCGAGTGTGCATGACAAGAAATGATTGGTTGAGAATCATGTGATTCCTCATTTGACTCCCTTTCATCTTCTAGTATGGGTTCCTTCTCTTCTCCTCATTGGGACCTTCAATATAAAACAATTTCTTTTCACTACATTTATGTCCTCGACTATATTTGCTATCACAATTGAAACACAAGCCTTTTGCTCTTTTCTCCTCAATTTGTTGTGGAGTCAACTTAGTAGGTTGTGTTGAATATCCTTTCTCTCTTGTCACATTAGCCCCTTGCTTCTTAGGAATCAAATATTTCTCCTCTACCTGCGTGCTAAGATAAAAGACTCATTTATGGAACTAGGGCTAAACATGCGTACCTCATGTTGAATGTGATCCTTGAGACCACCCAAGAATAAGTCATTCAAGTTTTCCTCCATAATTGAATCCACCCTTAAGGATAGATTTTGGAATTGCTGAATATAATCCTTAACTGATCTTGTTTGTTGAAGTTTAGCTAGCTGGCTGAAGAAGTTGTCTGTGACGCTATTGCTATATTGTGCTTGGAGTTCCTCTATAAAAATTGACCATGAGACGGTGAGCCCCTTTTTACCTCGATGAGTGCAAAGCCAACGATACCAAATGAATTGATCTGGTTCTAAATATAGGGAAGCCATCGTGACCTTTTGTCCATTTGGGATTTGGTGTACTTCAAAAAAATTCTCCATTTGGTTTATCCATGTTAGAGGATCCTTACCATCAAACTTGCGCATATCCACCTTTGGAAATAAATTCCTAGATCCCATAGGAGTACTAAAGCTTGTGTTAGTAGTGGCTGACCTAGAATTCTCACCTTGGTTATTTGAGAACTCCTTTCTTGATTCAGCTATGTAGGTGCTTAACATGTTTTTCATTTCCGACATATCTCCTCTTAGGTCACACATATCCATCTTAATTGAGGAAATTTCTTCCTTGACCTTATTTGAGGACATATCTTAATTGAGGAAATTTCTTCCTTGACCTTATTGTTAATTGAGGAAATTTCTTCCTTGACCTTATTGAGTTCTTCATTATGAGGAATATCCTCGATTGTTTCACCATCCTTATCAGGAGTCTTTCCCGGAGTGACAACATTCTTTTTACCCCTTGTTGCAGGCCCTGTCATGATGGAAACCACTAATGTTGAAATAAATCACACAAATGAAACTTAAATTCTCTAAAATTTTTACTGTAATTTCCTTTAGTATGTCTTCAAAAACCCAATAAAAATTAGACTCCAATTCAACAAGATGTGCGAGATATGTAGATTCCAAAAAAATAGTGTAGAAACCCTAATTCTGCAATAATTCGCTTAATTCTGCTCCAATTCTTCTAAAATCTGGACTGTAGCTTCTTCAATATGTTCTTCAAAAACCCTTTAAAAATCAGAAAAAAATTCGACAAATTCTGAAAGATATGCTCTTCCCAAAATCGCCTCCAAAATTGAGAAAAACCTTGCCTCTATGGTGCCAAGATCATGCTCTGATACCACTTGTTATGAAATAACTTGCACAATAGAAGAATATGATAAGAAATATGCTGCAAATACTTGATAATAACTAAGAATAACAAGCCACTTTGAGGGGGAAAACCTCCAAATATCTCTAATGAGAACACACTTCACAACTTGATGATGAAATAAGACTCACAACCTCCTATATATACCTATTTATGCCAAGGATATCACCTAGGCCGACTTAGACACACCTATATAAGACTTAGGCCGACCTAAACAACTAAATAACAATATACTAATGATAATATGACTTAATAGAGAGTTAAGATAGCCACAAGCCGACTATTCATAACCCGATGTACAATAATATTAAGGGCGTAGCAGGCGGTTACATTCGGTTGCCTGAGGAATCTTCTGTCATCGACCTCCTTTGACCTTGAGTGATTCCTTTGCTAGATGATATGGTGCATGCCCAGCTGGCAACGCCTTCCTCAACTTAGCATCCTTAAATTAAATCTGCATGGAAATATTAGTACACACAATAACTGCACATCTATAACCACCTTAAGGAACATTCAATAACCACATGCAAAATCAATATAGATAATCCACATAATACACCAATGTCATTGAAACTTGCAGAGATAGGATTAAGCCCAATATCTATGGTTTGAGGGAAACATTATGAAAATATCAACATTTAACATCAAATTCCATAATGAATGCCAGTAAATAAACTATAGATTCTACCCAAAATTGGACCAAAAACTAGGCTCATCACTCCCCCCAACCTAAAATTTTATTGGTCCTCCAGTAGGGGAAGGGTTGTTCTTCTGCTTAGTCAAAGCTCTAAAATTTGCAATTGATAGTTGTCCAACATCAGTGGCTGTTGTACGTGAATTAGGATCCCAATAGAATCGTCCTAACCTATCAAATCTATTCCATCTCTATTTTTATGTAGCAATGTCATACTAGTAGAATCTGAATTTTGGAACGGGCCACATGAGAATTGGTGGCTGGAAAGTTAGGGGAAGCCAAAATCACCCCTTTGTTCTCCCAATATGAATATACCTATCAATCCTTTTTAGTGTTGCAACATAATTATGGATGGAATGGGGTTCAATCTGTTTCAACTCATGAGTTAGGCTATTCCATCTTTGTGATAGACATCTTCTCATAGTTTCCTCCTTTTTTGTTGCCTTTACCTCATACTCATTGTAAACTGCCTCAATCCAAGGCATAATCATGTTGCCATAACTAGGTCTGAGAAGCATTCTATGCCATTCTCTGTAAATATCCTTTGGATTGCTTGATTTAGCCCTAATGGGTAGAGGGATGTTAGACTCCAATTTCTTATAAGCACCATGTTATTACCCCCAACTAATCTCATTTTGCACCCAAGAAAAAAATGCCCTTAATTGGACATCCCCAACATACAACAACAGATTCCAATCATGGTCTTAAGTTACAACATAATTATGCAAATAAAACTCACATAGAAAATTCTTCATTTTAGGTGAGACAATCCTATAAGCATTAAAAAATTCAACATGAGTGTCAATAGAAGGATTCAAACTTGAGACAATCCTTGAGAGCTTAAAAGACAAATATTTCTCTTTCAGGTGTAGAGCATAGACCTTTGAAGGGGTCCTACATTCCAAAATCTACGGTACCAAGGTTGCCATATCATCCACCCTCTGCTTCAGGGTGGCAATTTCTGCATCCTTATCTTCAATCTCCTCATCCCTCTTTTGAATTTCCTTCTTTAATTTATGCTTTTCCTTTTTCCATTCTTCCTCCCTCCTTTGTATTTCTTTCCATAAATTCAAATTTTCCATATGTACTATAAAATCAAGAGGATTATGAATTCCTACTGTGATACCGAAATGTCTAACCTATTCTAAGGAATTAAAATGCAATGAAAAAACATAAGGAAACACCTCAAGATTAGCCTAAGAAATTTGTAAATGCAAAGACGAAAAGTGTAAAATGATGCTAAATAGATATACCTCCCTTTTGCAGCTAAAACTCTTTGGTTGGCCCTTGATTTTGATTTGATTTGTATGCTCCTTGATGGCTCTTGATATGGCTAAATGCAAGATTCAACTATATGCTTGGATGTAGATGCAAATATATGAAATTGATGACTAGATGAGTGCACAAAATGGCAATATTTAGTTGAAAATGGCTAAGTCCCCTAATGCCTTAGAGGAGGGGGGTATTTATAGAGAAACTTGAATTCTCTAGAGAATTCAATGGTTGGGATTTATCCAACAAGGCCAAGATGAAGGGCTAAGGTGAGTTGATGACTCAAAAGCCCTCACATCTTGACATGTGGATTGTGAGATGGCTAAGGGTGAGATGATGTGTAGGTGATGTGGAAGGGAGGTACATGATATGTAAGAAGGACATGTACCTTGGAAGTACATTGGGAGATGAGAAGATTCCTTGGAGGAATAAATGTGAATTAAAAATTCACATGCTTGGGAAAATCTAGTGTATAAGAGAGGGTCTCCAAAAAAGTGGGAGTTTGTCACATGTGACTTGATGTGACAAGTCAAATATTCTAGAAGATGCATGGGAAGAGGGGATTCTAGAAGGAATAAAATGTGAATTAAAAATTCACATGGGGAAGAGGGGAACCTAGGGTGAATAAAAAGTGAATTTTAAATTCACAATGATTGGAAGAATCTAGTGGATAAGACAAGGTTCCCAAAAGGTGGGAATTTGTCACATGTGACTTGATGTGACAAGTCAAAGATTCTAGAAGATGCATGGAAAAAGGGGATTCTAGGAGGAATAAAAGTGAATTAAAAATTCACATGGGGAAGAGAGGAGCCTAGGGTGAATAAAAAGAATTAAAAATTCCTTGGGGGATAGGGAGAGTTGACCAAGGTACTAATTAGGTTTGACTAATCAGTAATTAGAGGATAATTAGGGGTTAATGAGGATTATAAGCCAACTTGCAAAAGTTGGAGGATGTGACACATCCTAATCAAGGATTAGGCATGTGCACATCCTTAATGAAGAGATTAAGAGATGGATTAGGATTATATGAAAAGACATGTGAAGAATTAAATAAATGTAATATTTATTTAATTCATTTGATGAAAAGAGGATTAAGGAGAGTAAGGTATTTAATTATTAATTAAATACCTTAGGGATTTGGCAGAATTAAAGATATTAATTAAATAATAATAATATTACTTAATTAACTCAAACAAGAGGATGTTTAGATGAAAAGTGATAAATTTGGATAAATTAAGTGTTCAAATTTGGATGTCTACATTTTTCCCCTCTTTGAGATGGTGTTACGAAGTAGCATCATTTCAAAGAATATTAAAATATAGAACCCAAAAGGAGATGGTTAGATTGAGAAGGATACCCCAGTCATCAAACGAATGACTAGGAAGAAATATGATGGATGTGAAGATGAAGATTAGGGATAAGGATGCCCCCTTGAGAGGATATGCGGGTTCAAGAGAACACAGATGTGCTCTTGAAATGGATGAGATGATGAAATGGGAGATGATGAAGAAGATGAAAAGGCGACAGGAGGTTGGGAAACAAAAATGGATGCAAAGATGAAGATGATGTTGCCCCAGTCAAGGTACAAGCCAAAAGGGGTTGAGGATGGATGGAGTGTTGTCAATGAGGATAGGGAAGGATAGATCCCAATGAGTGGTATTGATGAGGGAAGGATACATCCCAAAACACCACTAAAGGATAGGGAAGAGTACCTCCCGATGATGATGATGATGAAAGTGTTGTTGACGAGGGAAGGATATATCCCAAACAACGCCGAAAGGATATGGAAGAATGAAATGATGATGAGGATGATTGGATCCAGGCTTGTAACAAGACTAAGAACAAGACCAAGGATATGATTAGATGATTTGGGCCAAATGGAATGGATGGGGGTTGGATAGAGATGTGAGATAAGGATGAAGGATGAATGGATGGGGGGATACATGCAAGATGATAGAATGGAGAATGAAATGCAATCCTAATGCAATTTTCCATCTTCGGAGCACTAATTTTTGCTATAGCATAAGACACCAAGTGCCAAGGTATGTGGAACCAAGGCGTAATAGTGTCTAATGCATGAAATAAACACAACAGACAAGAAGGCTATCCCAACACCCCAAAGTCACAAAGACCTTGGTCGGGCTAGGCATTGAGATAACCATAAGCACAAAAAGATGCCCCAGCATAACACAAGACCTCAGGGATCTTGGTGGGTACTACGTGAGACAACCAAGAAGACACAATCAAACAAAAGATCAAGATATGCCCCTATGTGGACCAATCAAAACATGCCATAATATGATGGATCATGGCAGCCTTGACAAGTGATGATAGGGAGCTCAAATGATAAACAAAAGCCAAAAGCATCAAAAGATCGCAATCAATTTCAAATGTCCTTTGCCATAGGATAAAGGGGATGGATGGGATTGATGAGGTCTGTTAGGAAGGATGCATCCTATTGAGACCGATGATGGTTACTAAACTAAAAGATTGATATGACGCAGGATATGCAAAACTGATTGGATTTGTTGATGCAAGTGGATCTTGTTTGTGAAGAACTGACTAGATAAGGGTATATCTTGATGACACGACACAAGGGAGAAGGGACATAAGACTGACACACTCTAAGGACCTAGGGGCTCGGGGGCCGATCAAAGATTAGCCTTGCCTATGTGAAAGTGCAGAGCCCTCGTAGTTCGGTAAAAGGCTGTCGACTGACCATGGATAAAAGTAGAAAGAGGACAATGAAGACTGATGATAGATGACAAGGACTAGAGAGACAAAAGCAAAGACTAATGTAGATGATAAAGGAGTGAATGGAGAAAGCAGAAAGACTGACGCTAGATGATAGAGGAGCCCCGGGGGCGGATCAAGTGATCGACCTTGCCTACGTGAAAGCGCAGGGGCAATGTAGTTCGACAAGAGGCTGATGATGGACCATGATGGAGATGGAGGACAGGATGGAAAAAGAAGAAAGACTGAAAGACCGAAGATAAATGATGGATAAAGGATGATGATAGGATGAGTGGATAAAAATATGGGACCGATATGATGGGATAGGATAGACCTGTTGGATTGGATAGGATGATGACGATCACATAAAGCTCAGGGATGGGATAGTTATCCAAATCATTAAAATGACTTGGGAGGATGGTATGATAGATAGATGAGTGATGAAAAGTGGTAGGGGATTGGAAAGATGTGCAAGAGAAGCAGGAGGGATGATGATTAGATAAATGGCATTGGGTTGCATGGAGGGAGGCCTATAGCTAGATACCAATGACAAGGGATTGTGAGATAGGATGAGATGGGATGAGGAGAAAGATGAAAGAATGGATAGAGATATAGGGATGGGGGATGGGAGGGATTGTTTGGATGGATATGAATATAAGGATTGGGAGATGAAGGGATGCTAGGATAGATGGATACGAAGATAAAGGGATGTTGTGATAGATGGATGGGGAGATGAAGGGATGTTATGATAGATGATGTGTCTAAGGAATATGTCATAAAAGGAAGAAGATGCCCCCACTCTAGATATGTCATATATGATGAGGCATGAGGGATGGAAGATGAGTGGATGGGAAAAGGAGATAACTAGAGGAGGATAGGATGGGTGACCAAGGAATACAATAGAGCATGGATGAAGGGAATGTATATGAAAAGGTGGCCAAAGCATGTATAGATAGGTGCCCCTGTTTTGATCAAAATCACAAGAAGGATGGAGGGATGGGAGATAAATGGGATATGATGGTAGGATGCGGAAGATAGGTGCGATGGAGGGGATTATGGGTGCATAGCTGGAAGCATAACAGGAAGCTGCCTCCAAGTGCAGATGGGGATTTACGCATGACACCTATTTTCTAGGTTTTCATCATGGTATTTATCGAAAGCGCTTGTTTGCCAAGTTTTTACCATTGGACGAATTATTTCTCTTTACTATTTTTATTTATTTATTTATTTATTTTTTTTGGATTTTTTTGGATTTTTTTGAAATTTTGGATATCATGCAAAACGAGATGGATAAGGATAAGGAGGTGGATAAGTAGATTTAGAAGACATGTGATAAGGAGGTGGATGAAGGACTTAAGCATCAAGTTCCATACAAGGTGTTAACAACCCATGTTTGAAGCGACTATTGGATGTTAGTACAACCTTATTAGGATAAATGGATTATGTAAAAGGATGAATTAGAGGGGAGATACATGGGATAATGGATGGGATGCTGCAAAGGGTATGGATGGAATGGTGGGGTGGATTATGTGATGGGGAGATGTGTTTAGGACCAACATTGGCACATATGGTGGTGGATGTGAAAAGATAAGAGGATTAATGGAGGGAGAATGTGTGGATAATGGAGGAGATGGGGTGGTGAACTTTGGAACATAAGGACCCAAAACAGACTTAGGAGATGAAAGGGGTGTATAAATAGCTTTTGGATTAGCAACTTTGGATGTTCTTATAGATTTTTCATTTGATTGCATTGCATATTTTTTCTTTGGGATCCACATGATTTTGATCTTTGCTTTGGTGGGCCTTTGTGGCCTACGAATTTGATTTAGATTTAGATTTTTCTTCTCTTCACCATGTCTTTTGGAGGGGACATGGGGAGCCTTAGATTCATGTGGATGTTTGGATTTATGCATTTTTTTTTTAACGGCCAAAGTGCTTTTAGTAGCAATGGGATGGGTGTGAGGAGATGGATGATGTGGAGTGATGGAGGTAGGAGTATGGGGATTATGTGTAGATGGAGGATGTTTAGGTATGGGCCTTTGTTGATCCTGATTATGGGATATGTGAGAGGGATGTTTATGATGGATGAGATGGATAGGTGATGAATGGATGAAAGGATGGATAGGACGAGATGGAGGAGGTGATTTTAGGATATAGGGGCCTAGAATAGATGTAGGACTTGGAGGAAACATGGGCATGGTAGATGGAGGATTGGAGATGGTAGATGGAGGGATGTAAGGAACCAAAATAGATGGAGCAGATGAAGGAGGAATATGGATGGTTTTTTTGAGGTGATACGATAGAGGAGGGATGGCAGCATATGATTTGGTGGAGTGATGGAAAGAGCCTATATTTATTTTGGAAGAGGCTCGTTGAGGATTTCTAGAGGTTGTACCAACATCTTTAGATTGTGATTTTTGGGAAATAGGTCCAAGACCTTGCATGCAGATTTGTTCTTTGACTTGGATGGGCTCTAAGATACCTTGTTCATGAAGGCCTAGACCTTTTCCTTGATAGTTCATTTTCTTGAGCATGCAATCCATGATAGGATTTGTGTTATTTTGAAAACATGATGCGAGTCCATTATTAGGTGGAGGATGATGGGTGGTATATACATTATGTTTTTCTTCTGCGAGGAGGCCACCATGGAAGAATGTGAGAGTACCAAGGGGATATGCAAGCAGTGTGGGGATAGTAGTTTTAGGCAATGATGGGGGATCATGAGAGGGAGATGAGGGGATATCAACATTTGGATGGGTGATATCAGGAAAGGGATTAGGGGATATGATAGGATCTGGATTTGTGGTAGTGGGCTCATTTGATGGAGATGGAGATGGAGCGGTGGAAGCTTGAATGACAAGGGGATCATGGGATGGAATGGATGGGGGACTATGATCTTGAGGTGGACTAGATGGGATGGTAGGATCTTGATCTAAAGAAGGGGATATGCTGGCATGCTTTGGATTAGGCTCTTGGCATGGCTCATCATGTGTGGGAGGAATGATAATGGAGTCTTGGTGGGGATCTTCAAGTGGGGAAGATGGAGGGATGGAGGATTCATGAAGCTCAAGGGAATGGATTTTGATAATAATAGGAGTGGGAGGAATGGATGGGATTTGTGTGTCATCGATGGGTTCGACGGCTCTTGGGTTAAGAGTTGGGTGTTCAATGAATTCAGTAGATGTGATGGTAGGAGATGGGGGCTCAGTGGATTCAGAGGATGTGATGGTTTCAATAGTTTGAGTGGTGCTAGGGGGGTATCATCAATGATAGGTGTTGGGTGGAGAAGAGTCTCGTCTCTAATGACCATGGATGATGGGTTGGGATGGCATGATTCCATAACTTCAAGGTGTGGAGTGGGAGATGTCTTCTTTGTTATAAGTCCTTGGAGAACTTCTGGAGTGAAGAACTTGAATACTCTAGGTTGAGATGGCGTGGTAGGAGTGGATGAAGGATTATGGATTGGTGGACTAGGATTAGATGGGGGAATGGGATTGGATGCAGGACTGGAAATAGATGGGGGATTAAGGTTAGATGAAGGGTTAAGATAGGGATATTGGAATGGTGAATTAGGACATGAGGATACAGGTGGTGGATTGTAGTAAGGATATTGGGATGGTGGATTAGGATGGGAAGATTGAGGTAGTGGATTGAGATAGGTTGGTCCGGGTGTTGGATTAGGATAGGAAGGTGTGAATGTAGGATTAGGGTGAGCAGATTGGTATGGAAGATTAGGGTAGTGGGTATATGCGGATGAAGGTTTTAGATAGAAGGATGTGGATGGGGGATTAGGATAGGGGTATTGTGATGGCAGACTAGGATAAGAGGATGATGTAGATGAAGGATATGATGGATATATCTTGTCAAAGGTAGCATAAGCAACATGATTAGGCATGGATGAAGACATAATGGGATAACTTGAAAGGGTGATTGGATTTTGGAAAGTGGGTGGAGAAAGCTTACTAGTAATGATAGTGTCAAGGGAATCTATGTCATATTCCTCTTGATCGACAAGACTTTCATTATCATTATCAATGTAATTAGGGTTTCCCTTGACCACTATTCATGGAGGATAAGGATTCATGATGGTGAAAGGATAAAGAGGATGGGTCAATGATTTGGGATGGAAATGGACTAAAGCTCAAATTGGGATTTAGGTTAAGCTCATATTTGGATTGGATTAAAGCTCAGATTAGGATGATTGGATGATGTGATGGGATTGATTCTGACGATCGACACCGAATTTGCTTCGAGATGGAATTAGATTGATTAGGTTGAAGGTGATGTGATTAGATTGGATCGACCAATGATTGATAAGATCGATTGATGGATAGGATAAGATGACGAAAGAGACTGCAAATCCCGTTCAGAGATTATCTTAGATGACTTAGGATACTGATTGATCAGATAAAAGGATAAATGGATGATAACGACACCAAATCCACTTTGAGATTGAAAATGGATTGATTGGGCCGGCGATAATGATTATCTTAGGATGGATGACAATCCTAAGTGGATGTTGATGATGATGATCAGATCAGACACTTAGGTCAATTTGGATAATAACCTGAAACAAAGTTCAAAGGATTTGGATGGGGAAAATGATGATTTGATTGGAGAAATGGATGAACAAATACTCAAAATGAGCAAACGATTGATCGGGACAGATGAACAATTACTCAGAACAAGTAAATGACTACTAAGAATAGATGAATGACTCTCAGAACGAGAAGACAAAAGCTCAGAATGAGTAGATGATTGATCGGGATTGTAGAACGAGAGTTCAAAATGATTGAAATGGATGAATGTTTACTTGGAACGAGGAAACGGATGATCAGAACAATAGAACAAGAGTTCAGAATGATGAAAGGATGTGTGAAATGGATGAACATTTACTCAGAACAAGTAAACGGATGATCAGAATGATAGAACAAGAGTTCAAGTAAACAGATGATCGAAATGACAGAAAGATAGTTCAGAATGATAGATGGAGATGTGAAATGGATGACCGGAATCAAGTAAACGGATGATCAGAATGATAGAACGAGAGTTTGGAATGATGAAATGAGGTGTGAAATGGATGAATGTTTACTCGGAACAAGTAAACGAATGATTGGAACGACTAAACGGGAGTTTGGAATGATGAAATGAGGTGTGAAATGGATGAACATTTACTCAGAATGAGTAAACAAATGATCAGAACGACAGAGCGAGAGTTCAGAATGATGAAAGGAGGTGTGAAACAAATGAACGTTTACTTGGAATGAGTAAACGAATGATCAGAATGACTGAACGGGAGTTTGGAATGATGAAATGAGGTGTGAAATGGATGAATGTTTACTCGAAACAAGTAAACGAATGATCAGAATGACTGAACAAAAGTTTGGAATGATGAAATGAGGTGTGAAACGGATGAATGTTTACTCAGAACAAGTAAACGAATGATTGAAATCACTAAACTAGAGTTTGAGATGATAGATGAAGGTTTGAAATATATGAGTGTTTACTCAGAACGGGGAAACGAATGATTGAAAAGGGAGAACAACTGTTCAGAATGGATGAATGAAAGGTTGAAATGACTAAACCTCAGATTAGGGTTTTGGTTAAGCTCAAATTGGGATTAGATTAAAGCTTAGATTACGATTGGGTTGAAGCTTAGACTTATTGGAGGATGTGATGGGATTGATTCTACACCAAATTTTTGGGTTTAAAGAATGTAAGGTGCTCACAATCAAATTTTTTCCATTTTAGGAAACCTCACGAATGTACTTTTGAGAGTTCAATTTTTTCCCAAAAAATAACCAAAACAAAGATAGGATGAATTTCCAACTAATATCCCAAATTTGAGACATGCATTCTGAGTTATTGACAAATATGATTTTTCAAAATGTTGGAAAAAAACACTAAATTGCGATTTTGAGGGTCAAGATGAAAGTTTGAGGCCTCAAAAATGTGGAAAAATGGGGTCTAAGGGACTTCCAGTTAGTCGGGGTTCCACATGCCATCTCATAACGCAACCACCCACAAAATTTCAGCTCAAACGAACACCCAAGTCAAAAGTTATGGCCTCCAGAAGTTTAGACACAAAAATCAAAATTCTCAAAATGAAGTTTAGGTGATTGGGATGGATGATTTGATGTTGGATATGGACTCTAATGATGTTCTAAGTTCTGGAATTAGGATTGGATGGAAAGAGATGATGGGATTGGTTCCACCGATCGGATTTGGGAATTGGATATGCTTGTTTTCTGAATCCCTCACAGAGGGGCGACTGTGCCCTCTTGGGGCGACTGTGCCCTTCTGGGGCAACTATGCCCCCTTCTGGGGTGAGTGTGCCCTCTTACAGGTGGGAAGATTCACCCTTTTTAGGGGTTCTAGGGCGACTATGCCCCCTTAGAGGGGCAGATTCGCCCCCATTATGGGGAAAATTTGCCCTACTGCTTTGTTGACTCTTTAAGTGGGTAAACAAGCTATAAGAGACAAGCAATTGGAATGGGGTGATAGATGATAGGATTGAGGAAATAGATGATTGGATTGGGAAAGTGAATGATAGGAGTGGATGAACAAGCACTCGAAATTGGTAAATGATTGTTTGGAATGGATGAATGATTGAAAGCTCGAAACAAGTAAACGATTGATTGGAAGGGATGAACAACTCTCAGAATGAGGAGATGGATGCTTGGAATGGATGAAAGAGTACTTGAAACAAATGAGAGGAGGATTTGAAAGGGATGAAAGACTACTTGGTCAAATAGATGTTTGAATGTTTAAACAAAGGTTTGGAATGGTAAAAATGGGAGTTTAGAATGATCAAATGGAGGTTTTCAGAGGTTCAAAATGACAAAACAGAGGCTTGGGATGATGATACAAAGGTTTGGAATGATTAGACAATGATTTAGAGGCTAAACGGATCCAAATGGGGCGATTTTGGTTGCTCAGGAGGGAAAATTCGCCTCTCTGCAGTAAATCAGGGGGCGCAGTTGCCCTTCTGCAAAAAATCAAGGGCGTAGTCGCCCTTCTGCGGAAAATGAGGGGCGCAGTCTCCATTCTGCAAAAAATCAAGGCGTAATCTCCCTTCTGCGGAAAATCAGGGGTGCAGTTGCCCTTCTGCAGAAAATCAGGGGCGCAGTCGCCCTTCTACAGAAAATCATGGGCGTAATCTCCCTTCTGCAGAAAATCAGGGGCGTAATCGCCCTTTTGCGAAAAATTAGGGGTGCAGTTGCCCTTCTGCGGTAAATTAGAGACTTGGTTTGATGAAAATGACTATGGCAAGGATTTTAAAATGACAATAATAAGGCCAATTTGTCAAAAATTTCACTGGTTTCTCACAAGAAAACACTTTCAAGCAAACACAATCCTATGATTAGTGTTAAGGGTATGGCCAAAGAGGTCTTAATCTAGGATGCACAAGGTGTCTAGGGAGTCCTCGATATACTCTCAATACGTGAGGCACAACCGTGAACACCAGCCCGTCACAAGCATGAGTTAGGAACCCCAACGAGATACTGAAGGGCTTGGACCAACTCTTCACGTCTATCTAGGTATCACCCTAGCTTCGATGCTCCGCCAATTACGATGTGATTGGATTGGGGTACAACTTTCGCTCTCCCCCCTTTATATACCCCGCCAGTACGTGTGGTTGGAATCATCCCTTCAGGTGATGAAATCCCTAAGTAGGTCCCACTAGAAAGAAAGCACTAATCATTTCCAACTACTCCCCAGGCTCACACGAAGTGCAAGGGGAAAGTGAAAACAAGCTAATGCTCTCTTTGGGTAACAGAAAAAGATTGACACAACAAGCAATGAGTATTAATCCCCCCTAATTAGACTATGTTCTTAGATTAACGAAAACATCAAGGATAGTTTTAAAAATCTGAGCAAACAGATAGCCCTGCAAGCAACTGTTAGTTGTTTAATCTCGCTTTCTTCATCAATTTCATGAGAATATGCTACAAAAAGTTAGCAAAAATACCAATATCCTTGCAAGAAATAGTGTTAGGGGGTTAATACCTGAAAACAACAAAAAATGAAGCTAAAATGATAGTTTTACCTTCCAAAATGTGTTGCTTTGCAGTGACAGGAGGGTGCAATTGCACTTCTGCAGTGACTAGGAGGGTGCAATTGCACTTCTACAGTGAACAGGAGGGCGCAATTGCACTTCTGCAGTGACTAGGAGGGCACAATTACACTTCTGTAGTGAACAGGAGGGCACAATTACACTTCTGCAGTGAACAGGAGGGCACAATTGCACTTCTACAGTGACCAGGGGGCGCAATTGCACTTCTGCAATAAACAAGAGGGTGCAATTGCACTTCTCCAGTGACCAGGAGGGCGCAATTGCACTTCTGTAGTGAACAAGAGGGCGCAATTGCACTTCTGCAGTGAACACCAGGAGGGCACAATTGCACTTCTGTAGTGAACAGGAGGTGCAATTGCACTTCTACAGTGAACACCAGGAGGGTGCAATTACACTTCTGTAGTGAATAGGAGGGTGCAATAGCACTTCTACAGTGACTAGGAGGGCGCAATTGCACTTCTGCAAAAAAGCAGGGGCGCAGTCACCCTTCTGCGGTCATTAGGAGGGCGTAGTCACCCTTTTGCGATGTATTCCTACAAACAACTCAACAACAACAAACGTGAAATTGAGGGACCCGCTTGCAGGTCCCACCGGGCGTGCCAGAAATGTGATATCAAAATGTTTAACCTATTCTAATCAATTAAAATGCAATGGAAAAACATAAGGAAACACCTCAAGATTAGCCTAAGAAATTTATAAATGCAAAGAGGAAAAGTGTAAAATGATGCTAAATAGATATACCTCCCTTTTGCAACTAAAACTCCTTGGTTGGCCCTTGATTTTGATTTGATTTGTATGCTCCTTGATGGCTCTTGATATGGCTAAATGCAAGATTCAACTATATGCTTGGATGTAGATGCAAATATATGAAATTGATGGCTAGATGAGTGCACAAAATGGCAGCATTTAGTTGCAAATGGCTAAGTCCCCTAATGCCTTAGAGGAGGGGGGTATTTATAGAGAAACTTGAATTCTCTAGAGAATTCAATGGTTGTGATTTATCCAACAAGGCCAAGATGAAGGGCTAAGGTGAGTTGAGGACTCACAAGCCGTCACATCTTGACATGTGGATTGTGAGATGGCTAAGGGTGAGATGATGTGTAGGTGATGTGGAAGGGAGGTACATGATGTGTAAGAAGGACATGTACCTTGGAAGTACATTGGGAGATGAGAAGATTCCTTGGAGGAATAAATGTGAATTAAAAATTCACATGCTTGGGAGAATCTAGTGGATAAGAGAGGGTCTACAAAAAGGTGGGAGTTTGTCACATGTGACTTGATGTGACAAGTCAAATATTCTAGAAGATGCATGGGAAAAGGGGATTCTAGAAGGAATAAAATATGAATTAAAAATTCACATGGGGAAGAGGAGAACCTAGGGTGAATAAAAAAGTGAATTTTAAATTCACAATGATTGGAAGAATCTAGTGGATAAGACAAGGTTCCCAAAAGGTGGAAATTTGTCACATGTGACTTGATGTGACAAGTCAAAGATTCTAGAAGATGCATGGAAAAAGGGGATTCTAGGAGGAATAAAAGTGAATTAAAAATTCACATGGGGAAGAGAGGAGCCTAGGGTGAATAAAAAGGAATTAAAAATTCCTTGGGGGATGGGGAGAGTTGACTAAGGTACTAATTAGGTTTAACTAATTAGTAATTAGAGGATAATTAGGGGTTAATGAGGATTAGAAGCCAACTTGCAAAAGTTGGAGGATGTGACACATCCTAATCAAGGATTAGGCATGTGCACATCCTTAATGAAGAGATTAAGAGATGGATTAGGATTAGATGAAAAAGACATGTGAGGAATTAAATAAATGTAATATTTATTTAATTCATTTGATGAAAAGAGGATTAAGGAGAGTAAGGTATTTAATTATTAATTAAATACCTTAGGGATTTGGCAGAATTAAAGATATTAATTAAATAATAATAATATTACTTAATTAACTCAAATAAGAGGATGTTTAGATGAAAAGTGATAAATTTGGATAAATTAAGTGTTCAAATTTGGATGTCTACACCTACCAGTATTTTTGTCAATGGTTGCTCCTCATATAGTACTATCTGCATGGATTCAGGCTGTCCTGTTGTCTCTAGATGTAGGGGTACTATTTCTTCTTCCACTTCTTGCTGTAGGGGCTCTCGTTCCTATTTTTATTGTGGCTGTAGGAACTCCTGCTTTGGTTCTAGTTGTTGTTGCATGACTTCTTGCTCATGCTGCAGGAAATCCTGATTTTCCTTGAACTCTTCTACAATGTTAGCAAGATTGGCTAGTGTTATGTTTGCTGCTCTCTAAAATATGTCTTCTTCAAAATTCTCCTGCCCCATTGGAGCTTTATGGTCCTCATGTGATGTCTCACTAGGCTTAGGGCTTTCCTATGGAGGCATACCAAACGCTGGCCCAGTTGGTCTTGATTTCCTGGGAGGTCTCTCACTTTTTTCTTTGGCTGGAGGATGAACAGTGTCAATCCTCTTCTTAGAACTTGGCACCTTTCTTTCTGTTGGCTGCCTTTTGGCCTTTCCTTTTCTCATTTCTACTTCTCTCTTTTGTGCCTTAGTTTTCATCAGGGTTTCAAGTGGAATGTCACCATCAGAATCTAAGGAGGAGCTTTCTTTTTCTGAGTGCTTTGTTCCAGAAGAACTAATTTCTAAGGTTTCTTTTGCTGCAGGAGGATTCACACTAGAGCTAGCAGCAGAGGTTGAAGCATCACGAGTGGCTTCAGTCATGCTCAATCTCTTGCTAGACCTATAGGGTTGAGGTAAAACCCTAGGTTGCAAGTGCTCAAGTATAATTTGATCAACATTTATAAATTCTTCCCAAGTCATTCCAAATACACCATGCAGAGAATTTTCAACTAGCAATTTAATCAGACAATGGTGAGAAACGAAATTATCCCTACCTTTTTGGGTCTCCACCACCATGATTGAGAGAAGAATGTATAGTACGTTAGGCACATTCATTCTCCTTCTGTGCCTTATGTGATTCAAAAGCTTGAAGTGCATGGAATGAAAATTCGACTGGAGACCCTCATAGGTGATTTATTTGATAATATAAATGACTATCTACTTCCATGGCTCAGGCAGAGACATTCTCTGTGCACCCTATTTATCTATGCTCAATGGGGGGTTGTTCGACTCTGTAAATTCAGCCCTAGCTGATCTGGAGTCTCTGGAAGTAGGGTAATTTTCACCATCAGTAGGTAACCCTATGACCTCTACAATTCCCATTTTATTGTTGCTTTTCCTTTAGAAAATGTCTGGGTGAGTTCAAGGGCAATGCTTTCATCAAAGCCATCCAGCTTTAGGAAGTAATCTAACCATCCACAACTTCTAAATTTGGCCAGGCATTGTGTATCCTGCAATAAAAAATCATGCACCGTGGGTTCATTTTGAATTAACCCACCTCCCATTGTCTGCAATCAAACAAATACTCTGTGATTTCTTTCCTGCAATTCCATTTGAAAATCAAGTTCACCTTCCTGCAATACCTACTAAATTTTCAGTGCCAATATTGGCTGGGTTTTCCCTTTATTTTGTTTCACCTTTTTGCTTGCAACTCAAGATTATGACAAAGTCAATAATGGCAAGAAAAGGAGTAATGAAGGAGAAGTATGATGGGAAGAAATGGTGGTTGCAATTAATGTCACTTCACACATGCAAGTCGTTCTCTCACTCAGATTTCAAATAAGCTCATTTTAATTTTTCTGACGTAGCCTAGCATAAATTGACACATGGGCCATATATTTGCATCTTTTTCTTCCCCCCCAACCTAAATTTGGACATGTGTCCGCACATGTGAGATGGGAGTGGTGATTTGACAAACAATAATGACATGTTATGTGAATGTGTATACTAACGTACAATGTTTAAATAAATGCACTTAAAAGATGATTAAAAGATAGCAATTAATGCGCACATACGTGAATGTGTGGAGGATTCATTGCAAAGATTGTGGAGAAAGTACTGCTCACCTTTTAGGGAATAAATTGAGCAATTAATGAAGATGAAGTGGAATGAGGTGAGGTGGAATGAATTAATGGAAGAGAGAGAAAGGTGGTGATGGATGGGTGAATGGGTATATGGGTGAAGAAATGGACTTCCACTTCTTTATTATGAGAAGTACGTGCCTTAATTAGCGAGAAGGATGGACACTAGGTCCACTTCCTTCTGCTGCAGGAAGCTTGGGTGCTAAATGCTGGGTGAATTGTTGCAGGAACTCTTCTTTGGAAGTTGGCTTGTGATATAATCTAAGGCGATGACCATTGACAAGTAATTTGAATCTAATAGGGTCTATGGTAGTAAGCTGAACAACTCCATTAGGAAAGACCTCAACAACTTCATATGGTCCTATCCACCTTGTCTACAATTTTTCTATATTGTCCTGATATCTTGAGTCGTAGAGCAGGGCCCAATCTTCTGGTTGGAATTTCTTATCCTTGATAAATTTGGCATGCCACTTGATTCTTTGATTCTTCACTACCTCTATATGTTGCAGGGCTGATCTTCTTATCTCATCCAAAGCATTTAGCTACATGATTCTTTCTCTTTGTGCCTCAAAAATATCCATCCCCAAATCTATTGCAGTCCTAAGACTCTTATATTCAAATTCAGTGGGTATCATGGCTATTTTTCCATACAACAACTCAAATGGAGTGAATCCTGTAGTTGTTTTCCAGGTTGTCCTATAGGCTCAAACAACTTCTGGTAATCTGTTTACCCAATCCTTTCTATGAATAGCTACCATTTTGGTCAGAATGGCTTCAATTTCTCTGTTGGTCACCTCAACTTGACCATTAGCTTGGGGGTGATAAAGAGTAGACTTCATGTGCCTTATGTTGTACTTATTAACTAGTGTTGCAACAAGGGTTGATGTGAATTGAGCCCCTTTATCAGTCACTATTTCTCCTGGGACTCCATATCTTGTGAAAATATCCTCATAAAGAAATTCTACAACTTTGTTATCTCTTGCATGCTTCATGGCCTTAACTTCTACCAACTTTGTGACATAATTAGTTCCTAACAATATATAAGACTTACCATTTGATGGAGGGTCAATGGGTCCCAAAAAATCCAATCCCCACTTGTCAAAGGGAGTGATTACTACCTGAGGGAAAAGTGGCATCTCATCAAATCTAGTTGGTCTGCCAATTCTTTGACATCTATCACATTTTCTAGTATACCTTCTTGCATCCTTGTGGAGTGTTGGCCAGTAATATCCTATTTTCAAAATCTTCATTGATGTCCTCTTGGCTGCAAAGTTTCCTCCACATGGTTCATTGTGACATGCATGCAAAATGTCATATGTATCATCTTCTCTCACACATCTCCTCATGACATGGTCTGGTCCAGTATAAAACAAACATTCAACAATCCAAGAGAAAGGAAAAGATTTTTTAATGAGTGCCTTTTTCTCTATTGGAGAGAAGTGAGAAATAACTCTACCTGTGACCAAATAATTGGCTATGTTAGCATACCATGGTGTTCATATACTGAGGGAGAATAGATGCTCATCAGGAAAAGAGTCATCTATGGGCTGATTGTCTTCTAATATAGTCAGCCTTGAAAGAAAATCTAAAACAACATTGGCCTTCTCTGGCTTATCCACAATGGTTATATCAAACTCCTGCATCAATAATAACCATATTTCCAACCTACCTATGATCAAAGTTTTATTCATGAGATATCTAATGGTTGCATGATCAGTGTGCACAAATATTTGGTAGCCTATTATGTAATGTCTAAATTTATTCAGTGCATAGATTACTGCCAATATTTCTTTCTCTGTCACTGTATAATTGAATTCAGCTCCTTGTAAATTTTTGCTAACAAAGTAAATTGCATTTTCAATAGCTCCTTCTTTCTATCCTAAGACTACTCCTATGGCATAATCTAATGCATCAGTATGGATGTGGAAAGGAAGTTCCCAATTAGGTCCTTTGAGTACAGGAGCATGAGTCAAAGCTGCCTTCAAGTCAGAAAATGCCTTGTCACAAGCTTCAGTCCACTAAAATTCAACATCTTTAGTGAGAATAGTATTCAATGGTGATACTACCTTGCTAAAATCGTTGATGAAACACCTATAATATCCTGCATGACCCAAGAAACTCCTAACATCCTTTTGTTTTGTAGGTGTGGAAAAATTTGTGATTACCTTAATCTTTGTAGGATCTACTTGAATTCCCTTGTGGGAGATGTAGTGGCCAAGAACTACACCTTCCTGCATCATCATGAAGCACTTTTCACTATTTAAGGGCAAGTTTTGATCTTCAAATCTCTGTAGGACTCTTCTAAAAATTTTCAACACTTGATTAAAATCAACACCATAAGTAGTAAATTCATCCATATAAATTTCCATGCAATCATGAGAAATGTCTGAGAATATGCTAATGACTACCCTCTGAAAAGTTGTAGGTGCATTACATAAGCCAAATGGGAGTATTAAATAGGTATAGGTCCCCCATGGATAGGTAAATGTGGTCTTCTCTTGGTCCTCTGATGTAATTTGGATCTGGTTGTAGCTGCTAAATCCATCTAGAAAAGAAAAGTATTGCTTTCCTGCAAGTGTGTCCAAAACTTGATCAATGAAGGGTAAGGGAAAGTGGTCCTTCTTGGTGGCAGCATTAAGTTCCCTATAATCAATACAAAATTTCCATTTCCCTCCTTTTTTGGGCACAATCACTAATGGAGACACCCACTGACTATTTGAAATGGGATAGATAAATCCCGCATCTAGTAATTTTTGTAGTTCCCCTTTTACAATTTCCCTTAGTGGAGGGATAATTCTTCTTTGTGTTTGTCTTACTAGGGTGCAATCATATCTGATGTAAATTCTATGTGTATAAAGTTTAGGGTCCAATCCCTTCATATCATGATAATCCCAAGCTAATGCATGTTGATGGGTCCTTACTAAGTTTTCCAATTACAATTGTTGTTCTTCACTTAATTTACTATTAACATTCATATATTTTCCTTTTGACACTTGTACTTGTGTAGTTAACTCCATCATGGTTGCCTCATTAACACATGGTACCTTTAGTTCATAGGGAAATAATGCATGGTACATACCTATTGGTGTAGGAAGTCTATCTATAGGAACAATGGTTGCAGGAAGAGTGGCTGTAGGAAGAACATCTGCAGGAATAGTGGCTACAAGAAGAGTGGTTGTAGGAAGAGTGTCTGTAGGAACAATGGCTGTAGGAAGAACGTCTACATAAATAGTGGTTGTAGGAAGAATGTCTGTAGGAACAGTGGCTGCAAGAAGAGTAGGAAGAAGTGTCTTGACTGGAGTAGCAGAATGAGAAGATGATACTTCCTCCACTTCATAATGGTTCTAAATGTTGTTAGCCAATACTTCATCCTCATCTTGGAGCTGCATGAAAGAGCTTCTTCCTAGCATCATAAGTTGTGCCATAGAATTAACTTCCTTGGCCTCTTCACCAACATGTGGCCATACAAGATTATCTTCATCATGAGATGGTTGAGTAGGAGGATAAAAAAAAAACTTTTTCATGCTCTTCCCATATAAAATGGTCGTGTTACCTTACCGACATCCAATGTATGTATCTATAGTTGCCAACCAAGGACTTCCAAGAATAATGGGATACCCACCTAGTGTAGCTTTAGGAGAAAGAATCATAAAGTCTACTAGGTACTCCCAGGAGTCTAAAACTACCATAAGCTCCTCCACTACACCATCAGGCTTAATAGTAGAGCTATCAGGAAGCTGCAGGATAGTAGGAGTAGATCTCATGCTTGCAACGTTTAGTTGCTACAGGATGTCTTTGGTCATTACCTTTATTGCTGCCCCTAAATAAATCAAAAAATTCTTTAATTGGATCCCGTTTATAACAACTGCTGCCATAGGACTACCTAGGTCATTATACTTGGGGATAGTCACTTTTCCTAGCATGATGCCAGCTAGTTGTCCCACCACATGAACTGTAGTTGGGTACTTCTTTTTCCTACCTGGCTTCTTGAGGCATGCTTCCTTGATTGCCTTGTCATAGATTGGAACATCATTTATGACCTAAAATAGAGGTATTTGGACACATATATGCTTCAACTGATCCAAGATATCAAAAGTTGTATCCTCCTTTTCTTCCTTCTTCTTGGAAACTTCCAATCTCTGAGGAAATGGTGGTTCTTGTTCAATCTACTTGACTTGGACTGGTTCAAGATTTTTAGGTACACTTGGCTAAATGGGATCATTCAGAGGTTCATCTTCCTCTTCCACAGGAAACTCAGTGATGATGGGATCGGAAGGGGCTGGTAGAGTAGTTCTTGAACACAAGTGGATGTCACTTACACTTACAACATATGCAAGGAATTGATTTGAATTAGCAGAGTATGTAGGCTGCTGCTATGGTTTGTTATTTGGATTGGGTGTGGGATGAGCTGGTAGCTGAGTAGGTTTTGGTGCATTTGAGCTTGGATTAGTAGGTGGAGGCATTATAGTAGGTTGTTAGGGCTGAGAAGGTGGCTACATGTAACTGGTTATCTGGGTAGGCCATTGCTATCCTCCTCTCTATTGATTTGTTTGCTACTAATTTCCTGGAGGTTGTTGCCAATTCCCTTGAAATTGCTACCAATTCCCCTGAGGTTGCTACCACTGGGGTGGAGAACTTTGATGATTGGGCCAAACATTTGGAGGGTTACTCCAAGGCTATGGTGGATATCCCCCATAGTTGGATGGATATGGATGATGCCATTGGTTACAAGATGAATAGGAATTAAAATATGGCCCAACATAAGATAGTGGATCCAGTGGCATACCTTGTATTGGATCCCAAAGCTTCCTTAGTGAAACATAGCAGACTTGGTCTTCTTCAATATGGATTAGCTTGAACTCAGGTGGAATCTACTTGATTTCAAGGTTAGCTTCCATCTTACATTTGCAGTCCCTCTTCTTTTTTCTGCAGTGGGTGCAATACTCTATCAACATTGTGTTTTCCTCCTCTTGCTTCTTCTTGGCCTAAAGTGTATCTAGCTGAGTAGCTAGATTATTTATAATGTCTTACTTGAAGTCTACCAACAAATGAGTAATCCCCATTCTTGAAACTCCACTAGTAGTTGACTTACCCATGGAAGATTGGTAGGCTCTCCCCTTCTTTGAAGCTACCCTAGAGTAATTTTGGCATATTTTCTTGATATCCTGCCAAGGAACTTGGGAGATATCTCCTCCTCCCATCAGGTCCAAGGCATCAGTGTAGCTATTATTGATTCCTCTCAAGAAAAAAAACTTCTGTGAGTCTTCATTAAGTGTATGGTGTGGAGATTTTTGTAGGAAAAACAAAAACCTTGCAATGTACTCTTCTAGGCTCGCATCTTCCTTTTACTGCATCCTAAAAATGTCACCTCCTCTCATGTCGCTGCCCTTGCAATATCCCTTGTATTTCTCAAGGAATTTTTTCTTCATGTCTTCCCAAGTCTCCACAGTATTTCCGCCTAGGCTCATGAACCATCTTAATGCAACCTCTTTTAGAGTGGTAGGGAATAGCTTAATCCTTTGGGTATCAACAGTATAATCATAACTCCTATAGAGTATGTCAAACTCAAGAAAAAAGGTATTAGGATCTTCTATAACAAGTCCATAAAACTTGGGGAGTGTTGAAGCAAGAATGTTCTTGATGTTGTCAACTTCATTCTGATTGGCAATGGGGAAAGGAAAAACTAGTTTGTTAGGTCTATTCCTATTTGCATCACCCATTCCTTGCTTGATGTAGTTCTAAAGCAAAGGGGTTCTCAAGTTGATTTTGGTCTTCAGAGGAGACTTTAGAGCTAGTCAGATCAGGAAATGCATCAACAAAATGGTGTGGATTTTCTTCTTCTTCTTCTCTTGGTAGATTCTAATATTCAACTAGCTGGAATGGATTAGGATTCTTAGGAAGGAATCTCCCATAAGCATCCCTTCTCCTTCCTCTATGCATGCGACATCACTCACGATCAACCAACTCACATGAAGAATTAGTAAAGAATAAGGGGGGTCATTACTTCCTAAATGAGGATATACTAAGAACAACTTCCATAAACATTACAACAAGAAAAACTACCAATGACTCCAAAAGACTCCCTAGTTTGACACCATCCCTGGTAATGGTGCCAAAAATGTTGGCCTCATACAATGATTTAATAACTAATCCCTTACACCCATGATTCAGAGATTGGACATCTAACCTGAATAGCTATTTCAATCATCATGAAGGTGCATTTAACTTGTCATCCCAAGGATGTGAACTTGAAATGGGTCAGCATAGTATGTGCACTAGGAACTCAAAGTAGCCATTTCATTCTATAGCTAAGAAACTCACAATACTGAATGTAAATTGCTTAGAAGGGAATACCATAAATTCCAATCATCAATCAACAACTACATCAAACTAAAATGCATAACAGGAATGAAAATCTAAGCAACAAACAAGGCACTACTCTATTTGCTTTGGCTACAAGAACAACCAGTGCTAGATTTCTAACTAATTACTAAACAGTAAGTAATACTAGACTAATTCTAAACTAAGAGGAAAGATTACTCACCAAGTGGCCCCCCTTGGATAAGTATCCTCTAAAACTAATGAGAACTCAGATGCTCGAACTCAGAACTTTATTTTATTCATTGTAAATCATGAGTACAAAAGAGTAATGTATCTATATTACTAAAAACTTGAGAGTGCAAGTACAATATCAAATCATGCAACCTCCTCAGGAAGGAGCATTAGATTTTTATTTATACTATCAGCTAAACAAGACAGTCAATTCCACGACTGGGAGGACACCATTTAGGGAAAATAGAGAAAGTGGAGCAGCGGTAGTTATGCGTGCATGGAGTCTAGTTAGACATGTAGGTCCAAACGCAGATTTAGCACAACAGTAATGCCCGCATCTACTCAATCATTAAAGTCCACTACAAGGCGGTTACACTCGGTTGCATGAGGAATCTTCTGCCATCAACCTCCTTTTACCTTGAGCGATTCCTTTGTTGGGCATTATGGTACATGCCTAACTTGCGGCGCCTCCCTCAACTTAGCATCCTTAAATTAAATCTGCGTGGCAATGTCAGTACGCACAATAACCGTACATCTATAACCACCTTAAGGAACATTCATTAACCACATGCAAAATCAATATAGATAATCCACATAATACGCCAATGTTATTAAAACTTACAAAGATAGGATTAAGCCTAATTTCTATGGTTTGAGGGAAACATTATGAAAATATCAACATTTAACATCAAATTCCATGATGACTGCCAGCAAATCTATAGATTCTACCCAAAATTGGACCAAAAAATAGGATCATCACTGCCTATGTCAAACAATAGTAGAGCATATGAAAGGGAAAATCATTCCAAAGGAAGGAATGGGAAAACAACAAGATCAAATCCAACCTGAGTACGAGCAGCTGCCTAAGGGTACAAAGATGAAGGTGCAATCAGGAAAGGATGTCCACTCCATTAGTTTCAAAGGAAAGAGTCCTCCAAGTTTTGGACGTTACACTTTGATGGGTCCAAGTCCAAGCAGGGAGTTGGAGCCGACTTCGAGCTCACTAGTTCTATAGGTAAGATGTATTTTGTTTCCCATAGATTGTAATTTTATTGCACAAATAATGTAGTAGAATATGAAGCATTAGTTCATGGATTACTAATGGCATTAAGAAAGAAAATCAAAATGCTGCAAGTCTTTGGTGATTCCAAGCTAGTTGTGAAACAAGGAAATTATAACCCTGTAATGATAAAATGTTAGAAAATTATAGACACAGGGTATGGGATCTCATAGAAGGCTTAGATGCATTCAATATTCATCTCATTCCTCATAGTAAGAATCAGACCACTGATGCATTAGTCAAAGTAGCTAGTACCCTCTAGCCCTTGTCCTTGAATGGTTTAAATAAATTCACTGTAGAGCTCACCTCTACCCCATCAGTGCCTGACAATGTCACTCACTTTCAAGCTTTTAATGATGACAAGCACATCCTTGACTTCATCACCAGTTCAAACATATTTTCCTCGTAAATCATTGATGAAGTAGAACCGGAGGAGGCTGAGTTTGATATTGAAGGAGTAATCAATTTAAGGAATAATACAATACAGAGAGGCATGGTTCAACTAGAAAGGATATTTGATTTGGATCACATTAGGGACCAAGATCAGAAAACTAAGAAAGAATCAATAAATAATCAATGTGATGCTCACAACATGGGTACTGCAGAAGAGGTTAAAAATGTTTTCATTGGAAAAGTGTACACCCTAGAGGAAAGACGAGGAATTGTGGACACTTTACGAACTTTTCATGATGTGATTTCTTAGGGGTATGAATACCTTAAAACCTATGATACTTCAATTATTACTCATACCATTCCTCTTAAGCTAGATGTGAGACCCTTCTAGCAACATTAGAGCTCGATTAATGCAGTGTTGGAACCTATTATCTTCAAGGAAGTTAAGAAGCTGCTTTCAACCATAATTATTTTTCTTGTTAGGCACTCCACATGGGTGGTGAACCTAGTTCCATTCAAGAAAAAGAATGGGGAAATAAGATTATGTGTGGATTTCCAAAACTTAAATAGAGCTTCTGAAAAGGACAACTATCTGGTTCCCTCACTGGATGAGGTATTACAAATCATAAATGGGTCTCAGATGATCTCCTTTCTTGATGGCTACTATGGATGTAATTAGGTGATGGTGCAATATGAAGATAGGAAAAAAACAACATTCACCACAAAGTGGGGAACATTTGCATATAGAAGGATGTCATTCAAATTGATAAATGTAGGTGCAACATTTCAGCATGCTATGGGCATATCCTTCAAGGATCTTGTCAACAAATGCATTATCATATACATGGATGACCTCATGGTGTTTTCCAAGAAAAGAGAGGACCACGTCTCTGACTTGTACAAAGTTTTCCAAAAATGCAGAGAATTCGTCATATTACTAAACCCGAAGAAATGCATCTTCGGAGTAACTGAAGGAAAATTGCTAGGACACGTGATTTCAGAGAAGGGAATCTCCATAGATTCGGAGCGTATACAAGCCATATTGAAAATTCAGCCTCTAGGCAGCAAAAAAGAAATGAATTCTTTCTTTGGGAAGATCAAAATTTTTAGGAAGTTCATCACAGGCTTCACAAAAATAGTTAAACCATTGAATTCCATGCTCAAGCAGGATACCAAGATTGAGTGGACATAGGAAGCCAAATAGGATTTTGAAGAAATTAAGAGGGTTATTGTAGATGCTCCAGTGCTGGTCAGTCTAGACTATTTGAAGTCATTCTACATCTATTCTTTTCTTTAGACCACTTGTGTGCCAACATGTTAATGTAGAAGGATGACAAAGGGAATGAGTGCCCCATTAAAGGACACAAAATTACATTATCATAATGTTGAAAAGTAGATATATGCCTTGGTTCATGGTGATAAGAAATTTAGACACTACATCCTGAGGAATAAAGTGTTTTCCATTGTTCTAGACTTGACCGTTAAGACCTTGCTTATGTAGAAGAACCAGGAGAAAGAAGAGCAAAATGGGTCACATTGTTGTAAGAATATGACCTAGAAATTCAGCCTATGAAGTTGGTCCAAGAACAAGCCCTCACCCACACAATGGTAGAAATAGGACTGAAGCTCACAGTACAATAGTACTAGTTGGAAGACGTTTCTCTAGATGAATGGTATGACGACATAGTGTGTTATTTGCTAAACAAAAAGTGCCCATCCCAGCTGCAAGAAGTACAAAAACATGATTTAAGGTTGAAAGGCAGAAACTATATGCTACAAGGAGCTATATTTTACAAGAAGAACCACAAGGGAGTTTATCTTAGATGCTTGGGAAAGGCAGAAGCAACCCAAGTGCTGAAGGAGTTTCATGAAAAATTTGGAATGGTTCATGGATTTGACCCTTCAATAGCCCATTAGATCCTATGGGCTAGGTAAAATTGGTGGATCCTATTCAAAGATTCTCATAATCATGTCAGATCCTATCACGTTTGTTAGATTGTTGCCACCAGGGAAAGGTACGTTGTTGTCCCACTGCAGCTAGTTGTGGAGGTAAGGTCCTTCGCTTAGTGGGGGCTCAATTTTATTGGTCCAATAAACCCACCATCCTCTATGGGCCATAGGTATATTTTGACTGCATCTAATTATTGCACTAGATGGACTAAAGTGATTGCTTGCAGGCAATGTATTACTAAAGTAGTTACTAATTTTCTGGAAAGTTTTATCATAAATCGTTTTGGTTGTCCATTTTCCCTTGTTTGTGATAATGGTCCTACTTTTGCTTCCCTCAAATTTGGTAGTTGGACATTTGACTAAGGGATTATCCTCAAATTTTCATCTAATTACTATCCCCAAGGGAATGTCCTAGCCGAGTCTACAAAGAAGAACTTGGTGACCGTCATCTAAAAGATGCTTGATAAGAACCTGAAAGATTGACATACCCAGCTACGTTTTTTCTCTATGGGTAGATCACATGCATCATAAGGGAGCCCTAGGAAATTCTCAATTCCACCTTGTCTATGGTTTAGAGCCTATTTTCCTTGTCCACCTCAAAATCCCTACACTTCAATTTATCAATACCTATTACGAGGAGGGAGAATGTAATGAGGCTCGCTTAACTAAGTTGTTGCATTTGGAAGAAGTCCGTACCCAAGCAATAGAAATTTTTTCCAAACACCAGGGCATAGTGAAGAGATGGTTTGACCGTAGAACTAAAGTTAAGGCCTTTAGGATTGTAGATTTGGTCCTATGTTGGGACAAGGCCCATGAGAAGAAAGGGGGACATGACAAATTCGATAAGCCCTAGCTTGGCACCTTTCACCTTAAGACCCTCACTAGAGAGGATGTCCTGTTGCTTGTCAATGGGTAGTACATCAAGCATTATTTCCTTTCCTGAGTTGTCCAAGCTCACCCTCTGTATATAGTTTTATATAGCTAGAGTAGGTCTTTTGGTTTGTTGTTTTGCTTTTGCTTCACCTTCGTTCACTTTCCCAAATTTTGTTTGTTGAGGGTGTTGTCTGATCTTGATGTGGTAGTTGTGCTTGTCCTTTTTATAGGTCCCACTTTACTACACAATCCTTTCATTCCTTGGATAAGTCTTTATCAATTACCATGAGTTTCTGTTCACTTCTGTGAAGTGGGTTTCCTTCCTTGAACTTTAACTCGACATAAGAGAGAACCCTTATTTGAATCCCTTCACATCTATCTTAGATTACACATGATATACACTTTAAATACTCTTGATGTGTTATATGATAGTCATCATGAGGCTTAGGAAAGTGAAAAATATTAAGTTTTCTCCAGTGACCACTATGATCTCCAAACCCACTATGAGCTTCAGTGCTTATGCAGTTGAGCAAAAGAGTATCAAAAAGAAAATATGACAAGAAAAGAAAGAGGAAAAAAATATTGACAAATAGGAAATTGTGTGGGTGTGTGAGAAACTATATCGGGGCTATGGATGCTTGGCTAGCAATAGAACAATGTTCATGGGGATCAAAACGACAACTCTGTTTGGGCTATGGACACTTAACTGGCAGCAAGACAATGTCTAGGTTAATTTTGGGGTTAGATAATCTACATAGCTTGCCCTGGCCAATTGATTGTTGTCCTCTGTGGCCTCTGAAGGAGGGAAATAAACTCACTACACACACTTCTAAGATATTTTTTGATTTGATTCAACCAAGGATTTCGTCCTCCTTTAAGTCTTTAGTTCATTTGAGGAAACTAACTTCTAGTTTGCAAAACCAGAGATTCTAAGTTCTGAATGAACCGTTACCCTTGGAATGCTTAAGAGCATTCTCCCAGTAGAGTCTCCATTTATTGTGCCTATAGTACACACACCCCATTTGGATTGGGGAACCCCTTTCCCTTTTTTGTTTTTTTTCTCTTGTTTGGTTTTGCATGCTCCTATTTCTGAGCTCAAATTGATCACATGCCTTAAAGTCACCAAATTCCATCTAACCAAGATCACCTATCCAAAATTCATTGTCTTTCACTTTTGTGGGATTTGAGTTGTGAGCTTCTGTCCCTTATTTGTTGCCGTTTTTTCCAAGCCCGGTGGACCCACATCTGTGGGTCACCTTGTGTGGATTATTGTTATCGCTCTACAACTAAGTAGCGGCCTTCCTACCACATTTTCCCGCATGGCGGGCTCCACATCTACCTTCACCATTTGCGTCTTCGTTAAGCATCCAACATGGCACGGGTTTCGTCATACCTATGATTAAATGCACACATTAATGGTGAATTTCCTATAAATAGAAGCTCCTAATCCATCATTTTCACCTAAAACATTCAAATTTGAGAGGAGAAAATGAAATTCTTGCCCGCGCAAAGCTTCCCGTCAGAGTTGATCCAGATTTGCTTCATTCATCCGCATGATTTCAAGGTGAGTTCACATTGTTTTCTTTGCTAGGAATTTAAACTTTTAAAATGTTTCTACGATCAAGGTTTCATAGTTGTTTAAAATCTTTAAAGATCAAGCCCTAATCCACCCCAATAATCTCGTTGAACCCACTGCAACTTTTGGCCCTGTGCTTGCAATCCATCCAACATTTTGAAAACCCCCTCAGAGCATGTGAAAACCCTATATCTACACTCATGCAAAACCTTGTTCTTCCCTTTTCATTCCTTGAATGATAGATACACCCCTATAGTTTGCCTTGTTGGCCCCGTAGTTCCTTTTCTCATCACTCGGAAATGTTAAGAACAAAAAATGGATAAGCAATTCTTGATTTGTGGAGGTTCCCATGTGAGACTCAATTTGCAGACTGCTCACGCATCATTTCCATTTTCAAATAGCAAAACCCTAACACCATTCCATCATGTGGGCGCTGCAGTTAACATATCCCTAAGTCAAAACTGTGAATTCATCATTGAAATTCTAAGTCCAGAACTCTCTGCGGGCCAAGATACACAAACTACTGTTTGCGTGAGGTGGTTACCTTGTTGCCTTTGGTTAGTGACAAAGCATTAGTGCCCCTCCACATTGCAGGACCCGCATGCTATGCTTCCTCAAAATGAAATCTCAAGTTTGTTAACATAAATCTTTTATGAGGGCGGCCCTTGCGGGTCTGCTCTTGCGGGCGTCGGTCCACGAGACGCCGTGGTGTAGGGGCATCCAGGTTCTCATGCCCAAGAGGGGTAAAAATTTAATGTTTTGTTTTGATTAATTTCTTAATACGTAATAAGGTCTAAGAAGACCATTTTAAATGTGTTAGAGTCTAGTTTGGGTCATTAGGTGTTAAGTTTGTGTGCAAATGTAAAAAAGTGTCAAAATTGTTGAATGTTATCAAGTTGCAAAAAAACAACTTTTGCAATTTTTGGTGTCTAGTGGAAGTTGAACAATTAGAAATTGAAAAATCAGTTGTGAACCATTGGGAAATATTGTGAAAGGTTTAAAAATTCCTTGGGAGGTTGAGGCAAAGGATCAATCATTTAAAGTTGTAATGTTGGAGTAATAAGGTAAAAAGTTAATGTTTTGTTTTGTTTAATTTATTAATATGTATTTATGAATATGTAATAAAGTATAAGAAGAAAATTTTAAATGTGTTGGAGTCTATTTTTGGTCACTAGGTGTTAAGTTTGTATGGAAATGTAAAAAGTGCCAAAATTGTTGAATGTTGTCAAGTTGCAAAAAAACAACTTTTGCAAATTTTGGTGTCTAGTGGAAGTTGAACAACTAGAACTTAAAAAATTAGTTGTGAACCATTGGGAAATATTGTGAAAGGTTTATAAATTCTCTGGGAGGTTGAGGCAAGGGTTAGAAGTTGTAATTTTGAAGTTTGAGCAATAAATTTCCTTTGATTTCCTACAAATCTGAATGTTGCATCACTGTTTCTTGATGTAGTACAATACTATATGGCCATATTTTGACTCCAAATAAATTTTGGATGATGGATCATTGAATTAAATTTCCATTGGAACCAATTTCATGTGATTCCATTGCATTTTAAGTGAGTTACATCAATTTTTTTTAAAACTATCACAAACCCTAGATAGGGTAGCTTGAAGGAAAGAAAGATGGATATCTCCCCATTCCACAAGTGAAAAGTATTGGAAATTGGTGTAATGGTATATAATAAGGTGTTATTTGATTCCAAAAAGTTGTAGGATCAGGGGAGAAGGTTTGCACATGTTTTGGTGATGCCCTAGGTCGGATTTCTTTATGTTTTAGGTCTAATTGGTAGAAGAACAACCAATTTTTGAAGGGTTTCGTACAAAGTAACCTACCTTGATTTTGAGATATGTTGTATAAAGCTCAAATGGGTATCTAGAAATATTTTTATATATTAGATATCATGTATTGAATGAAAGTTATGGCCAAAAAACTCAATTTTCTGCCCCCATTAGGCTTTAAGGATTGAAGGCTTGAGGAAAAAACCATCAAGTGATGTTTTAGAGTTTAAAGATTGGTTGATTTAGGTTGTTTTGGAATTTTCCACTTTTGATTTGCATCAAATTGGTATCAAATCTTGAAGATATGGGCAAGATAAATTTTTTTGAGTTTATGTGTTGTCTTTTTGTAGGTTTAAGGAGTAACCTGAATGCCAAAAGACTAGGCCAAGGAAAAAAAAGAGGCCTGAGGTGAGGTATCATGAAGAAAAGAAGAAGCAAGGTGAAAGAGAATTGTTTGAGAAAGAAGAATGGAAGATTTGAGATAAAATTTCATGGAGACTTGCAGAGTAAGGAGGTACCAAGCAAGAAACCAGTGATGAGAAAAGAGAGAGGTGAGATGAAGAAGAAAAATGAGAAAGAAGAACAGATAAAAGTACAACAAGAGATAATGGAGTTGAGGCATGCCTTGGAATAAATGGAAAAAAGAATGGAACTTGAGATGCAACAGTTTCTTGAGAGAGAAAATCAAGAAAAAGGTTGGAATTGGCCAATAAGGAAGAAGGTTAAATGGCCTATAAAAAGGATTATCCTGAAGAGAAGAAGGCAAGAGAGGAAAATGGAACCAGACGTTGGGGATTATTTATTGATGGTGGAAGAGGAAAAACCATCTGAGAAAGAGGAAGGTCATGAACCACAAATGGGTTCTAGTTCTATGATGATGGGACAAAAGGAGTTTGTACAAATCATAGAGAAGGAAGACAAAGATCCAAAGGTGAGGTCAAGGATGATGTTAATGAGTCAACAAGAGTTCTTACGAATGCAAAGGATCAATCATTTAGAGTTCTAATGGGAAAGTTGAGCAAGGTCAGTTGTTGGTAAGCACAATGTAGGGTTCATATTTTTAGTTGTTAGGTTGCAAGGATATAGCTTTCCATTTAGTTCACCATGTTGGGCATATGTCATTTGAGTTTGAGAATGCAAGTAGATTTCTATCTGTTACTAGGATAGTAGAGAGGGTTGTAGATGGGAAAGAAAAAGTTGCTATTGTGGATTTGCAGACTAAGAAACTTTAGTTAGATGTTGCCACGTTGCAAGGGTCACCAAGAGAGTGTGAGAAATCTATTGGGAAGATTGATCCATTTCTTTTCATTACACAAGGTATCTCTGGAAGGTGAGTTGCAACATAGTTTATATACCTGTCATATGTTTTGTCAAGGGTTATCAGTAGTTGTAAGTGGATTTCAGTCCCTTCAAGTTCAAGAAATCAATAAACTTGAGTTTTCTACTTCACATATACAATATAGAGTTACTGTTTCAATTGTAAAAGCATTGTTGAGAGAAGAATTTAGAGGTGCAAATGGAGGACAAACTTATATTGACAAGTTCAACTACCTTTTCCAAGTTTTCAAAAAACCTAAAGTGAAGATGAAGAAAGCTTATAATTGTTTCAAATAAGGTAATATGTAGGGCTCTAAAGACATTAGACAAGATATTTCAAGCATGGTTCTCATGTTGCTACCCTCCATTCAAGAGGAGTTTGAATCTTTTCTTCCCCAGGAGTATGGTGCATGGGCACCTAGGTTGTCATGCCCAAGAGGGGTAAAAAATTAATGTTTTGTTTTGAATTCTTAATATGTAATAAGGTCTAAGAAGACCATTTTAAATGTGTTGGAGTCTAGTTTGGGTCACTAGGTGTTAAGTTTTTTTGCAAATGTAAAAAGTGTCAAAGTTGTTGAATGTTGTCAAGTTGCAAAAAAACAACTTTTGCAATTTTTGGTGTCTAGTGGAAGTTGAATAGTTGGAACTTGAAAAATCAGTTGTGAACCATTGGGAAATATTGTGAAAGGTTTAAAAATTCCTTGGGAGGTCAAGGAAATGGTTAGAAGTTGTAATTTTTAAGTTTGAGCAATAAAGTTCATTTGATTTCCTGCAAATCTAAATGTTGCATCACTATTTCTTGATGTAGTACGGTATGATACGACCATATTTTGACTCACCTTAGATAGAATAGCTCGAAGGAAAGAAAAATGGATATCTCCCCATTCCACAAGTGAAAAGTCTTGGAAATCAGTGGAATGGTTTGTAATAAGGTTTTATTTGATTCCCCAAAGTTGCAGGATTAGGGGGGAAGGTTTTCACATGTTTTGGTGATGCCCTAGGTCAGATCAGATTTCTTTATGTTTTAGGTCTAAGTGGTAGAAGAACAATCAAATTTTGAATGGTTCCATACAAAGTAACCTACCTTGATTCTAAGATATGTTGTATAAAGCCCAAATGGGTATCTAGAATTATGTTTATATTTTAGATATCATTTCTACACTGAAAGTTATGGCAAAAAAACTAATTTGCTACCTCCATGTTTTAGACTTCAAGGATTGAAGGGTTGTGAGGAAAAAACCACCAAGTGATGTTTTAGGGTTTCAATATTGGTTGATTTAGGTTTTTTTGGATTTTTCCACTTATGCTTAACATCACATCATCACCCCAAAGCCGCTATCTAATGGTCGAGCCCTCACATCCTCCCAATGTGTGGGCCATGTGAGAGGTATTTCCCTTTGTTGAACTCTGAAGTTTGCTAGCACAAAATGTTAGTCTGAGTGGTCTTTATGGGCCTACCTATGTGGAGTTTTGTATGTGGCCCACCGTACCCATATGGCTATTCCTTAATGGCAAGAAGCTAGCAGTGGCTCACCATTTGACTTCTGCACTCCCAATGGTGACTTCAAATATTGACTTCAAGGCATGATTAATAATTTCAAAAAAATCCATAGGTTCCACAATGCAAGACTCTAGTTGCAGGACACCGTCCATCGAATGCCACTAATTAATGACCAAAATCTAAGGGCTTTCCACCCCACGACACCCACACCCTCTATACCCGCATAAACCAAAGGAGGCCAATTTGATAAATTAAAACAATTGAAAGCACTTTCAACAAGGATTTCACACATGCTAAATGACCTAGACTTAGATTTTCCTACCAAACATGCCATGCATAAATTCTGATGTGGGTGGCCATCTACAAGATTTTGTGGTCCCAGTGCTGCTCTTTAACAACTTTCATTATAATGGCTTCTGCCTAGGGTAAACCCACACACCCAAATCCAAATCGACACAAATGACCTAGACAAGCTCCAAATGTGTAATGATGATGAATCTCATGATTCTTCAAGGGAATATAAATGGATCTAACTGTAAATTTGCAAGATTTAATTGGAATTTTCCCTACAAATATATTAATGTTATTACTGCACCTTTTGTGTGCAGGATTTATGAAACCTGCTCAGGGATCATCAAGGAAGCCCGTGGGAAAATTGACAAGGGAAAGAAGCCTACAAGAACACCTAGGGGAAAAGAAGAAAAGGAACAAATGAAGTATTAGTTTCACAAGGTGGAGTGCACCTCTAAGCTCACTTCCACATGGGAAACAATCTTAGATTCAGACCTAGCACATGTGAATATAAATGAGTTCAAACAAAGGGTGATGGTCAACCCTACTATAGAGGATGCACAAAAGATCAAAGGAAGTGTCCTTGTAAAGGAGGCTAGCTTTCCCCCTACATTGGTTGCTCCAGAGCTAGTTATGGCCTACTGGGAGTGTTATCACTCCGATAGGAAAATAATTGATAAGGATGGTAGAGTATTGGTGGACTTACCTAACAAGTCTTTTGGCAAAACATTTGGCATCCCAACATTTGACAAGATGGAGGAAATAGAAAAGGTGTTTGCTAAAAATGTGTGGCAATAGAAAAAGAATGATCAACTAGAATTGGTTAAAGGAAAAGAGGGGCAGTGCCAACAATGTGCCTCAAAATTTATTTAGGAGTGATTTCTTTAAGGAATACCATGATTTGGTCACTCTCCTGAGCAGAGTAATGGGCCTGCTGACTACATCATTATTTGAAGAGTGGATGTTCTACTTTGTAGAAGAAATCATCTGAGGTGAAGATAAATTCCACTGGGCTAAAATGATAAGTGACAACCTGCATAACCAGCTCATAGCGGTGAAGAAGACCTCCCAGTTCTATATAACTTCGTATTTGGTATACCTCTTGGTAGATAAATTCCCATACAAAGGACTCTTTTGTGTAGGAACATTGGGGATGAGGAGGTGAGAACTCAAATTTTATGACTACTACCCTTAGTTGCAGTACAAAAATTTCAAAAGGTAATACAAGAGAGTAAATGATGCCTTCATCAAGCATATAATCAAAATCTTGGGAGGAGATTTCGAGAAAAGGGTAACACACAGTGCCAAGGCCTTTATAAAGTGATTTGGTTATCTATTCATCCAATTCCCAAAGTTCACTTACATTAGGGAAAAAGGGATCTCAGGAAAACCCTACCGGTTACCGCACTACCCTAGTGACTGAATCATCTTATTGGAGGTTTCTTGACAAATTTAGACTACTCATACATTGTTGAGTGACAAGCATCGAGCTGGGGTGCCATATCCCCTAACCTTTGAACAAGGAATGTATTCATTCCCTACTGCTCCAAGTGGGGAATACTCAAAAAAGGAATTGGTAGAGTACCACTTGGACCTTCACACAGATGGAGGAAGAGTGGACCCCCATAGAAATTTGGAGAAGTGAGTTGGGAGGCAATATGCCCACTGACCTCACATTGAGGACTTCTAGACCAACTGTAATGATGAAAAAGAGGTGTAGATGTAGCACTACATGAGGATGACCACTTAGTTTGTGAAGACCATCAATCTATTTCCTATACCTAATCAAATTGTTGAGGATGAGCTTGAAAGTGAAACTGACAGTGGTGCCACTAAAGGATCATTTGGTGAAGCTCCTAAGTCCCTGCTGGTAATGAGAGCCAAGAAGAGGAATAAAGCACCTAAGTGCAAGCCTAAACATAAGGTGTATTCCAAGAAGGTGACCAAAGGCCAGTCATCAAAGAGGACAAAGAGAATGGGAACATTTGTGCTCGAAATGACTACTATTCAAGAGGAGCCTCGAGACAAAGAGGAAGAAGAAACTGAGCAGCCTCACCCCCCACCTACCACGTCCATTCCCACTACTACTACTACTGTCACCACTTATCCACCTTCTGCTTCCAAATCCTTTCATGTTTTGTCTCTGCCCACTATGGACATCTCAGTCCACCTCACTTCTGCCTCGTCGACTGCTCCAGTGATGGTATTGGACTCCTCCTCCTTGACCACCTCTCCGTTGTCATCTTCCTCACTCCCGCCTCCACTACCTACCTTTTCTACTCTGTCGTCCTCTATGCCATCAACCTCTATGGTACCACTCGTCTTGCTACAAACTTTCATAGTGTATATGTAGAATGTGCCCATTGAGCTCTCGAGGGAAATCCATGACCCTTAGGTCCAAGCTCTAATGGATCAACTTGGTGCTACTTTTCCTCTTCCCCAATCTCCTACTGAGCTACCAAAAATGGAGGCCACAATGCAGATCTTGAAAGAAATGGAGAGACTAAGCAAAAATCAATGCAAAGAGGCCACACAAGACATAGCTGATGAGCCCGAGGATTTAGACAAAGATGATTATTTTGAACATTCAGAGGGTTGATTAAGTATAAAATTGGAAAAGGTGGCTTCTGATGAAGAAGGACCGAAAAAACTCTAAGGATAAAGAGCTCGATGAGCCCTATGTGGTGGAAATGTTAGATTAGGAGTTAGAAGAAGAGACACGCCCAGAGGAGCACTGCTCTAAAGAAGGGAAGATAGGCACAAATACAGATGTTGAGATACTCGAGAAACCTCCATGGAATGGCCAAGATAAGGGCTTGATGCAAGAAGAAGTTCCTCTAGAAAGGTAGGAAGAGAAGGATAGAGAAGAAGTACAAAAAAAGGGCTCTAAGCTTGAGCAGAACATTGAAATTGAACAAGAAGTAGATAAAGAGAAAGCACCGCAAGAGGAAACTATTGTGGAGGAAAATGTGGCCCCTACTAAGCCTGGTGTAGAAAGGATCATGCAAGAAAAGGATTCAGATGAGGAGGAAAAGAATGATGAAGAGGCTCCAAGTAATGAAGAAGATCAACCACAGGAATAAAAGGAAGAGGAAGGTGACCATGAATCACAAAAGGGTCAAACAGAGGTTCCTATCTAGATGGAACAATAATTGAAGAGGAAAGCTCCAATGGTCGTTGACCCAAAGGCAAGGCTAGAAGTAATTCTGGCCAAAGCCCAGATAAGGACGTGAAAGGAGAAGAATCCTAAAATTAGGTCACATATCACAGTTGATGACTTTGGGTCCTAAACACTACAAATTGCCACCCCAGTAGTAGGAAAAGATGCCAAAATCATCCAAAGGCAAGACTACCAAATATATAGAATCAATTTGGGCTTGAAAACCCATGAACAAAAGACAAATGATCTCTAGGGGTCAATGTCCACCATTATACAATAGATGAATAAGGATCAATCCACTAAAGAAGAATTGAAGGCACAAATGTTGGACCTCACCACTTACATTCAACAATGGACGTTCATAGAAGAAGAAGATCTAATGGAATCATATTCACCTTCTCTCCTCTCCAAGGAGGATCTAAATAAAATAGAGAAGATGAAAAACTGGACCAGGTCCACTGTGGATTGGTTCAACAAGGTGATATACAATGGTGACATGGGAATCCATTATGCTAGAAAGGTGTTCGATAAATTCCCGAGTTTACAAAAGAAGGTGGAGGATATGATAAATACCTACAAAGAGTTCTCTGAGCTATATAGGATCACCTATCCTAGGCCTAAGAGCATCCTTAAGCTCTCCCAAGAAAAATGGGAAAAAGAGCTAGAGCTGAAAAAGGAAGATCATTTGTTGGTGGAAACATGGAAGATGAATCTCGATTACAAGAAAGAGATAATGGAGAAGTCCTTGCATGAATTGGAGCTTGATTTTGAATGGGTCATGGAGCACTAGATGGATAGTGAAGATTACCTAAAGATGATGACAAACTATGAAATGCCCGCTTTGGAGTTAAATCCAAAGAAGATCAAGCCATTATTTCATAAGAAGATGGAACAAGGGGTTGGAGATACATTGTCACCAAATTTTATGGATTTTTCTTCAAGGGCCTTAACTCAATCTAAAAAATTTATCAAGGCTACACCCAAGTGCACTAAACACTAGAAGCAAATCACAGATAGATTCAAGAAGATAGCCTTCCAGATCCTCAAGTTTTAGCTATCCAAAGAGAAGAAAATCATAGCCATGATCGACAAGTTCTTTGAGTACACAACAATGTAAAAAGAGGCTAGGAATCCTATCATAGATGATGAATTCTTGTTGAAGTAGTTGTAAAGGCTGAAAAGGTAGCTAAAAGACAAAAATAACTATGAGACAAAATAGACTAGGGGACAAAATAGAGAAAAAGAAAAAAAATAATTTTATATTGTAATATATTGGGGGTAGGTGAAACCTGTTGGTGTACTTAATATTTAATTACACATTAGCATAAGTTTACTTAGGCTTTATTTAATTCCTAAGTCATTGGTTCTTATCCTTATCTTATCGAGCTATCTTGTTGCTCAAGATAAGATTAGGGTTATGCATCTTTGCTTTTATAAAGCAAATTATCTCTTGTAATATTTTGTACTTTGAATATATCAATTTGCACATCTTTTGCAAATCTTTGTTTTTTCATTTTTCTCTTCTGTGGAAGGTGAGTTTTTTGGTTTACAATCAGATCTTGGTTTCTAACATGGTATCAAAGCCTCGATTTGCAGCCCCTTCTCAGCCTTTTTGGAGGAACACATTGTAGAGTTCGTTTGAGGTCCCTCAAGGGTTTCATTCCTTGAGCATCTTTATGCGGTGTCTTGGATCAGATCGGGGTTTTCCGTTGGATTTAGAGTGCTGGAAAAATTCAGAAATGACTTTTAATTTATTCATTTTCATCACCGTTTGCCAGATCTACGAGGGTTGTAAGCTCAGTGATTTTTCTGATAGATCTGGGGGTCGCCTGATTTTCGGAGCACTTTGGGCCCAAACGGACCTTGCCGTTGGATTCATAGCGCCCAAAAACCCCTATTTCCATATAAAACTTGTCCGATTTGGACACAGTCATCTAGAGAGGCAAAAAATTTTTGCCTAAGGGTCGTACGGCCCCCAAGCACGTTCTACAAGGTTTAGAAATCGAGAAAAAAATAAAAATAAAAATAAAAAAATCAGAAAAATTGCGTTTAAAAAATGAGGCCAGTATAAATGGAGGTCGTCACCTGCTTGCCACCCGGTGGCCTCCCACCGACCATCGCTAGACCACTGCCACCGGCGGCCTTTTTTGCAGTGCCACTAGCTACACCACAGCCCTTGAGGGCTTAAAGCTCTGAGCCCACGGGTTTTTAAAGCTCCGCCCTAGTCATATCGGGGTCCAAACCCCTGTGCTCAACCCTCCGCCAGGTTTTTTTCCCCAGCCCCAGTCACATGGGTGATTGGGGGCTTTGCCGCCGGCTCCAAACACTTCAGCCCCTAGTCCGCCTAGGCAACCAGGGGCCTTATTTTTTTAGCCCTTGAGGGCTTCACATGGCCAAATCGGACATTTTTGGACAACTTTCACGAAAACGGGCGTATCTTGGGCATACGACATCCTTTTTTTGCAAACGAGATATCGTCGAAAAGATGTTTCGACACTCTACACAATGGTGCTGGTGTGATTTTCTGGTTTTTCTTTTTTGATGCATTTTTTAGCCTTGGAAGTCAGATGTTTCTATTTTCACTCTGGGAAGCATATCTTTTGACTCGCTTATCCATTTTTCATGATTTTCACAGCGTTGGAAAGCTAGTTTCGGCCTCTATGCAGATCTAAGGTCATTTACAGAATATGTGTACCTTATTTTATGCATGTATTCATTTTTGTTTCGTGTGCTAGGTTTGCATTTTCGCTTATGTTTCTGTAGTTTTGCAGTCTCTCCTTCTGTAATCATTGGGTATTGTAATAACGAACTGATATAAAGTTCCATTAAGGGGGTTCTTGCATCTATTATATGTATTGGTGACGACTCGAATGAGTTTGTCTAGTTTTCTGTTGTCTCTTTTTAGCTTCTTTGTTGCTTAGCTAGACACATCGTTGGTTTGCTTCGGTTCACACTTCACATTGGGATTTTATAGTTATTGATCCACATTGGTTCAGATCTTTCTCATTTGAAGGCCATGTTTTTATGGTTAATGTTCCAGAATCTTGATGGTACTCATCCTATGGGCAGTTTTAGTTTCAGTTTGGCATTGGCTTTGTGAGACACAACCTCCAGATTTGTCATCATTATGGGTCCTTTCATCCTTCATCTATTGTTGTTTCAAAATTCTAGGGTTGATCCAGTATGTGAGTTTCCAGTGTTCCTTGGCATCGGGTTTGTTGTTGCATTTGTGATTCTGATATGGTATTTTGCAAATAGAAGTATCTTTCCTTGCTTTCCGGATTTGGGGTTCCAGTGTTGCTTCATCAGAGTTCTTCCAGTGCTTCTTCACAGCAGTTCATCTCTCTAAGGGGGGGTTTTCCCACTAGGTTTTCTCTCTCTTTGCATTTGTACATGAGTACTTGATCAGGCCTTGTTGGGAATCATACTTGCATAATAATCTGCTTCTCCCTAAGTTGCACTTATGGGGGGGTGTTGGTGTAATTAATATTTAATTACACATTAGCATAAGTTTACTTAGGCTTTATTTAATTCCTAAGTTATTGGTTCTTATCCTTATCTTATCGAGCTATCTTGTTGCTCAAGATAAGATTAGGGTTATGCATCTTTTCTTTTATAAAGAAAATTATCTCTTGTAATATTTTGTACTTTGAATATATCAATTTGCACATCTTTTGCAAATCTCTACTTTTTCATTTTTCTCTTTTGTGGAAGGTGATTTTTCTGGTTTGCAATCAGATCTTGGTTTCTAACAAAACCCTAAGTGAAAATTAATCTTGACCACTCATTGCAATTGAATCATGTCCATTCATTTGACTTTTTGAAAACTATAAATAGGGGCATCCTCTCATTTTCAAAGAGAGAGATGAGTTGTTGTAAAGACATGTTGCTGCAAAAATATATGAGAAAAGAATTGTTTTGATGGTTTCTGTGTGCATGATTCTATCTCCAAATATTAGATTTTAGCTCTGTTGTTTTAAGTTTTAAGTTACTTTCAGTTATTAGTCTATGATGTGCTTTAATGGTGAAGTATGCTATGGTGTTTGATGTCTTTCTGGCTCATAATTTTGGTTGTTTATTGATGATAAAATGTTGTGTAAAGTTATTTTGAGCATTACTTATATTGTTGCACTTAATTTCAATTGTTATTCATGCTTTAATGGTGAATGAAAAATAAAAAAAATCTACAATGACCCTTTGAATATTGCACTAGTTTCATGAGACTGTGGGTTGTCCTTGGTTAAGTGAAACTTAAGTTTAGGAAGTCTGTCCACTATAACATCCTCTATTGTTATTGTTCATCATTAGTTGCAGGTCTAGGAAACTTCTATCCATTTTCCCTTTTTCTATTTCTTTAAAATCTAAAGTTAAAGTAAAGTTATAGCATCATTGTAAAGCCAAATCTGATGAGAAGGAAGGAGTTTTATCTTGTTATTTTGAACTTACAACAACTGTTCACTCATTTCCAAAATTTATAAAACTCCATTTGTAGACCCAATTCCCTCCATGCTTAATAAACCATAAATTCCCTTTATGATTACCAGCAAATCACATCAACAATTGAGTTGTTTTTGCAAGTCATGACCTGACACCCAAGAGACCTTGGGGTGATTTCTAAAATTTAGTTGTAGAGATTACCTTTCAAGAGAGATAACATACTTGTATGTTGTCTATGTTGAGAAAGTACAAAAACACCCATCAACAAAACTCAAATCTAATGCATAAACACAATAACACCAAATTTACATTTAAAACCTAATGAGGGAAAAACCATGGTGAGGATTAACTCACACTATAGAGCATATCAAAACTGATTACAAGAAGACTCACTACCTGAAAAAAGGTTTACTGCCTGAGATAAGGACTTACTATTGAGAACAAGGACTCACTGTCCAACAGGGCTACAACCCGGAGGGCTCGCTGCCACATATATACAAAGAAGACAAAGAAGACTTGTTATAGAGAAACAACAATCCCAATGCAACAAAGGGTTCCACCACAATCACTTGATCGACTTGTATGAATGATAGAGTTCTCCTTCTGCTCACTACATCCGAAAAATTAGTATTAAGCTATGTACTGATCTACCACACACATAACTCACACACACTTTTTGAATAACATCAAAGTCACATTTTCTCTTTCACTTATCTTCTTTTCTTTTGTACACTTTTCATTACTAGCTCATCTTATATTTATACTAGCTCCAACCTTGAAAAAGATACGAAGTTGGCCATCTAGCTTCAAATTTCAAATTAGGTCGACGACAAAAAATCCTAGGGTGGAATTATAATGAGGGCGACCCAAATGTTGGAAAAACAAGGATAAACAACTGAGAAGGGGGGTTGAATCAGTTGTCACAAAAAATTAAAATTTTCAAACTTAACTTAACTCTAATCTCAGATCTGATGAATAAGAAATTAACCACAAGCAATTAACACATCAGAGAGAAAAGAACACCAAGATTTTTTTTTGTGGAAACCCTGTTAGGGGAAAAACCATGGTGGATGTTAGTCCACAAGATTATACTATGCTAAAATTATAATGAGAAATAACAAGGGGAATGCACATGCATTCAGGCATACTACCTAGAGCTCACTGCTCAATTACAAAAGGGGCTCACTACACAGAGTTGGATTAACAATCTGGAGGGTATGAACTGAGAAAATAGCTTCTGCTCAAGCTTGATTATAGTTCTAATTAAGCTCAACACTTCTTCACACTTTGCACAATATTCTTCACACTTTTCTCTGCAATTGAATGATATTCACATATACACACATAGGAGCACACAAATCATACTTTCCACTAATGACACAATCATTCTTATATATCCGCTACAAGAGATTTCATCACAACATGGTCAGCCAAGAAAAATAAATTATATTTGCAATGTCGGCCCAAATTTACAAATAAACTCTTAATGTGAACCCACCAAGGTTGGCCACAACATAGTGGAGACCAAATTAACATCTCCAACATAGAAATACTTTAATTAATTTCACCTAGAATATCTACAACACGCTATCATTAACATGTCGGCCAAAAACATGAAAAACTAAACATGCGCAAGAAAAGATCTTCAATCACGAGCTCACCGGATAAAGTGGACGTATCAAAAAGATAGAGAATGAACTAGAGACATCTGAGAATACCAAGAAACAACAAAGAAGCATTCACAACAACTTCGATAACCAAAATCATACAATCTTCATTTAGGAACATTGACAGAGACAAAAAGAATACTGTCAGACCACAACTCTCACAAAAATTCATGCGGACCTCTGAAACTTATGTTAGATGATCTAGACATACTCAACAATAAACCCTTTAATCCACATCAACTAATCTTTAACGTATAGAACAAAATTCCTTCATGACCTGCACAGTTCCACTGGGAACCTGGAACACTTTCTCTTACAATTTTCTCAATATCCTCAACATATATAGCAATTGATACACCAAATGCTAATAGTTTTGACATCAATGACAACCACATATCAGCAACACATCCACAACATCCAAAAATCTCCCAACAATCTCCCCCTTTGGCATTGATGGCAACACATGATGTGAAAAATACCATCAACCTAACACACTAACTTCTTCTGCACTTCTCCTCTCAATTGAACTTCTCTCCATAGGGATTTTTCACATTACTCTTCTCCCCCTTTGACATCAATGGAAAACGTAACCATGAAATTTCCAAACACATGCTCTGAACCACATATCTACACATCTGACTACTCCCCTTAAGAAGCAACCATAGAAACATCAATCCGGATCATAATATAGCAATGAAGCTCAAGGATTGATGCAAGTAAATGCATCATTTAGTTCTTATCAGGAGGGGTAATTACCCCTAGCATTCCTCTAAGATACTCAAAAGTATCCTTTGGTAATGGCTTAGTAAATATATCTACAATATGTTCTTTGGTAGGCACATACTCCAATCTGACTTCTTTTTCATTCACTTTTTCCTTGAGGATGTGAAACTTGATTGATATATGTTTAGTCTTAGAGTGCAGCACCAGATTCCTTGATATATTTATTGCACTTGAGTTTTCATAGTGTATGGAAATAGGCTCTTCATATATCACTCTGATATCTCTCAGCATATGTTTCATACATATCACTTGAGTATAATTATTGGCAGCAACAATGTATTCCGCTTTAGTAGTAGATAGAGAAATTGAGTTTTTCTTTTTACTTAACCAGGATACCAGCTTCTTCCCTAGGAAGAAATCACCACCACTAGTACTTTTTATATCATCTACATCACCAGCCCAATCCACATCAGTGTATGCACACAAAGTGAGATCATCATCCTTTGGATACCAAATTCCAAAGTCAACTGTTCCTTTCAGATATCTAAAGATTCTTTTGATAGCAGCTACATGTGATTCTTTTGGATCAGTTTGAAATCTAGCAACCATACATACAACATTCTTAATTTTTGGTCTAGTTTAAGTCAATTAGAACAATCCATCGATCATTGACCTATACCTAGTTTGATTTTCCTTAGGAGAATCATCATTCTATGTCAAATTACATCCAATTACCATAGGGGTACCAACAGGTTTGGAGTCTTCCATTCCAAAAAAATTCAACAGTTCTCTCACATATTTGGACTGAGATATGAAAATCCCTTGGTCCAACTGAGTAATTTGCAATCGCAGAAAGAACTTCATTTCACCAATCATACTCATCTCAAATTCAATCTTCATCTCATTAGCAAACTTCATGCATAGATTATCATCTCCTCCAAAAATGATATCATCAACAAAGACTTCTATGATTAACTCCTTATCATGATCTGATTTGAAGTATAAGTTACTATCAATAGTACCTTTAGTGAATCCAAGCTTCAGTAGGTATTTTTCCAATCTAGCATACCAGGCTTTGGGGGCTTGTTTAAGTCTATATAGAGCTTTCTTCAACCTGCAGACCATATCACCTTTGTCTGTTAGCTGAAATCCATCTGGCTATTCAATGTACACTTCTTCTTCTAGTTCTCCATTCAGAAATGCAAACTTTACATCCATTTGATAGGCTTTATAGTTCTTGTGTGCAGCATAAGAAAGAAATAATCTCACAGCTTCAATTCTAGCAACATGAGAAAAGGTTTCTTCAAAATCAATACCTTCCATTTGAGAGTACCCTTTGCATACCAGTCTTGCTTTATTCTAGACCACTTCACCTTCTTCATTCAGCTTGTTTCTGAATACCCACTTAGTACCAATGACATTCTTGTCTTTGGGCCTAGGAACCAGTAGTCATGTGTCATTCTTTTCAATATGTGTCAGTTCTTCTTTCATAGCTTCCAGCCAGTGTTCATCTTAATAGGCTTCAATGTCATTCTTAGGTTCAATCTTGGAAATTAGACAATATTCTTCTGCAATCTTTCTTCTAGTTTGCACTCCTTTACTCTTATCTCCTATGATTTGACTTTCAGAGTGATTTAGCTTTACATACCTTGGAGTCTTGGGACTTTCTCGAACCTCTGTGTCTTTTGAACTTTCTTCTATACTTGCACTTGTCTGTGTTTCCTGACTGACTTAATTTACCAGAACAACTTGTGGTTGCTTCACCAGAACATATGGAATAATCTGAAGCACATTCGATGTCTGAGTGTTCTTCCCTTGATTTGTGTTGTCTTCATCTGAATCATAGTTGCATTGTTTGGATGATTTGGCAGAGTCCTCATCCACTCTAACATTTGCACTCTCAACAATCTTTCTCAGTCTTTTATTATAGCACCGGTATGCCTTGCTCTTAGTGGAGTAACCTAGGAAGATCCCTTCATCGCTTCTAGCATCAAAATTTCCTATATCATCATCTCTCCTGATATAACATTTGCTTCCAAAGATCTTGAAATACTTAACAGTAGGCTTGTGACAAAACCATAATTCATAAGGGGTCTTACCAGAATTACCATTCACATTTATCTGATTCAATGTGTACACAACAGTACTTACCGCTTCACTCCAGTACATCTGAGACACATTCCCTTCCATCATCATTGTTTTGGCAATATCTATAATTGTTCTATTCTTTCTTTCTGCAACTCCATTCTGTTGAGGGGTTTAGGGAGCAAATAACTATCTTTTAATTCCATGTTCTTCACAATAAGAGTTGAAATCCTTGGAGATGAATTCACCACCTCTGTCAGATCTCAGGCACTTGATTCACAAAACTTTTTCATTTTCTACCATAGCCTTAAAGCTTTTGAACTTATCTAATGCTTCACATTTTTCTCTCAAAAAGGAAACCCAAATCATTCTAGAGTAATCATCAATAATCAACATAAAACACCTTTCTCCATGAATACTTCTAACTCTGGAGGGACCACAAAGGTTAGTATGTAGTAGTTCCAACACATTATTTGAATGAAATTGTTTGCTTCAAAAGGAGACTCTAGTTTGTTTACCCATCTGACATTCTTTGTAGATTATATTAGAAAGCTTCACTAACCTAGGCAGATCTCTTACTGCTTGAGTAGAACTTATCTTGATAATGTTGTCAAATTTTACATGACACAACCTCCTATGCCACAACCAACTTTCATCTACTTGAGCAATTAAGAAACTTCCACTAGTAGTATTCAAGTGAAAAATATTACCTTTAGTTTGCATACCAATAGCAATCATGTTTCTGGAACTCCCACGAATCTTTCATTTTCCATTCTTGAACTGTAGATCATATCCCTTGTGTACCATCTATCCAACACTCAACAAGTTGTGCTTTAGACCTTCAACATACAGGACATCATCAGTATTATCTTTACCACCAAGGCTAATAGATCCTTTGCCACGAATCACACCAGCATTGTTATCTCCAAATCTTACAACCCCACCGTCATACTTCTCTAGACTCACAAACTTACTTTTGTCACCGGGCATGTGATGTGAGCATCCACTATCAATGATCCACTCATCTTTTTCTTCAATTCAGGCTGCAAAAGCTTTCTCATCTCTAGTAGATTCAGTAGCCATAGGATTATTTTCAATGGTAGCAATGAAAGCCTATTCATCTTCATTTCCATTATCTTTATCAGACTCATCATCAGTTACTACTTCTTCAGCAAAATAACATCTATTTTGGAATCTAGGCTTTCGAGGCTTAGACCTAGGAACTCTTTTAGGACATCTTGATGCAAAATGACCTATTTTACTGCATGAAAAACATTTAATAGGCAATAGATCTTCATAATTACCTTTTCCTTTTCCTTCTTGCTTTGCAATCAATGCTTCCAATTCTTCTACTTCTCTTTCTTTGTCTTCAAGCTATTTAAGTTCATCATATTTGGATATCTTTCTAGAGCTCTCTCCTGGACTGTATCTTTGCCTATAACTTCTGAATATAGTAGTTTGGAATGTAGATTCAGTCTTTGGTGTTGATTCACCAAACTCACTAATTTCAAAAGTAGCAAGCTTCCCTATCAGTGTATCTCTTGTCATCTTGTTTACTGACATCAATTCTTCAATAGCATGAACTTTCATTTTGTAGGAAGGAGGGAAGGATCTAAGTATCTTAGCCACAATTTCATCTTCTTCCACAAAACCACCGACACATGTAATAACCATCACTATCTCATTTACTCTCTGCATAAAAGAAGTGATATTTTCATCTTCTCCCATCTTTAAGTTCTCATATTTACCTTTCAAGCTTTGTAGCTTAGCAATCTTCACCTGTACATCACCTTCATACAAATTTTCCAGTTTCATCCAAATCTCATGAGCTATCTATATACCTAACACATTAGCCATCTCTGAATCTATCAGAGAACTCAACAAAGCTTCAATAGTCCTAACATTGTTTTCAACATCTTTGATTTCATCAGCAGAAGAGGGACCATTTTGAGGAATAACATATGGATCTTTTGTAATCTTCTAGTAGGCTTCACCAGTACATCTTAGGTGACATCGCATCCTGACTTTCCACAGTGAGTAGTTGGTGCCATCAAATCTAGGACTGTCCTTGAATTTTTCCATCCCGGATCACCTCAAGTTATTAAACTTCTTCAGAGGAACCAACTCTGATACCAATTGTTGGAAAAACAAGGACAAACAACTGAGAGGAGGGGGTGTGAATTAGTTGTCACAGAAAATTAAACTTTTCAAACTTAACTTAACTCTAATCTTGGATTTGATGAATAAGAAATTAGCCACAAGCAATTAACACATCATAGAGACAAAGAACACCAAGATTTTTTTTCATGGAAACCCTGTTAGGGGAAAAACCATGGTGGATGTTAGTCCACAAGATTATACTCTGCTAAAAGTATAATGAGAAATAACAAGGGGAATGCACGTGCATTCAGGCACACTTCCTAGAGCTCACTACTCAATTACAAAAGGGGCTCACTACCCAACAGAGTTGGATTAACAATCTGGAGGGTATTTACTGAGAAAATAGCTTTTGCTCAAGCTTGATTACAGTTTCAATTAAGCTCAACACTTATGGACACTTTGCACAATCTTCTTCACACTCTACTCTACAATTGAATGATATTTGCATATACACACATAGGAGCACACAAAGCATACTTTCCACTGATGACACAATCATTCTTATATATCCTCTACAAAATATTTCATCACTACATGGTCGGCCAAGAAAAATAAATTATATTTGCAATGTCGGCCCAGATTTACAAATAAACTCTTAATGTGAACCCACCAAGGTCGGCCACACCATAGTGGAGACCCAAATTAACATCTCCAACATAGAAATACTTTAATTAATTTCCCCTCGAACATCTGCAACATGATATCATTAACATGTCAGCTAAAAAATGAAAAACTGAACATGCGCAAGAAAAGATCTTCAATCACAAGCTCATCAGATCAAGTGGATGTATCAAAAAGATAGAGAATGAACTAGAGACATCTGAGAACACCAAGAAACAATAGAGAAGCATCTGCAACAACTTAGATATCCATAATCATACAATCTTCATTTAGGAATGCTGGCAGAGACAACATAAATACTATCAAACCACAACTCTCACAAAACTTCACGCAGACCTCTGAAACTTCTAGTAGATGATCTAGACATACTCAACAATAAACCCTTTAATCCACATCAACTAATATTTAATGTAAACAAAAAAACTCCTTCATAACCTGCACAGTTCCATTGGGAACCTAGAACAGTTTATCTTACAATTTTCTCAATATCCTTGACATATACAACAATTGATACACCCAATGCTAATAGTGTTGACATCAATGACAACCACATATCAGCAACACATCCATAACATTCAAAAATCTCCCAACACCAAACACATGCTTCATCGAGACCCAAAATAGATCCAACACGCTTCATCAATTTCAAAGATAGTGCTTAACACATGGTCGGCCAAACCAGTGTAAAACACAGAACAATTAAGCTCGAAACTTCCGGAAACCAAAAATATCTTCACTCTAGAACTGCAAGTCAAAAGACTTCATCAAAGAGAAATCCAGACCAACAACTTTTCTCCTAGACCTCATCCAAAACACAAAAAAAAATAGTTCACAACTGGTGAACACAAATCAAACTTCACAATGACCAATAGCCAAAAATCTAGATATAGCAACCTTCAACAACCATGAACAACATATCTGAACCACACAAATATAAGGAAAATTATTCGATCATCATCCTAACCAACAACTGAATACCTATAATCTTTCTTTAATATAATTTTCTCAATATCCTCAACATATACAACCAACAACAACTAGTAGATAACCAATTGACTAGTTGACATCAATGACAACACTTTCATTCCTTTTTCCATTCTTGCAGCAACATCCTGCTAAAGTAATTGACAAACACATTCTCCTTCCCTTTGATGTGTTGAACAAAAAAGTGGTAGAAATAAACTCAATCTAATGACATTGCCAAACATTTAGATTTAGTTGTGTGAATAAATACTAAAAACTATGATGATTGGTATGAAGCTTGAATTGATGGCCTAGAATAAAGTGTCTCTATTACACCATGGATGCTAGCTTGCAACTCCAAACCATGATTGGGGTAATTCAAATCATGATCCTTGATATTTCATTACTCATAATCAATCACTTGGACCTCCTACATAAGGACCACCCCCAAACCATCTAAGGATGCATCAATGCACACCATAAAATCCACTAAAGGATCATATATTGAAGGATAGGTGACTAGTGAAATGTTCCTTAAGAATTTGAAAGGTTGACTAAAAATTTTATAACCACACAAAATGTAAGAAAGCTAAGGTAGTAGAACAAATTCCTACACTAATCAGGAGAGGAGAATAATGCAAAACTTTATAGATCTTTTCAATAATTACAAAAACTTAAACAAAAATAAACATAAATATCACACATACCACAACACAATGATTTACATGGGGAAAAACCTTTTAGGAGAAAACCCCACACTCCAAAACCCACCCAATATATTGTTTAGAAATCACAAATATTACAATATACTTGCAAAGCAAGCTTTTTATAGGAGTATCACTAGCTGAAGATCTAGAGGCAACATGAACACTATTAGACTCTCAAAATAAATCACAAACTACCCAACTGTAATGAAACACCCTCATAAAATATGGATAACTTTTAGGGAAAGACATTCCAACAAAATATCTATCATAAGATCTAAGACCTAATGATGAATGGTCTTGATTTAAAATATATCATTAATTTAATATATGTTAGTAATTTAATATATTTTAAATTGTTTTTGTTAACACACTCACATTTTTCTCCACCCCATGCTCCCACTATAGGTTACACCTATCAGTGCAACTAGCATATATATCTTAAATAAATCCTATCAACAATAAAACTTATATAATTGCAAGGTTGAGATATATTTTACCAATAAATATCCCTCTTGTCGAACACCTTGTAGGTCTCTTAGTTTCTAGGGGCTGAAAGACCCATAGACTTTGAACACCATCTAAACTTCTCTGTGCTCATAGAATTAGTTAAAGAATCAATAACATTCATCAAATTCTCTACCTTAACCAAATTTACCTTCCCATCTTTGACCATATATCTAACAAAATGATGTTGTCTGTCAATTTCCTTGGTCCTGGCATGAAATGTTAGGTTCTTAGCTAAACATATTACACTCTAACTATCACAATGAATTGTCATTGCATCTTGTTTTATTCCAATATTTGAATACAATATCTTAAGCCAAATGGCTTCCCTACAAGCATGAGTAGTTTCCATATACTTAGATTCAGTAGTGGACAAAGCAACCACATCTTGTCTCTTACTCATCCAATTAATTGCACCACCAAATAAAGTAAACACATAAGAATTGGTCGATTTTCTACTATCAACATCACCTGCCCAGTTTGAACCCACATAACCATGAATTTCAAGAGAAATATCATCTTCAATAAAATTACTATGATAACAAAAGGAATACTCTGAGGTACCATGTAAATATCTGAAGACTCTTTTAATTGCATCCCAATAAACTCTACAAGGATTAGACATATATCTGGAAAGAACTCCCACTACTTAGCAATGTTTGGTCTATACATCAAACTTCCAAATGCTCTTTAGTAAGGAACTCTACTCATCTCTTCCATCTCTAATGGGGATTTTGAACAATCTAAAGTAGATAACTTTGTTCCAACTAAAAAAGGAACACACAATGGTCTACAATCATGCATGTTAAACCTCTAGAAAATTGAATTGACATAATTTTTCCAATCCATAGCTTTTTTTTCACTCTATCTCTTCAAATTTCCATCCCAAGAATGTGTCTAGATGCACCAAGATCCTTCATCTCAAATTTATCTACAAGTTGATACTTTAGTTTTGAAATCATACATTTCCCTTTGCCAATAAATAACATATCACAACATATAATTCAATAAATAGGAAACGATCACCTTCAATTTTATAATAAACACAATGATCTTATTTAGAATGCTCAAATCCCAAAACTCAACACATATGTATCAAATTTCTATTACCACATCCTATGACTCTCTTTTATCCCATTCAAATATTTCTTCAATTTGCAAACCAATTTAATTTTACCTTTCACCACGTAGTGCTCTAGTTGTGTCATATAAATATCCTCCTCTAAGCCACCATGAAGGAAAGTATTTTTAAAATCCATTTTCTCAACATTTAAATAATAAGCAACAAAAATAGAAAGCAACAATATAATGGATGTCATTTTTACAATAGGAGAAAATATCTCACCATAATCAACACCCTCAACTTCAGAGTAACCTTTTGCCACCAACCTTGCTTTGTACTTCTCAATACCTTTATATGAACCAATATTTTTCTTGAATGCCCATTTGAAACCAACATGTTTCCTTTCTTCAAGAAATGGTACAAGATCCCATTATAATTATTTTTCAAATATTCCATTTCTTCATCCATAACAATCTTCGAGGATTCTGCATCATTCACACCTAATGCCTCTTCTACAATATGTGTTCATCCATGTTAGTATTCAAAAGAAAAAAATACACCTCCAATCATCAAGTGAATACCTTTCAAGTGGTTTTCTATGCCTTATAGACCTACGAACAAGCTGAGATAGATGATCTCTCCTCAAATTTTTGTCTATCCACAAGCCTCAAATCAACTTTCTTAGGTGTAGACTAAAATTAAATTATATTTTCTTATTTATTTATTTTTGGCTGCAATGTAATAAAAGAAGGGTTAGTTTCTCTAAAATAACACTTCTATTATATATTAAATTTTGTAAAATAGGATCCCAAAGCTTGTATCCTGTTGGAACTGTAAAAATATGATGTTTTTACATGTTGATCTTACTCATAAATTTCCTGATTTGGTCCTACCGTGTGCATATTTCACCCATATTCTGCCCATATAGCCCCTTTGAATCCATCGAGTCATGCATCTTTGCTAACATTTTTTTGCTGCAGGCTTATTGGCATGAAAATATTTGGGTCTCCCCGATCCGTTTTTCTGATAAAACGTCTGTATTGCCTTCGGCAAGACGTTTCCTGTGTCATGGCGATTGAAATTTATTCACTGGCAGTTATCCACATGACATACATATTGTTTCGGTGATGAAGGAAAGGTATATCGGCGTAAGTATTTTCACCGAGGTGAGGTCTCCTGAATGGGTCAGGTCTCACCGACTTGCGCGTATGAAGATTCATCAACATAGCTTGGAGTTATCGACATTGTGTCTTGGTGAATGTGTTTAGTCTTACTGACTTGTGCTCTATTGTTTGCTTCAGCCAAATAGGTTGTTTTTGGTGAGAGGTTATAACGAGATTCTATTGTCTCATTGACTGGCGGTGGATGTATTCTTGTTTCGGTGAGATTTGGGGTTCTCGATAAAAGGTCTCGGTGAGTGACCTTTGATCTCTCTGATTGAAAATAATGAAGGATCTTGTCGGCGAGAATGTGATCTTGTCTCAGCGACTTAGAATGCATAAGGCCTTTTGGAGTAACAAAATGATGTCTACAAGAGGTCTCCTCGACAGTTGCAGGTTACAGCGACATACATGGGACAAAGGGTTTATGTCGGTGTGTGAACATTAATATCTTGGCGATCTATTGTGGCTCGAGGCTTTCGGCAGAACAAAGTGAATTCTCTATAGAGTCTCACCGATGTCGTGTGGTCATAGCGAAACATAAAGGAACAAAGGAATGCTCTTTGACTTCGGTGTAACAAGCAAGGTGTTATGGCAACATATGAGTGGTGAAAGACTTTCGGTGAAACAAGGTGAAGTCTGCGAGAGGTCTTCCTGATATCATAAGGCTATAGCGAAACACAAAAGACCAAAGGAGCGATCAATGATTGAATTGCCTTCGACATACTTGCGGGGATATCTCAACGAATGTTTAATATAGAATTCAAATGTTGTGGGCCGACATGTGAGATTTTCTAAAATACCATTGCTAGCCGACTTGATCTGAGCCCGATTTCTTCGGTGGCCGACATGATTTGGAAGCGATTTGTTTCCCGATGTTGGTGTATAAATATGCACCCCCGATTGTAATTGAGCGATCAGATTTTAGATCAGATTCTAGATAGAGGCAATAGGTAGATATGGATACAGTAGAATAAATTTCTCAGAACAGAGGCTATGTTGCATGTTTTCAAATGGCGATTCCAATGAAATTCAGTTGGTGTGGTAGTTTATTTCTAGTGTCAATTGTCTATTGAGTTTATTGAAAAGTATTGCTAAGTTGTCTCCAAGTTGATTCTTTCTGGTTGTTTAAATTGATATAACAAGCTTATTTTTCAGTTTATCAGTGCACATTTGCTGTATCTATATGGTTAATTAACTGGTTCTCTCAAGAAGAGATTAAATCCTTTTAGTCGATCACAGTAATCAGGGAGATTCATCTGGATTATTAAAGTAGAGCTTAGTAGTCATAATCTTGCATGTTTATACAAGTTATAAATAGATCATATGCCAACAATTTGATTTTCTGCCAAAATAAGTTGCCCACTTTTGTTTCATTTGACTTCGCATACCCAATAAGGCACTGGCCTTTGTAATTTCATCATTTGGATTCATTCAGTTTCTTTACATCTATTTTACTTTTTTTAATTGAGCACTTTCGGATTTAGATCAGAAGATTATTATCGCTATCAAGTTTGATTTCATTTGTTCACTCTCATCTGCCCTTGTGGAAAAAGCATTTCAGAAGGATAAATCATAAGTTAAGTCTGCTTCATTCAGAAAGGTACACCTGCCTAGGTTTAGCAGCACCTGAAGAGTAGAAGGTTCAGTTTCCTTGACCTTGTTTGTTAACCTAAAACATATCAAGAGATTGGCAACCTCTTGAGGCATTCCGTCTGCGTTTTTGAGAGCTAACAAATTGGCGACTCAGCTGGGGATTACATCAGAAAAGTCAGTTGAAGACCACATTATAGAGTCATTGAAGAAAAGGTTATAATTTGAGAAGATTCAGAAAGAGTGATTCCGCTGTGAGAAGATCAGAAAAAAATCATTTTCCTACTTTTGGAAAAGTAGGTGGCGACTCTGAAAGAATTATTGCATTTGTTCAAACATGAATGGAAGAGGATCTTAGTTCAGGGGAGGTCATGCTGGAGCTCCTCATGGTCAACAGTATATGCCATATAATCATACACAACACTATGGTCTGATGTACCAATATCAGTACCCACCTGGCACCCCTCCTCATCATTACACAACAATGATCAGACAGTTTGATTTGGTAGGGATTCAATTATCCCCTTATCCAATGGATGGTAGTTGGAGAAGTATTGTTCCAAAGTTTACAGGGAGTGATGCAATCACTATTGAAGAACATTTAAGAAGTTTTAATGCTTTCATCCAAGATTTTGGTGTGCCATATGAAGATTTACACATGAGGCTATTCATGATATCACGTATTGAAGATGTTAGGGATTGGTTCAACAGCCTACCAGCTGTCTCTATCGATTCTCTCCAAGGATTTTAGGATCAATTCCTCGAGCAATTTGGGAATCTAGGTGCACCAGATGCTGCTCTTCATGAATTAATACAGATTCAGAAAGATCAAAATGACACAATTTATGATTTTAATCGGAGGTTCAATAAGTTGCAGAATAAAATACCTCCTGGATCAAAGTTTCCAAATTTTGTAGCATTGAGTATTTATTTAAATGCTTTTGATCCTAAAACTGGGTATGAATTGAGAAATAGATTCCCAAGAGATTTGGCTGAAGCTCAGAAGATGGCGCAGACAATTGAAAACAACAGGAATGCTGTTGGGATTGTTAGTAAAAGAGACAACCCTAGGGTTCCTTAGCAAAGCAAAAATTATCAGTACAGACAGGAGAATACTTATAAAAATGAGAGGCTAAGGTTGCATGACATGCCTTATAATACAAACTGGAAGGATGAAAAACCTATAACAACTAGGCCTAGAAACAAAGAAGCTCCTGATCCATTGAGAAAAAAGGGAACCTACATGGTAAGTAACAATTACTTCTGTGATTGTTGTGATAAGCCACATTCCCTAGATTATTGTGTTGTAGCCCAAAGAATGCAAGAAGAGGGAATGCTGATGGAAACAATGGAGAAGATCACATAGTATATTTGACTTTAGATATTTTTCACCATGTTGAGGAAGATGAAGGTGCAAGGCCTTTCTCTTGCATAATAGATTGTCACAGGGAAAGCAGTGCATATTGTGAGGAATCCAGTGAATATTCTAATTTTGATGATGAACCTAAGGATTTTGATCTGCAGTCAAGGGATTCTTCTACTTCTTATGAGGATCAGCATGAAGTGGCAATGGGCGATGTTGATTCATCAGATAGTCAGTATACAATTCCTCCAGCTGCAATTGAAAGTTATGAAGATACATTTGATTATGATGAGGTTTGTACATCTGAAAATGATTTCCAAGCTTTTTCAAACCCATTATATGATGAAGAGATAAATGAATATCAGATGATTTTTTTCCAAGGTATGTCCATGAATGAGTTTCAAAAATTTTCAAATCCATTCTATGAAAAAGAGGAAGTAATTTCAGACAAGCAAAATGATGGAATAAATGACTACGCTGATAATGTTTTTGATTTCTCATTCTCTGATGGTCTTGGATCTCTTTTTGATGATGAAAAAAGTGACGAGTATGACTGTAATATTGAAAATATGGAAGCTTGTTTACTCAGTAGTGAGCAAATTTCAGATTTAGTAACTCTTGAATACCAGGGATGTGCACATGAAGGTGATCTTGAAGTTTTGTGTCCAACTTACATTTTTTTTGACAGTGAGAGATCTTTGTGTAAAGATTTTTATGACTCCCAGTGCATTTCTTGGAATAATGGTGAAACCTTTGGTGTTGATCAAAGGTCTGTTTCCATTCAGGATGAGGTATGTGATTTTCAAATTTCTAATTCATGTGAAGAAGATGTTTATTTGCATGCCAAGGATGATAGAATTCCAGTTTTGATTGGTTCACATATGCATGATATTGAGGATATGAGTCATGATCCAGTGTTGTCTCTGAATAGAGATACTAAAGAGATGCAAAAGGTTTCAGATTTGTTTGTTTCAAACAACATTGATATAGCAGAATTTTTTGTTTCTCAAGAGAAGCACTTTGATGATGAATTTTTAATACAACTAAGTGAGTGTTTCATAGTACACAACAGTGAGAAAGATAGTGAGGAATTTTGCATTGAATATATGTATATTTTGTATGTTGGAGATAACAGAGATTTGTCTAATGATGAAGAATATAAATTACAGAATGATGTAGGGAATTTGGTCCAAGCTGAGCATAGTGATTCTCTAAAAACTTTCAGCGATAGGAAAGATTGCATATGTGTCTTCAAGAGGAATCTGATGAACTAGAGACAAAGTCAGGTATTTGACAGGGGAAAAGTATGGTTGGAGTTTTAGATCGTAACAACTTAGAACAGGTGAAGTGGAAACATAGAGGATTAAGGGTTGCCAGTGCATGGACAATTCTTGCTTGTCCTCTTTAAAATTCTTTTCCATGCACTGTAGTTTAGGGTTTTGCATTCACCTCCATTTTGCATTCATTTCCATTTTGCATTCATTTTGCATTCATTCCATCATGCCCTCTATCCATTTCTAGTTTGCTCATTTTGTGTTTGGTCTACTCACCCAAAGATCTAGATCCTTGCAATGATCTTACTATCATTCATCCCCAGATAGAGCCACTGTTGGAACTGTAAAAATTTGATGTTTTTACATGCTGATCTTACTCATAAATTTCCTAATTTGGTCCTACCGTGTGCATATTTCACCCATATTCTGCCCATATAGCCCCTTTGAATCCATCGAGTCATGCATCTTTGCTAACATTTGTTTGCTGCAGGCTTATCAGCTTGACAATATCTGGGTCTCCCCAATCTGTTTTCCTAATAAAATGTTTGTATTGCCTTCGATAAGACGTTTCCTATGTCACGATGATTGAAATTTATTCACTGGCAGTTATCGGCACGACATACATATTGTTTCGGCGATGGAGGAAAGGTATATCGGCGTAAGTATTTTCATCGAGGTGAGGTCTCCCCGAATGGGTCAGGTCTCACCGACTTGCGCATATGAAGATTCATTGACATAGCTTGGAGTTATCGGCATTGTGTCTTGGAGAATGTGTTTAGTCTTACTAACTTGTGCTCTATTGTTCACTTCGGCCAAACAGGTTGTTTTTGGTGAGAGGTTATAATGAGATTCTATTGTCTCATCGACCGACGGTGGATGTATTCATGTTTCGGAGAGAGTTGGGGTTCTCGATAAAAGGTCTTGGCGAGTGACCTTCGGTCTCGCCGATGGAAAATAATGAAGGATCTTGTCGGCAAGAATGTGATCTTGTCTCAGTGACTTAGAATGCATAAGGCCTTTCGGTGTAACAAAATGATGTCTACAAGAGGTCTCCTCGACAGTTGCAGGTTACAGCGACATACATGGGACAAAGGGTTTCTGTCGGTGTGAGAACATTAATATCTTGGCAAGCTATTGTGGTTCGAGGCTTTCGGTAGAACAAAGTGAATTCTCTATAGGGTCTCACCGATGTCATGTGGTCATAGCGAAACATAAAGGAACAGAGGAATACTCTTTGACTTCAATGTAACAAGCAAGGTGTTATGGTGACATACGGGTGGTGAAAGACTTTCGGTGAAACAAGGTGAAGTCTGCGAGAGGTCTTCCTGTTATCATAAGGCTACGACAAAAAATAGAAGACCAAAGGAGTGATCAGTGATTGAATTGCCTTCGGCATACTTGCAGGGATATCTCAGTGAATGTTTAATACAAGATTCAAATGTTGTGGGCCGACATGTGAGATTTTCTAAAATACCGTTGCTGGCCGACTTGATCTGAGCCCGATTTCTTCGATGGCCAACATGATTTGGAAGTGATTTGTGTCCTGATGCTGGTGTATAAATATGCACCCCCGATTGTAATTGAGAGATCAGATTTTAGATCAGATGCTAGATAGAGGTAGTAGGTAGAGATGGATACAGTAGAATAAATTTCTCAGAACAGAGGCTATGTTGCATGTTTTCAAATGGCGATTCCAATGAAATTCAACTGGTGTGGTAGTTTATTTCTGGTGTCAATTGTCTGTTGAGTTTATTGAAAAGTATTGCTAAGTTGTCTCCAAGTTGATTCTTTCTGGTTGTTTAAATTGATATAACAAGCTTATTTTCAGTTTATCAGTGCACATTTGTTGTATCTGTGTGGTTAATTAACTGGTTCTCTCAAGAAGAGATTAAATCCTTTTAGTTGATCATAGTAATCAGGGAGATTCATTTGGATTATTAAAGTAGAGCTTAGTAGTCATAATCTTGCATGTTTATACAAGTTATAAACAGATCATATGCCAACAATTTGATTTTCTGCCAGAATAAGTTTCCCACTTCTGTTTCATTTGACTCCACATACCCAATAAGGCACTGGTCTCTACAATTTCATCATTTGGATTCATTCAGTTTCTTTACATTTGTTTTACTTTTGTTAATTGAGCACTTTAGGATTTGGATCAAAAGATTATTATCGCTATCAAGTTTGATTTCATTTGTTCACTCTCATCTGCCCTTGTGGACAAAGCATTTCAGAAGGATAAATCATAAGTTAAGTCTGCTTCATTCAGAAAGGTACACCCACCTAGGTTTAGTAGCACTTGAAGAGTAGAAGGTTGAGTTTACTTGACCTTGTCTATTACCCTAAAACGTATCAAGAGATTGGCAGCCTCTTGAGGCATTCTGCCTGCATTTTTGAGAGATAACATATCCTTTCACACCATAACTGTATACGATGAAGATACATTTCGTAGCCCTATTCTCCAACTTTGTTTGCTTCTCCTTTGGCACATGTGCATATGCCTCACAACCAAAAACTCTAAGATGTATTAATGAATGCTTATGACCTGACCATGCCTCTGCAAGTGTTATGAATAAGAGTTGATGTAGGAGACCTATTAATCAGGTAACAAGTAGTGGAAAAAAATTCAACCCAAAACCTTTATTATAGACTAGCACCAGTCAACATACTCCTAGCCTTCTCCATCAATTTCTTGTTATTCTTTCTATAACTTCATTATGCTATGGAGAATACAAAGTTGTCTTTTGTATATGAATACCATAATACTTACAAAATCTATCAAAATCATTCAAGAAAAAATCATTTTCATTATTATTCCTCAAGTATTTTATTTTCCTTCTAGTCTACAACTCAAACATTGCTTTAAATTCTTTAAAGCAACTGAAAAATTTAGATTTAGTCTTTTGAAAATATACCCATGTCCTATAATCATCAATAAATGAAACATGATATATGGATTTTCTAATTGAAGGAACATCTATCGAATCAAATGCATCAAAATGAATAAGATCCAATAGACCGCAAGATTTATGAGAACTCGTGTAAAATTGAACATAATTTTGTTTTCCATAAATGCAATACTCACATAAATCAAGCTTGAGATTACAATAAGAAAACCCTTCAAAAATGTTTTTATTTTTCAAGGTCCTTAGATCCTTTTTTCCAATGTGGCCAATTCTATGGTGCCATAACATAGTTTTCTCTACAGGTAACATTGATTCAAAAGAAAGAGCACCCTTGGGTACCCATAAGCCATGACCATCTACTAAAGAAGAAACCCTCACCTCTTTCAACAAAGTAGCCATAGACTTGCTTTTCATAGGAGTACTATTGTATTTAATAGTGTGCACATCAATCTTATACAATGTTCCATATCTAACAATTCTAGCAATCACCATAGCACCTCTAACCTTCTTGCATACTACATAAAAAAATACTACTTGCACACCTGCATCTATTAGTTTAATCATAGATAACAAATTTCACGCTAATTTAGGGATATACAACACACTATTAATCCTTTTTATAGGAAACTTGATTCTAACTTTACCACAACCAACAATATTTAAACATGAATCATCACCCAAGTACACCTAACCTCTATAAAATTATTCATATTAAAAAAAATGGAAAGATGCACTTGAGTCAATTAACCATGCATCATTACCTACATGAGTTACCAAAGATGCAATGGATACATCATCATCTTCCTTCTAAGACTCATAATCAAAATAAAATCTCTTCTTTCTCTTCTTCTTTTCTTCTTTTTAGTCCTTACGAATATGTACAGGCTTACCGTGGTTCCAACAAATAACTTTAGACTCTTTAAGAGATTTGGATCTCCCCTTGTACTTGGATTTATCACGCACCTCATTATTCTTCCATTTTTACATAATTCTTCCATGAAAATTTAGGGGCTCCTTGGCACTGATGGATACCTTTCTCCTCATCTCTTTAGAGAGAAAAGAACCTATCACATCTTTAGTCTTCAAGATAACAGTACTCCCAATAACCATAACAAGAGAATCCTATGAATCAAGCAAAGAACAAAGCAATATTTGACATTTCTCCTCTTCATCCATTTTGACAACAGTTGATGCCAATTGAGCCACCAACATATTGAATGCTTCTTGGTGGTTTGTAATTTGTCCACCCTCTTCGATTATGAAGGAATACAATTTATTCTATTGAATGAGCAAGACAACTCAGAGGGGGGTGAATAAGTTGTACCAAATTAAAACATCAAAATCCTCAAAAATAATCAGATCCACAAACATTTATTCAACCCTTAATCTGTTATAATGTTAAATGTGAAAAGTAGACAATATAAACTGAAACAACCAACACCATACACAAGAGAACACCAAATTTATATGGAAGACCATAGAAGGGAAAAACCACAGTGAGGATTAGCTCACAATATAAGTAATCAAAAAATTTGTACAAAGAGGCTCACTACTAGAATAGGACACACTTTCCAAAAAGGCTCACAACCCAGGCTCACTGCAGGAATTGAAAAAATAAAGATAGAATGTTACACAAAGAACATGATGTCAATGCAACAGAGACTCAACCACAATTGCTTCAACAACACTTTTAGTCTTCAAGAGATCAAGATACCTCAACTCACTGCATTCAACAATCTTGCATTATAGCTAACACTGCATTTCATACTTCCACACTTAAATTTACATCACAATGCTAAACTCTATTCCACACACCATCTCACATCAATTCATCTTGCATTTATACCATCCACAACTTGAAAAATCTTCAAGTTGGATACACTCACCTTACACTTTACAAATTCAAAATAGGTCTGCACTAAGCATTCCTGCGGTGGATAGGAATGAAAGTGGACCAATACAAAACTTAACTGGGACCCACATTAACTCTCACATGCCACACTACACTTTCATTAATGCTTAACCATCTTTGAATATAGTGTAAAAACTAGGTCAACTATTACCCATCAAGCACCATTAAACTTTGAATTACACACTTCCTAAAATCCAAAGACAACTTTCTAACCACACACTATGCTTCAACGCTATCTAGAATATTCCTCTACCATCCTAAAATCCATCAAAATCCTTCACAATAATTCACACCTTCAGAATGTACACATCTAGTACACTCAAACTACATTGCCAAACACTACAATTCTAAAAACCATCTTTAAGAGCACCAAACCATAAATCCTCTTGACAAAAGCAATGGATCAACACCATCAACATACCTTTAGAATTGTAAGACCTAAAGAACAACTTTGGAGAAACATGGAGAAAAACCATTTCTCCTAGACACCTCTATAAGCAACACTACAAATCCAATTTACACATTGGTGAACACAACTTCCTGTGACCATCAATCTAGAAGCCAAAATTAAGGATATAGAAACTTTGAACACCTCTATCCAACATATCCAAACCACACAATTAAATCTTCAACCCAAAATAAATACAAAGCAAAACCAGAATACCCCATTTTTTCAATTTTCTCAATATCCTCAACATCTTTATCACTACCACAATCATGAACATAAGCTTATCAAAGTAACACCAAAGGTTAACATTGGTAACTTAACTGATGACAACATAATGCAAATAATCAAAGCAAAAACCTCTCTCAACCACTGCACAACTGCCACCAATGACAACACAAGCTTGTTGGCATTAATGATAATACCTTCATACTTGCAATATCTTCCTCAAGATAATCTTGTTCACTAAAGATTTGGCTTGATACATCTCACCAAGTTTCTTCTATAGTTTCTCTGTAGAGGTCTCTTCAAAGACATTGATTAAAATAGAGTCTATCAAACATAATTTGATTAGACCCTTGGATTTGAGGTCCATAACATCATATTGATTAGCCAAAGTAGGATTTGTAGGTCTTGAAACATTCTCATTAATATCATCCCACAAATCTTGATCTATCAACAGATCCTCCATCTTCAACTTCCACATCTCAAAATTATTTCCAAAATTTTATCCACCTCTATTCTCCTTGATGAACTTGTCATCTAAAAATTCCTACAATATAATCACAAAGTATCTTTTGCACAAGATCCCACTCAAATTATGGATTAGTTCAAAAAACCCAACAAACCACAACTGAAACCAAAGGTGATTAGGCTCTGATACCACTTGTAAGGAAGATAAGGTAGTGGAACAACTTCCTACACTAATCTTCAGATGAGAATAATGCAAAACTTTATAGATATTTTCAGCAGTTACAAGAATTAAACATAAATAAATATAAATATCACGTGATGGTGATTTATGTGGGGAAAACCCTTTTAGGAGAAAAAACCCATACTCCAAAAGGTGCCCAATATATTATTTAGAAATCATAAAGATTACAATATAATTGCAAAGCAAGCTTCTCATAGGAGTATCACCAACCAGAGATCTAGAGGCAACATGATTGCTATCAGACTCTTAGAATACATCACACACTACCTAGCTATAATACAACACCCTCATAAAATAGGGTTACCTTCTAGGGAAAAACAATCGAACAAAATATCTACCATCGGATCTGAGACCTAATGATGAATGGTCCAAATTTACAATATATTTTTAATTTAATGTAGTTGGTAATTTAATATATTTAATTTTTTTTTTTTAACAAACTCACATTTTGCTCCAACTCGTGCTCCCACTATAGATTACACCTATTAGTGTCACTAGCATAGTTATCTTAAATGCATCCTATCAACAATAAACCTTATATAATTGCAAGGTCGAGACATATTTTCTCAACACAAAAGTCTTCCATTTTATTTGAAAAGAAGCAATCCACTCTAGATAAGTCCTTGAAAAATATGTTATAATAACCTTCCAATCGCACGAAATTACAAACCTCAAAAATATTTATGACTGTTGGCCAATCCAAAAGAGCTTGAATACTTGAGGTATCAACTAAGATCCCTTCTCCAAATATAACATGATTAAAGTAATTTACCCTTGATTGAAAGAATCAACACTTTTCCAAGTTTCCATAAAGATGATTCTCACACAAACACCTAAGAACCTAGTGCAGGTGGAATTTATGCTCTTCCATTATCCTAAAATAAATAAAATTGTCATCTAGAAACATAAGAAAAATTGATCTAGATAATTATAGAATAATCCATTTTTTAGAATCATAAATACTAAAGGATTTGATTGAAATAATCAACACTTTTCCAAGTTTCCATAAAGATGATTCTCACACAAAAACCTAAAACCTAGTGCAACTGGAATTTATGCTCTTCCATATCCTAAAATAAATCAAAATATCATCTACAAATATAAGAAAAATGGATCTAGATGATTATAGAATACTCCATTTGTTAGAATCATAAATATTGAAGGAACATTCATAAAATTGAATGAAACTACCATGAGCTCGTAGTGTCCATAATGAGCAAAAAATATTGTTCCATGAATGTTCACCTCAAAAATGAAAATTTGTTGGTATCTAGACTTTAGGTCAATCTTAGAGAATACTCTATCTCTCTTTATCTAGGTAAAAAAATAATCAATCCTCAACAAAAGATATTGATTCCTCATGACCACCTTATTCAACTGCTAATAATCAATGCACAAGGGAAAGGATCTATCATTTTTTTACAAAGATAATTGGTATGCCCCTAGGGTATACACTAGGATGAATATGATCCTTCTACAACATATCTTCCAATTTCAAACACATCTCATTGAGATCCTAAGTGATCATACGATATGGCACACAAGAGATGGGCTTTGCCCCTAGAACAATATTAATACGAAAATCTACATCTTTCTTTGGTATCATACTAGGAATATCACTTGAAAACATTGAAAAAAATTGTAAGGGGGTGATCATTAAGAGACACCTCATGTCACTCATCCTCTAACATATCACTCACTAAGATAGCAAACAATTGACACCCCTTTTTAATGTTCTATTTCAATTGCATGGTCATAATCATGTGAAGTGATATGAGAATTTGCAGCACTACTAACTCTACTCATTAGTGATAACTTTAAGAACTCTAAAAAAAATATTAAATCCTAGTGAATCTTTCATTTTTTTGGGAAAAAATATTTAAGTTTTATAGGCAAATCTTTCATTTTTTTGGAAAAAATATTAACTTTATTGGATTTTTTTTACATCACTATTTTTTGTAGAAAATATTGGAAAATCTTGGAAAATAATAAGAAAATTCATTAATTATGATGGTGTAACCTTCCAATCTAATTTTTTTTATGGAAAATTAGGGGCTTGAGGGTGGAAATTATTGATGGATTTAAGGGGTAGACTATAATATTTACTTACCATTATTGATTTAAAATATAATCTAACGACTCTTATTGTATTTAATGAGGTAAAATGTACCTATGATTTGTAATGCTCATGGGGCCTTAAATAGCTTTTGGATCATTGATCTTGGAAATTATTGATGGATTTAAGGGGTAGACTATAATATTTACTTACCATTATTGATTTAAAATATAATCTAACGACTCTTATTGTATTTAATGAGGTAAAATGTACCTATGATTTGTAATGCTCATGGGGCCTTAAATAGCTTTTGGATCATTGATCTTAGAAGATCAATGATCCAAAAGCTATTTAAGGCCCCATAAGCATTACAGATCACAGGTACATTTTACCTCACATAATACAACTAGGACCATTAGATTATATTGTAAATCAATTGGAAATTAAATATTAGAAATATGGCCCTAAATCAACTAATAATTATGATATACTACTAGCAAATTAATATAGATTTCTACTATAACATATAAAATATAGGAAAATGTAATCTAATCATATATCGAATATTATGGAAAAAAATTTAGATAGAAATTATAATAAAATAAATGCTTTGGCAATTTAAATAAGAAAAATAAAATTTTGTTAAAATATGGTGATCCAAGTCATGTTATAGCTCAAACTATCAGCCAATTTTTAATTTCCAAATTTCAAATATTAGCCAATTCATGAATATTATCCACTAAAAAAATCACTCTTACTCATTAACCAAGATCAACCATACTCTATTAAATTATACTAACAATCAATGCTTACTTGATGAGCCTCTAACCAATCCATATGAAGCACATTATTGTAAGATACCAAAGGTAGGATGCACAAATTTATGGTGGTTGTGAATTTTTCTAAAGATAACACATGACCTTGCACAAGGGAGTCCACAACCACCTTAGCACTAGTAGCTAATTCAACCTACCACTTATAATTTTTCCTCAGTATTACAAGAAAAAATTCACTACCAAGGATGGGGAGATAAAATAATATGAAGCACTAGAATCAAAACATATAGAAGCATGAATCATATCCAAAAAAATGTAGGTCTCCAAAACTATACCTTGATACTATTCTTGGTGAATTTCCATTATCACAAACACTCTGTGAGACCTACCAATATCTCCCATTGTTAGATTTGAAGTTGCTGAATTTTAACTACCAACTACAATGAAATTCTAAGGGAAAGACCTCACAAAGTGATATTATTAGCCACAAGAAAAACATGGTCCCCAAACTTTAGTTGAAGTTGAAGAAGGCATACTTGGCTACAAAAGCTCATGTGATTATAACTAGGATAACCAATCTATGTTGGTTGTCTAGACTAGAAGTTCTTATCATGTCACAGTCTATGATCTTTGCAAAAATTCCCTCCATAACATTTTCAACTATAAGGGACTTGTTGAGGCTTCTATCTCTATTGCTAATGCTAAAAAACCATAGAAGTTTCTAAAGGTGTCCTAAAAGATATAGTGGGTTGAGGTTGTGATCTAGGAGGATCTATGAACCTTGAAAAAACAGTTGTCTCCAATGCTCAAGAAGTCATCACCATGGCATAATGCTTAGAAGCATGATTCCAATGCCGCTTGAATCGCATAAAATGGAGTCCGTACGTAAAAGTTACGATCGGTCAAAGTTTAGATCAAATATGCCCCTGAGGTCATCCATAAAGGTGAAAATTTTTATCGATCTAGAATCAGGCAGAAATGGCGTAAAAAAAAAGAGCTCATTGACATGATGCCGATGCCATTCATTTCATAAAAAATGGAGCTCTTATGCGAAAGATATCGCGAGTCAAAGTTGGTGGGCCCTAGGGTTGACTGGACTGTACGGATGATGACATCATCATGCTAATGTAGCAAGGTCAGATGACATGGACCATCTAGGGTTCGACACGTGGCATCCTGTATGATGACATCAGTAGTATGAAAGATGACATGGTAGACTGAGTCAGCGGGGCACATGGCAGTCCAGTCAGCACTTGAGGTGGCATTTGTATGGTCACATGTTCAGGACAACAAATCAGATTGTGCCACGTGGCACATCAGCTGGGTGCCACATGGAACCTATTTCTTCTCTTGGCGGGTGTGGTTTTGTCGTTATTCTTTACTAAAAATAGGATATGTGGGGGTCCAACCCGCGACCCCCACATTGACAATCAACCGCTTTCATTGTTACACCTGCAAGGGTGCCCTCGCTCACATATGGATAACAAATGGTTTTGTAGAAGTTAAATTTTGATTTGGTTATAAAGAGATGGTTGGCAGGGGTCAAACCACTGACCCACCACCTAGCAAAAGGAATCCTCACTGTTGCACCGCTAAGTCTTTCAAGATACTTATTGGGTGGTGTTTAATTTAAAGAATGTTTAAGGCCGAAATTCTAACAAATAACCTTTAAATGGTTATCTAGTTAGGTTTTAAAATGAAATAAAAACAAACCCTATGATAACAAAATGGCCCAAGAATATAATAAGATAAGGGATTAAAAACAAATCAAGTGGATTTTAATAAGGGGGTTAATTGTTTTATTTGAAATAGGGGAATTTGTTTAAACTTCTTCCCTTAAGGGATAAATGGGGAAAATTGTTGGTTTTAACCAAATAGGCCAATTTTTTTTGTATAAAAGGAGAATGTGAGGAGGGACTCAAGCATCATCCCATTCTTGGTGTGAATTATCAAGAATCCAAGTGGGGGGAGAGAGGAATTGGTGATGATCAAGGAGGATTTTCTTGAAGAGGAGTAAGCCATACGATGCATAATTATTTTGGGAAGATTACGAGAGAGTTGTGTAGACTTTTCTATTGCAGATTTTTATGTTGTAATTTTGCTCTATCTGTAAACCTTGTAGGCCTTTGTGAGTCTTTTGGGAGGCGATAGAGTTAAGATTGTTGTTACAACTTTCTGTTGCAGGTTGAAAGCTCTTCTTCTCAGAATTTGTACTGAAGCATCCAAGGTATTGTTAATAGATTGGTCACTCAGTTGAGCTAGACCTAGAGACATAGTCCACTTGGATGAACTCCATAATCAATCTTGTGTCCTCTTCTCTCTCTCCTTGTTTTGTGTTATCATTCTCTCTCTTTATTACTCCATTATTTAATTTTTCTTTTCAATTAATATTAAGGCATTAAGGATTTGTTCACCTTTATGCACATTCACTTTAGAAACGTTTGTCATAGATCCCTTTTGTATCAGATCAAGTGGTATCAGAGCCCAGTTTGGATGGTTTTGCAGAAGTGATTGTTAGTCAGCTTTTAATGTATTAATCAGTTTGTCGGTTTGATAGTTTGTTGGTTTTCAGTGTCAGTGTGCAAGTTGACAGGTGGACATTTGGAGTTCTAAAGTAGAGATGGCACTAGAGAAAGGAGAATCATCTAGGGGGACATTGTCCCTATTTGCATCCATGGTGGATGATATATTTTCCATGAAGAGAATGGTTGAAGAACTCTACTAAGAGCACTGGGACAAGACTAATAGGCTTCAAGAGCTGGAGGAAGCCAACCAGCACATTCAGTCTGAGAATGTTGAGCTCAGAGGTTTGCTTGAAAGGGAAAACAAGGAGAATTAGGAGCTACATGCAAAGTTGCAGAAGTTCATGGAGGAGCAGCATAGGAGGAGTCCTCTTGCATAAGAGAATGTTGGCATATGTTCCTTTTTCTCCCATTTGGAGGATACTTCCTCATACTCTCCACTCACTCCATATGACAGCTTGGATGCCTCATCTACAACAAAGTCCACTACAAAGAGTCCAAAGTTAGGATTTTCTTTTGGTCATGGGAAGTGGACCAATTATGGCTCAAGTCAGGAGAATGTTGGTCAGTGTACTTTTTGTCAACATGTGGAGTACCTGAAACTTTTTAATATTACTAGTAACCAAATTGGTTACCTGGAAGAGTCTCTTGCATTAGATCAAGAGGTAGAAAATTATTAGAACTTTTTTCTTGAAGGCTTTGAAAGGCACACCAAGGATAAAGGCCTTGGGATCAGCGAACAAGGCATGATCAATCTTGTAGAGGTGAAGCAAAGACCTCATGATCAAGGATTAGGATATGGAGGGACTGGTGAATCCTCCAAAGCCTTTAAAAAGGAATATTTTTGGGCACACACTTCAGACTATGGTAGTGGAAGTGAAGTTGATTCTTCTCCAAAGAAGAAAGCAAAGAGGTAGGACAAAAGCCCAGAACTACTACACCCACTGTAGGATAAGTGGGCATTGGATCGAGAAGTGCTAGAATTTGCATCCAAAGCTTTGACGCTCACCTAGGCCTATTGAGGGACCTAACCAATAGAAGGTTTCCAAGGAAGAGGTGAAGGTGGTACCTGAAGCAACTATCCCCAAGGCAAAGGTGAAGGTGGCATGTGAGGCTACGATCCCTGCAGCAGAGGAACCTCAACTGACAAAGGAAAGTGCTTTTGACCAGCTTCGTAAGAGCTGGGAAAACCTGTCATCTAAATAGTTGTCTCAAATTTGTTTTGTTATTAGCTCATTAATAAATATCACATTGTGATTACGAGCTAGGTGATATAAGTAGATAGGGTTTTTGTAGTAAAATCATTATGCTATTTGTATGAAGTTGTATTTTTTTGGAATTGAGATTTTGAAAGGTTGTTTAAGCCTTATCTCATGTAATTAGAAAAGAAAATTCTTGAAGACTTATTTTTGTAGACTGGCATATTTTTGAAACTGAAGAGTGCTTAGTTGATGACAATTCTCGAGGCAAGAAGATGTCCATTGTTCTTGTTTAAGGAAAAGAAGCACTTGATGAAATTTAGTGAAAGGTGGAAAGATCTAGATGATCACTCCACATTGGTACTTAGAGTTGCAGAGAATGGCCAAGAATTTTCCTATATGTTCTTAGCTTTAAGACTTAGTTTGACTCAGTCAGATGATGACTGAGGCCCCTGAAGGTCTTTTTTTATGGATTTGTTGCTCAGGCGAACATAGATAGAGTTGTATGGTGAAGCTCGTAATTAGCTATTCTGAAGTACAAAGGTGGAGGAATGTATCAGGATGAGAAATAGTTTACCATTGCTCATGTAATTTGCAAATGAGGAGGAGCATCATAATCATGCCCAAGAAATTGGCTAGGTTGGTATGCAGAACGAGAACCACCACTGTGAGAAGCGCCAAGAGATAGGTTTATCATGCTTGGTTTTCTTCTTGCTTTTTGGTATGTCAAGTTCTATTTTGAACTACATCCTTTGAAGTCCTAATATGGACGAAATGTAAGGCCCTTAGAGGAAAATGTGGCCATAGGTATGCTCATATTGACCATGCATTGTTGAAGTGTAAGACCCTAGTAGGTAGATGTAGCAATGTGTGTTTTCTTGATATTGTCAAAGTGTAAGACCCCTATAGGGCAGATGAGATAGTATCAAGGCATAGCCAAAGTGTAAGACCCGTGGAGGAAAATGTAAGTTTTGAAGCATGGTGGAACCAGGACCAGAATTAGAATCAGATGTTGAAGGTGGGGCCAATAGTAGCATTGTAGTGAAGCTTCGAAGGTGACAACAAAGTTGATCCAAGCCAAGGGAGTCAAAGGTTCTACAAAATAGCTTTTGGAGGACCAAAAGCTCTTCAGTGGGGAGGTTTGATCCAGGAGGATCTATAAACCTTGAAAAATAAATTGTCTCCAATGCTTAGGAAGTCATCACCATGGCGTAATGCTCAAAAGCACAATTCCAACACTGCTTGAGATGCAAAAAATAGAGTTTGTACGCAAAAGTTACGGCCTGTCAAAGTTTAGGTCAAACAGGCACCTGAGGCCGTCCAAGAAGGTGAAAAAATTAATCGATCCAGAATCAGGTGGAAATGGAATCAAAACAAAGAGCTCGTCGACATGATCTTGATGTTGCTCATTTCATCAAAAATGGAGCCCGTACACGAAAGATATCGTGAGTCAAAGTTGGTGGTCCTTAGGGTTGACTAGACTATATAGATGATGATGTCATCATGCTGATGCAACAAGGTCAGATGACATGGACCAACTAGGGTTCAACATGTGGCATCTTGTGTGATGACAGAAGTAGTATGGAAAATGACGTGGTAGACTGATTCAGCGGGGCATGTGGCAGTCCAGTCAGCACTTGAGGTGGCATATGTATGGTGACATGTTAAGGATAGCGAATCAGACTGTGCCACGTGGCACATTGACTGGGTGCCATGTGGCACCTATTTCTTCTCTCGGTGGGCATGGTTTTTGTCATTATTCTTTACTAAAAATAGGATATGTGGGGGTCAAACCCGTGACCCCCATATGGACAATCGACCGCTTTCACCGTTACACCTGCAAGGGTGCCCTCGCTCACATATGGACAGTGGATGGTTTTGCAGAAGTTAAATTTGGATTTGGTTATAAAGAGATGGTCGGCGGGGGTCAAACTGCCGACCAATAGCCTAGAAAAATGAAGCCTCACTGTTGCACTGCCAAGTCTTTCAAGATACTTATTAGGCGGTGTTTAATTTAAAGAATGTTTAAGGCTGAAATTCTAACAAATAACCTTTAAATGTTTATCTAGTTAGGTTTTAAAATGAAATAAAAACAAACCCTATGATAAAAAAATGGCCTGAGAATATAATAAGACAAGGGATTAAAAACAAATCAAGTGGATTTTAATAAGGGGGTTAATTGTTTTATTTGAAATAGGGGAATTTGTTTAAACTTCTTCCAATAAGGGATAAATGGCAAAAATTGTTGGTTTTAACCAAATAGGCCAATTTTTTTTGTATAAAAGGAGAATGTGAGGAGGGACTCAAGCATCATCCCATTCTTGGTGTGAATTATCAAGAATCCAAGATGGGAGAGAGAGGAATTGGGGACGATGAGGAGGATTTTCTTGAAGAGGAGTAAGCTGATGCATAATTATTCTAGGAAGATTATGAGAGAGTTGTGTAGACTTTTCTGTTGCAGATTTTTATGTTGTAATTTTGCTCTGTTTGTAAGCCTTGTAGGCCTTTGTGAGTCTTTTGGGAGGTGATAGAGTTCATATTTTTGTTACAACTTTCTATTGCAGGTTGAAAGCTCTTCTTCTCAGAATTTTTACTAAAGCATCCAAGGCATTATTAATAGATTGGTCACTTGGTTGAGCCAGACCCAGAGACGTAGTCCACTCAGACAAACTCCATAATCAATCTTTTGTCCTCTTCTCTCTCTCCTTGTTTTGTGTTATCATTCTCTCTCTTTATTGTTTATGTTACTCCATTATTTAATTTCTTTTTCAGTTAAGATTAAGGCATTAAGGATTTTTTCACCTTTATGCACATTCACTTTAGCAACATTTGTCATAGATCCCTTCCATATCAGATCAGGTTGAGAACCCATGACCCTTGATCTTAGGTAAGAAAGAACCACTTCCCATACTCTTATCTAACAACCAAGTCTTTTTTCCATATTTTCCTTGATCAATTTTGATTTATTTACAACAATTTCTAAGGTTATTGGGTGAAAAAATGAACAAATCCACTAATTAGGCATTGAAACCTCTCATATACACTACCATCATACTATCCTCATACACCACCTACCTATTCCCCAATGAGGTAGCTCCTACAAGGGTACATCCTCCACATTAGAACAACTTGTGTTCTATCACTAATACTAAAGGAATGAAGTAATTAAATAACCATAAATGTATAATTCATGTTAATTCAAAACAAATTGAACAATTAAATTTTATCCAATTTTCTCTATTTTTTTATTTTTTATTTTTTTGAGTAAAAGGCACAAGGCCTATATATTTATATATATTATAAAATAAGATAGTAAATGATGAGCCTAGTTTTTGGTCTAGTCTTGGGTAGAACCTATAGTCTATTTTCTCACAAATTTCATGGACTTTAATGCTTAGGTGTTGGTATTGGCATAATGTTTCTCTCAAACCATTGATATTTGATATTACCCTATCTCTGTAAGCTTTAATGATATTTGGCGTAATATGTGGGTCATCTATATTGATTTTGCATGTGATTAATGAATGTTTCTTAGAGTGATTATAGATGTGTAGTTATTATGCGTATTGACCTTGACATACAGATTTAATATGCCAAGTTGAGAAAGACACCACCAGCTAGGCATGCACCATAACGTCCAGCTGAGAAATTGCTCCAAGTCAAAGGCAGCCAGTAGCAAAGATTATTCATGCAACTGAAAGTAACCACCTTGAAGTGGACCTTAATGATCAATCATGCATGGGTGTTATTGTTGTGTTGGATCTGTACTTGACTTGCATGTTTGACTAGATTCCATGCATGCGTAACCACCATCGCTCCACTTTCCCCTATTTTCCCTAAATGGCGTCCTCCCAGTCGTGGAGTTGATTTCCTTGTTTAGTTGTAGTATAAATAATGATCTGATGCTCCTTCTTTAGGAGGTTGCATGATTTGACATTGTACTCTCATTCTCTAGTTTCAATAATACATATACATTACTCTTTGTATGCATGATTTATAGTGAGTAAAATAAAGTTTTGAGTTCGAGCATCTGAGTTCTTGTTAGTTTAGAGGATACTTATCCAAGGGGTCCCACTTGGTGAGTAATCTGTCTTCTTAGTTTAGCATTAGTTTAGTATTACTTGTTGGTTAGTAGTTAGTTAGAAATTTGGCATCGATTGTTTCTGGAGCCACTAGAATTCCATTCTGCGAATGTTCTTGCAGCCAAAGCAAATAGAGTAGTCTCCTATTTGTCACTCAAATTTTCATTATTGCTCTGCATTTCAAGTTTTTGGTTGATTTGCTTCATTTCCTTTTAAGCAATTTACTTTTAGTATTGTGTTTCTTAGCTATAGAGTGCAATGACTACTTGAGCCCCTAGTGCACATACTGTGTTGACCTATTTCAAGTTCACATCCCTAGGTTGACAAGTTAAATGCACCTTCATGATTATTGAATAGCTATTTAGGTTAGATGTCCAGTTTATGAATCATGGTTGTAAAGGCTTAGTTATGAAATCATTGTAGGAGGCTAGCATTTTTAGCGCCATTGTTGGGGATGGTGTCAAGCTAGGAAGTCTTTTGGAGTCATTGGTAGTTTTTCTTGTTGTAGTGTTTTTGGAAGTTGTTCTTAGCATATCCTCACTTAGGAAGTAATGACCCCTTGATTATTTACCAATTCTTTGTGTGAGTTGACTGATAGTGAGTGATACCACATGCATGGGAGATTTATTCCTAACAATCCCCATCCATTTCAGCTAGTTGAGTACTAGAATCTACCAGAATAACAGGAAGAATAAGATCCACACCCCTTTGCTGATATATATCCTGATCTGACTAGCTTTGAAGTCTTCTCAGAAGATCAAAATCAGCTTGAGAACCCCTTTGTCTTAGAACCACATCAAGTAGGCATGGCTGATGCAAATAGGAACAGACAGAACCAACTAAATTTTCTTTTACCCATTGCCCATCAAAATGAAGTTGACAACATCAAGAACATTCCCGCCTCAACACTCCCCAAGTTTATGGACTTGTGACAGAAGATCCTAATACCTTCTTATTTGAGTTTGACATACTCTGCAGGAGTTATGATTACACAACTGATGCCCATAGGATTAAGTTATTTCCCACCACTTTAAAAGAGGTTGCACTAAGATGGTTCATGAGCCTAGGCATGGATATTGTGGAAACTTTGGAAGAGATGAAGAAAAAATTCATTGAGAAGTACAAGGAATACTGTAGGGGTAGTGACATGAGAGGAGGTGACATTTTTAGGATGCAGCAGAAGGAAGATGAGAGCCTAGAAGATTACATTGCAAGGTCCTATTTTTCCTGCAAAATTCCCCACACCATGCACTTAATCAGGACTCACAAAAGTTTATTTTCCTTAGAGGCATCAATGATAGTTGCATTGATGCTTTGGACCTCATGGTAGGGGGAGATATCTCCCAAATTCCTTAGGAGGATATCAAGAAAATATGCTAGAATTACTCTAGGGTAGCTTCAAAGAAAGGGAGAGATTATCAATCTTCCATGGGTAAGTCAACTACTGGTGGAGTTTCAAGAATGGAGATCACTCATTTGCTGGAAGACTTCAAGCAAGATATTATCAACAATCTAGCTACTCATCTAGATACACTTTAGGCCAAAAAGAAGCAAGAAGAGACAGAGATGATGTTGACAAAGTATTGTCCTCACTAAAAACAAAAGAAGAAGGACTGCAAATGTAAGATGGTAGCTAACCTGGAAAGTAGATAAATTTTACCTAAGTTCAAGCCAATTCAGATTGAAGAAGACCAAGTCTACTATGTTGCACAAAAGAAGCCTTGGGCTCCAAGACAAGGTATGCCACCAGATCCACTATCCTATGTTGGGCCATATTTTAACTCTTATTCATCTGGTAACCAATGGCAACCCCCATATCCACCTAGTTATGGAGGATATCCACCATAGCCTTGGAGTAACCCTCCAAATGCTTGGCCCGGTCATCAGAGTTCTCCACCTTAGTGGTAGCAACCTCAGTGGCAACAATTTCAGGGGCACTGACAAGTACCTCCAGGAAATTGGTAGCAAACACATCAATGGAGAGGAGGACAACAATGGCCTACCTAGACAACCAGTTATATGGAATCACCCTTTCAGCCCCAATAGTCTACTTTAATGCCTCCACTTGCTAATCCAAGCTCAAATGAACCTAAACCAACTCAGCTACCAGCTCAACCCACACCCAATCCTAATAACAAACCACAACATCAACCTGCATACTCTATTGATTCAAATCAATTCCCTGCATATGTTGTGAGTGTAGGTGGCATCCATTTATGTTCAAGAACTACTCTATCAAGCCCTCCCAATCCAATTATCACTGAAATTCCTATGGAAGAGGAGGAGGAGCCTCTGAATGATCTTATTCAACCAAGTGCACCTAACAATCTTAAACTAGTTCAAGCTAGACAGACTGAACAAGAACCACCATTCCCTCAAAGATTGGAAGTTGTCAAGAAGAAAGAAGAAAAGGAGGATACCACCTTTGACATCTTGGATCAATTAAAGCATGTGTTCAAATACCTCTATTTTAGGCCATATAGGATGTTCCAATCTATGACAAATCTATCAAGGAAGCTTGTCTTAAGAAGCCAGGAAGGAAGAAGAGAGACCCAACTACAGTTCATGTGGTGGGCCAACTAGCTAATATCATGCTAGGAAAAGTGACTATTCCCAAGTATAACAATCTAGGTAGTCTTGTAGTAGCAGTTGTCATAAACAGGATCCAAGTGAAGAATGCTCTAATTGATTTAGGGGTAGAAATCAATGTGATGACCAAAGACATCCTACAACAACTAAACATTGCAACTATGAGATCTACTCCTACTATCTTGCAGCTTGCTGATAGCTCTACTGTTAAGCCTGATGGTGTAGTGGAGGACCTTGTGTTAGTTCTAGACTCCTGGGAATACCCAATAGATTTTTTGATTCTTTCTCCTAAGGCTACACTAGGCGGGTATCCCATAATTCTTGGAAGGCCTTGGTTGGAAAATACAAATGCATACATTGGATTTTAGTCAGGTGACATGACCATTTCAGATGGAAGGAGTACTAAAATTTTTGTTCTTTATCCACCCGCTTAGCCATCTCATGATGAGAAAGATTTTGTAGGGCCACAAGTTGGTGAAGAGGTTGAAGAAGTTAATTTTGTGGTGTAGCTTATGATGCTAGGAAGAATCTCTTTCATGCATATCCAAGATGAGGATGAAGTGTGAGATAATCTCATTTAGAACCATTATGAAGTGGAGGAAGCATCATCTTCTACTTCGGTCAGGACACTTCTGCCTGCTCTTCCTGCAACCACTGTTCTTGTAGATATTCTTCCTGTAGATGATCTTCCTGTGGCCACTGTTCCTACAAATAGACTTCCTATAGCAATAGGTATGTTCCATACATTGTTTCATATGAACTCAAGGTACTGTGTGTTAATGAAGCAACCATGATAGAGTTAACTACACAAGTCTAGGTGTCAGAAGGAAAATATCTAAATGTTAATAGTAAATTGAATGAAGAGCAACAACTGTTATTGGAAAACCTATTAAGGGTCCATCAACGTGCATTTGCATGGGATTATCATGATATGAAGTGACTAGATCCTAAAATTTGTACCCACATAATTTATATCAGAAATGATTGCACTTCAGTAAGAAAACCACAAAGAAGGATTAACCCTGCACTAAGAGAGATTGTGAAAGGAGAACTACATAAATTGCTAGATGAAGGATTTATCTACCCCATTTCAGATAGTTAGTGGTTATCTCCATTAGTGATTGTTCCCAAGAAAGGAGAGAAATGGAGAGTTTGTCTTGATTATAGAGAACTTAATGCTACCACCAAGAAGGATCACTTTCCTTTACCCTTCATCGATCAAGTTTTGGACACACTTGCAAGAAAGCAATACTTCTCTTTTCTAGATGGATTCAGCGGCTACAACTAGATCCATTGCACTAGAAGACTAGGAGAAGACCACATTTACCTATCCATGGGGGAACTATGCCTATTTGGTACTCCCATTCGGCTTGTGCAATGCATCTACAACTTTCCAGAGGGCAATCATTAACATATTCTCAAACATTTATCATGATTGCATGGAGATTTATATGGACAACTTCACCACTTATGGTGCTGATTTTAATCAAGCATTGGAAAATCTCAAGAGATTCCTACAGAGATGTGAGGATCAAAATTTGTCCTTAAATAGTGAAAAGTGCTTCATGATGATGCAAGAGGGTGTAGTTCTTGGCCACTACATCTCCCACAAGGGAATTCAAGTAGATCCTGCAAAAAATGAGGTAATCACAAATCTGCCTACACCTACAAAACAAAAGGATGTTAGGAGTTTCTTGGGTCATGTAGGATATTATAGATGATTCATCAAGGATTTCAGCAAGGTAGCAACACCATTGTATACCCTTCTCACTAAAGATGTTGAATTTCAGTGGACTGAAGCTTGTGACAAGGAATTTTTTGACTTGAAGGCAGCTTTGACTCATTCTCCTATACTCAAGGGACCCAATTGGGAGCTTCCTTTCCACATCCACACTGATGCATCAGATTATGCCATTGGAGCGGTCTTAGGACAAAAAGAGAGAGATGTTGAAAATTCTATTTACTTTGTTAGCAAAAATTTGTAGGGAGTTGAATTCAATTATACATTGACAAAGAAAGAGATGTTGGTAGTAATCTATGCACTGGACAAATTCAGACATTAAATAACGAGCTACCAAATATTTATGCACATTGATCATGCAACCATTAGCTATCTCATGAATAAACCTTTGATCACAAGAAGATTGGGAAGATGGTTATTATTGATGCAAGAGTTTGATATAACCATTCTGGATAAGCTAGGGAAGGCTAATGTTGTTGTATATTTTCTTTCAAGGATAAATACATCAAAAGATAATCAGCCTATAGAGGACTCTTTTCCTGATGAGCATCTATTCTCTCTCAGTGTACAAATACCCTGGTATGCTAACATAGCCAATTACTTGGTTATAGGTAGATTTCCTTCTCACTTCTCCCCAAAAGAGAAAAGGGCACTCATTGAAAAATATTTTCCTTTCTCTTGGATTGTTGGATGTTTGTTTTATATTGGATTTGACCATGTCATGAGAAGATGTGTGAGAGAAGATGATACATATGAAATTTTGCATGCATGTCACAATGAACCATGTGGTGGACACTTTGCAGCCAAAGGACAACAATGAAGGTTTTGAACATAGGGTATTATTGACCAACAGTCCACAAGGATGTAGGAAGGTATACCATAAAATGTGACAGATGTCAAAGAATGGGCAGACCAACCAGATCTGATGAGATGCCACTTTTCCCTTAGATAGTAATCACTCCCTTTGACAAGTGGGGATTGGATTTTCTGGGATCAATTGACCCTCCATCAAATGTTAAGTCTTATATATTGGTATGCACTGATTATGTAACAAAATGGGTAGAAGTTAAGGCCATGAAGCATGCAAGAGATAACAAGGTTGAAGAGTTTCTTTATGAGGAGATTTTCACAAGATATGGAGTCCCAAGAGAAATAGTGACTAATCAAGGGCAACAATTCACATCAACTCTTGTTGCAGTACTAGTAAATGAGTACAATATAAGGCACAAAAAGTCTACTCCTTATCACCCCCAGGCTAATGGCCAAGTTGAAGTGACAAATAGAGATATTGAAGCCATTCTGAGTAAAACAGTAGCTATCCATAAGAAAGATAGGGCAAACAGATTACCAGAAGTTGTTTGGGCCTATAGGACAACATGGAAAACAACTACAAGCTTCACCCCATTTGAGTTACTATATGGAAAGACAACAATGATGCTAATTGAATTTGAACATAAAACTCTATGAACTGCAGTGGATTTAGGAATGGATATTTCTAAAGCTCAGAGAGAAAGAATCATGCAGCTAAATGCTTTGAATGAGATAAGAAGAGAAGCCCTACAACATACAGAAGTAGTACAAAATCAACGAATCAAGTGGCATGAAAAATTTATCAAGGACAAGAAGTTAAAACCATGAGATTGAACTTTGCTCTATGATTCAAGATACTTGGACAATGCAAGAAAATTGCAGACAAGGTGGCTAGGACCATACGAAGTTACTGAGGTCTTTCCTAATGGATCTATTTAACTCACCACCATTGACCCTATCAGGTTCAAATTACTTGTCAATGGTCAACACCTCAGTTTATACCATAAACCAGCTTTAAAGAAGAGTTCCTGCAACAATTCATCCAACACTCAGAGCTTCCTACAGCTGAAGGCGGTTGACCTAGTGTCCCTCCTTCAACCTAATTGAGGTACATACTTTTCATAATAAAGACTTTCACTTACGTGGAAGCCCATTTCTCCATCATCCACCCATCCACCCATCCATCACCACCTTTCTCTCTCTTCCATCACTTCATTCCACCTCATCTTCATTTATTGCTCAATTCATTTTCCAGCAAGGCAAGTGTTACTTTATCTATGATCTTTGCAGAAAATCTTCCACACATTCAGGTATGTGCATATTAATTTCTATCTTTAATCATCTTTTAAAGTGTGTTCATTTAATCATTGTACGTTAGTATAGGTATTCACATAAATGCCATCATTGCCTACCAATTGCCACTCCCATCTCACATGTGTGGAAACATGTCCAAATTTAGGTTGGGGGGAGGGGAATGAAAAAGATGCAAATATTTTGTGAACTTATTGTCCATGTGTCAAATCATATTAGGCTATGTCAGAAATTTTAAAATGAGCTGATTTGAAATCCGAATGGAAGAGGTCCTGCAACATGAAGTCCTATAGCAACAACCAAAATCGAAGTAGGAGTTCCTACAACCACAACAAGAACAAGAGTCCCTGCAACAAAAGGAAGAAGAAACAATACCCTTACAACCAGAGATAATGGGACAGCCTGAGTCCATGTAAATAGTTATATATGAGGAGCCACCATCAACAAAAAGACAAGTAGGCATTCATAATCCTCCTAGTTTTACAATACATGCATCAATTTTGAATTTATGGAGAGAAATACAAAGAAGGGAGGAAGAATGGAAAAAGGAAAAATGGAAGTTGAAGGAGGAAATTCAAAAGAAGGATGAAGGGATTGAGGATGAAGATGCAAAAATTTCCACCCTGAAGCAGAAGGTAGATGATATGGTAGCTTTGGCACCAAAGATTCTAGAATGTAGAGAAATTGGAGTTTGATGCCCCTCTACCTGTTAGAGCTTAATCAAGCAACCCAAGGGATATTTACAGAGAATGACATAGAATGCTACTCAAACCAAGTTATGGCAATAGGATTATGCCTTGGACTGAGGTAGTTTACACTAAGTATGAGGTAAAAACAACAAAGGAGGGAACCGTGAGGAGATGTTTATCAAAAAGATGGAATAGTTTAACTAATGATCTAAAATAGGTTGAGCCTCATGACATCCACAATTATGATACAACATTAAAAATAATTAAGAGACATATTTATATTGGGAGAACTTAGGGACGACATTGGCTTCCCCTGACTTTTCAGCCACCCATGCTAATGTGGTCCGTGCCAAATTTCAGATTCTACCAGTATGACATTGTCGTAGAGAGGCATATATGGAACAAGTTTGATAGATTGAGAGGATTCTATTGGGACCCTGACTCATGTACTGCAGCCATTGATGTTGTACAACTCTCAGTTGCAAATTTCAGAACTTTGACAAGGCAAAAGAACAACTCTTCCCCTACTGGAGGACCAACAAAATGTTAGGTTGGGGGGAGTGATGAGCCTAGTTTTTGGTCTAGTCTTGGGTAGAACCTATAGTCTATTTTCTCTCAAATGTCAGGGAATTTAATACTTAAGTGTTGTTATTGGAATAATGTTTCCCTCAAACCATTGACATTTGATATTACCCTATCTCTGCAAGCTTTAATGATATTTGGCATAATATGTGAGTCATCTATATTGATTTTGCATGTGATTAATTAATGTTTCTTAGAGTGGTTATAGATGTGTAGTTATTATGCATATTGACCTTGACATGTAGATTTAATATGCCAAGTTGAGGAAGACACCGCTAGTTGCGTATGCACCATAACGTCCAGCTGAGAAATCACTCCAATTCAAAGGTAGCCAACAACAAAGATTCTTCATGCAACTGAACATAGCCACCTTGTAGTGGACCTTAATGATTGAGCATGCATGGGCATTACTGTTGTGCTTGATCTGCACTTGACTTGCATGTCTGACCAAATTCCATGCATGGGTAACCACCATTGCTCCACTTTCCCCTGTTTTCCCTAAATGGCATCCTCCTAGTCATGGAGTTGACTGCCTTGTTTAGCTATAGTAAAAATAATGATATGATGCTCCTTCTTCAGGAGGTTGCACAATATGACATTGTACTCTCATTCTCCAGTTTCAGTAATACATATACATTACTCTTTGTACGCATGATTTACAGTGAATAAAATAAAGTTATGAGTTTGAGCATCTGAGTTCTTGTTAGTTTAGAGGATACTTATCCAAGGGGTCCCACTTGGTGAGTAATCTATCTTCTTAGTTTAGCATTAGTTTAGTATTACTTGTTGTTTATTAATTAGTTATAAATCTAACATCAACTATTCTTGGAGCCACTAGAATTCCATTATGTGACTGTTCATGCAGCCAAAACAAATAGAGTAGTCTCATGTTTGTCGCTCAGATTTTTAATCTTGCTCTACATTTCAAGTTGTTGGTTTATTTGCTTCATTTGATTTTAAGCAATTTACTTTCAGTATTGTGTTTCTTAGTTGTAGAGTGCAATGACTACTTGAGCCCCTAGTGCACATACTGTGCTGACCCATTTCAAGTTCATGTCCCTAGGCTGACAAGTTAAATGCACCTTAATGATGATTGAATAGCTATTCAAGTTAGATGTACAGTCTCTGAATCATGGTTGTAAAGGCTTAGTTATGAAATAACTGTAGGAGGCCAATAGTACATATGATTGCATGTAATATCATATGGATTTGTAAAATCCAAAATTTCCCCTAAGCTATTCTTTTAAACATCATTATAGTGCACAGGAGATCAAAATTCTTAAGATTGCCATCATGTTGTTTGCATATCATTAGAAGAAAGCATGGAAAAAAATTTATATCCACCTTCCATCAAATCAGCAGACCCAGGAATATGGAAAATTTTCAATTTAAAAAAAAAACTTCACTATTATACCCTACGAACCACCTACACAAAATTTTCATCTTGAGCTTCCTCAATCTCCAGGACTTGGTTGTCATGGGCAATAGGACCACCTTCTATAGCTAGAAAAAAAATAACCTGCTCCCCACACATACAAGATCCATAACCTACATGTAGAGAATTGTCTTGTTGATTTCCCCAAGCTAGTCATGAGTGAGTGATTAGTCTCTTTCCTCTCGTGTTCACATTAACTGCATTACCACGAGCTACCTCCCCCTCTACATGACCTGCATTTGGGCCTGAAGAAAACCCTTGACTCTTCTTCCCAACAAGACTAATGGGGGAATGTGGGGAGTGAGATTTGAGGAAGGAGATAGTGTAATACTTTTCCTTTATGGCCATATCCATGTTCACAGAAACCCTACGACAATTCTTCCTTAATGCATTCAATAATCTACTATCACTATTGTATTGCAGAGCCAATCTGATGAAATCATAAATTTTTCAAACCCATGATGGTGTGTGATAAAGTCCCTTGGAAACAAGCCTCCTATATCCCCATCCCTAGAAAAAACATTATAGCTTTGGGTTGTAGTTAACAAAGCATTATTTTGAAGAAATTGGGGTTTGAAAAATTGCTTTGCAATTAAAACTAGCTCCCTATAAGATTACAACAAATCTATTATATTTGACAGAAAAATAGAGAGCACCTATGAAGGAAAGATGATTCGACTTGCACGCAAGCTTGCCACCTCCACACCAAGCACTGTGCAAACAACTTCCTCAACCCTGGGGCAATTCAAATTAAACACCACCTTCAAACAGTCATGGGATAAATACTCTTCATTTAAGGAAACTCTCATGGTTGCACCACCATATGTACTCTATAGTTCCAGGGTTTGAAAGCCATCTTGCCACCTCTCCACATGCAGACTACTTCACATAATGATATAACACAAGCCTTCAAATGAATGCTACTTAACAACCACCTCCCTTTATAACTAATAAGACATGTGCAAATCTTGTTTGTAATTAGAAAGGATTATTTGTTCTCATGCGAAGGTGAGCCCATTAAATTCCCCACAGATGAAAACTTGAAATGGCTCATGCGAAGCTTTCTCTCCCATCTCCTCTTTCTATGTCACACTCCTAAACATCATAGTTTTGTGTACCTGCAAGACAACAAACATTAAGAAAAAAATTGATGCAAGCAACACATGTCCAATATTGGGCATGACTGCCATAAGCATATTTGGAGTATTGCCTTTCAAATCCACCGGTGTGCTGGTGACAATAACATTGTAATCATTAATCATTTATTAATATTGTTGCCAGCCAAATGTATCATCAATTGTAAATCAGCTGAATTGTGCAAGATGACTCAACATTTCCCATCCTAGCTACTAGGCCAACTCAACAAGCTTTGTCATGCATATCACCCACTTTTATATCACCATGCCCTATTTAGATGCAAAGGTATGTTTTAATTACCTTCGAAACTTGCAAGTTCTAGCAATTGAGGAAAAAACTTTGTAATCTTTCAATGTCATACTATCTCAAAGTTTTGACCATCACATCCCATATTTTCCACCCTATCAGCCAGTTTGTTACCTTCTTTGTATGTGTGTGAAGTTTTCACTTCTAGAAAAGAGTCCATTATTTTCCAAGCATTCTCCAAAATATACCAAAGTCTCCAATTGTGAATGGATTTTTCTTTACAAGCATTTATTACAATTAGAGAATTACCTTCAATGTGCAACTTGTGAATATTCATGGATTTTGCTAGCTACAAACCTTGAAGCACTGCTTGACCCTCTACTATGTTATTAGTGATATTTATCAAATGAACAACTTTAACTGCTAACATAGTGCCTTTCCAATCCCTAATAACTATTGCTATACCCGATACACCTGGGTTTCCTCTTGAAGAACCATCAAAATTAAGCTTCAAAAATTCTTTTGTAGGAGGTTGTCATTAGACCTGTCTTCTATCAATTTTTTACTACAAGGCAACCATTTGATTACCTTTGAAAGGAAAAGATATGGATTCCCAATTTTGAAGAAGCCAATTATCCCAGCTTGTGAACAATGAAAAAAACATTCTTATGAGTTTGAACAAAAGAGTTAACTAATTCTGAGATTGATTGTTCAATCTTATTCTTAATCTGATTGATCATTTGGGATTGTTGTCTAAAGATTCATTTGTTTCTTTCCCACCACAAACTATAGATTACAAGAGGAGGAACAACTCTCCATATGTAGGCAAAGAAAGAGGTTTTGAAAAATATTAGCTAAGCAATAAACAAATCCCATAAAGAAGAAGGCAATGGAAAAGACACATTCAACTTGCATTTAATGAACTTCCAACATTCTTGAGCCCACTCACACTCCACAAAAAGATGGTCTACATATTCATTAACTTTTTGACAAAGCACACACTTGAAAGGTTCCACAAATCCTAACTTACTTAGCCTGTCGCTTGTTAGAATTCTTTTGAGAAGGGAAAGCCATGTAAAACTTCCTGCCTTAGGCGAAATCATCGAATTCCAACAAAATGAGTATGCTTTATGAGACTGATTTTGAACCACATTTGTTGTAAGAGACTTGTAACCTTATTTTACTATGTAGCTCCCATCCTTAGAAGGTGCCCAAATTAGTTTATCTAATCCTCCTAACAAATACACAATCCTCTCTTGTAACACTGTGTAAAACATATTTTCCTGATTAGGTGTTAAAAGTGAACTCCTCAAGACTTTCCAAACAAATTTCCCTAAAGAATGCTCAACTCTTTCAACATAGTCCTTCAATTTACTGCCCCATAAGGCTGAGGCAACTTGCTAAACTGGAAGTCTTTATTTGAAACCAATGGGGGGAATCCATTCCAAGAATCTTTCTAGAATTGTGTGCTTTCCGCATTATGAACTTCCCAAGTTAGATATGGAATAATAACCTCCCTACAAGCTACCAAAAAATTCCACATGACTGAACCAAAGGGTGGATTTGAGATAGTTAAAATTGTGGCTAGGTTGTCATCATCCATATATTTAGTGTGCATTAGGGAACACCACTTCAAATTTGGTTTTTGATACATATGCCATACTGTTGATGCTCCAAATGGCACATCAACAGTTAAATAGGATATTGCTATTATGTTTCTCCTAAAAGAGAAAGATAACACATGGATATCTTAGCTCCCAAGGTCTTTATAGTTGGTTCTCAACCATGTTCATGTCCCTCAGTGGTCAATGTAGCAGTAATGTTCAAGGGGCCTACTGGTGTGAGCTTCTGGATCGTTCTAAGATCAAGCATGAATTTAAAACCTACTCTAACCAGGGGTTTTTAAAGAAACATAAAAAGATGGGTCAAAGCTTTTGGGACAGAAAGAATGATAATTCATCTGAATTAACCAGACCTGTCACCTTCCAAGGAATTCCTAACTAAAACTATAGAAAAAAATTAACTTGTGACTAACACACAATTTCATTCATTCACAGTGCTGATTTCAACAATAGATTGCAAGTTACCATTTAAATAAAACATAAAAATCAAACTTCATTCCTTGAAAGATTCTTAAATCAGATGATTAATTCAAGACAAACACCATTTTGGAACACAACATGAAGTAGATTAAGATCTGGTTGCTTCTACTGTTAGTGAGACAGATAAGCAACATTTACAAATCTGGCACAATCACCAGTATACAGAAAATCTGTGGCTCCAAATTGTTTTCATTTAAACTAAGAAAACTGAAAGATACATTAGTCTTCTACTTAATCTAACTTGTAACTAACAGTTCCTCTCTACAAGTTCTGCTCCTACTTCTACTGACTACCAACTAGAAGTTCTCTATCTACCACTTTCTAACCTTTCTACTCTACCAGTTCTAACCTTTACAAAGAGGCCAGAATGCCATATCTATAGACTGTAGGTCAAAAAGAATGTGATGTCCCCTGTATTAGGGTTTACAAAATATCTACTATCTATAGGAGGGTGGGCCCTTAGATATTTTTGAAGAGAGTCAATGTTGCATTCAATGTGAAGCCTTGTTGTCCATGTTGATGAAAGATTGTTCTGGGAATGATCTGTAGATCTTTTAATATTACAGCCTTAACTCTAGGCCTTCATGTCCATCTTTGGACTCCATCAAGGCCGCCTTGAATGCTCTAGAATATCACCATTAATAATGATCTATCTTTGTCAGTGGTCACTATAGCTGTCCTTGTGAGTCATGGTTACTCCCCCCCTTTCGGCCTTCTTCATGTTCCAGACCCCTCTTACATGTTGACCAATTCTTGGAAACATCATCTGGCCTCCCTTTAGATTTGAACACATCTTTCCCGAGTCGATCCATCAGCTCGTGATCTCAGATAGAGTCCATGTTGTTTGTATCCTACAGGTTTCCCTCATAGGAATAGTCAATCGGTCAAATTGTTGCCGGTTAGCCCTCTTAGCTTCTCCTGATTGGTGGAATGTAGGCCACGCAAGATTTTTGGGTGGTCAAAGGTGGTCCACATTGAGTCGTATGTCTGTGAGACACTAATAATGTATCCCCGATGCGACTATATCTCTTCTAGCAACTATTGGCGTAGCGGGCGACAGTTGGCAAGACCTTTCAGCGAGCTGTAGAAGTTATACCAAGCCCACAAAGACCATTGGCAAGACCGTTGCTAGTCGGTATGACCTCATGGCGAAGCCCCTCTCTCTTCGGCTAGCACATTCTGTATCGGCAAGACCCTACCAGGTTGGTGAGACTTCATGGTGACTTCTTCTTTTCTCCTTGAGCTCGAACTCCTTCCACTTCAGAAAGACTCTGGTGTAGTCACCCAGACCTACCAGTGACTTCCTCTTTTCTCCCCACTCGCTCATTTTTATTGGCCAGACCAGCTCCCTTCGCCAAGACCTTTCATTGAATTCTCTTTATTCTTGTCGGGCTCACTTTGTTTCGAAAATATTCCTCGTTGTCGGTCAGACGTTATGCCGAGCCCCCTTAGTCCTTTGGGGAGCTCCTTCCGAACTCAAATTTATTTCAGCGAGACATAAAGATCTCACCGAGACCTTATGGCGATGGAACCCCCCCTCCGCTGATGCCTCTATTTCATGTCGGTGAGACAATCCCACATCGGGGAGACCTTTCCCCGAGCCCTTCATGTCATATCGAAGACTAACCCTTCAGTAAGACCTTTTCATTTCAGCCAGACATTCTGCCGAAGGAAAAATTATTGTCGAGCTTAGACCTTTGGTGGGACCTTCCTCTATCGGGAAAACTTATGGTGATATCATTTTGTTTCAGCGAATTCATTGATTCTCCCCGAGCTCTTTTCATTTCAATGAGACCTTACTTGTTCGACAGGAGATTACAGCGAGCGGGACCTTGTTTCCCTGATGACACCCTCTTCGGCTAGACTTCCTTCATGTCGGTGAGACCTCATGGTGAACATCAATCTTTGGCTCGTTCTTATCAGCAAGAGTCTACCCTGTTGGTGAGACTTCATGTTGATCTCCTCTTTTCTCACCGAGCTCAAATTTCTTTCGGCGAGAGCCTGCTGGGTCATGAGGACCTCATACCGAATTCAAAATATTACATCAAGGGCACAATCCCCTTGGTGAGACTAACAGCCATCGGTGAGACTTCAAGAGGTCACCGAGACTTCTCACCGAAGGAAGATCTCCGGCCGATATGTGCTTCCCTCTTCCGCCGGTCGGTGAGACACAAAGATCTCGCCAATAATTTTCTCTGTAGGAGACTCTCATGCCGATGGGAAACTCCTAGTCGCTGGGACGATGATTGATGCCTTGCCGATAGGTATCTGCATGTGAATTCCAATCGTTGTGACATCCTTGAGGTCTTGCTGCTAGGAAACATAGAAGCCTATTAACCAAATGCACTGGTAGTCGGCAAGACATCTGCAAGGTCTTGCTGACTTTCTTCTTAGAGGAAAATTATGACCAACTAGATTGAGGAATGCATTCCAACTGAGCTCCCTTGGCAAATATCATCATGTGTGTGATTTGATCCTGCAAAACAGAGTCCCCATCAGTCCTCAGAAGCACATAAGATATATTACCCTAAGATACACTATCGTCTATAAATGTGATTCAGTACTTAGCAAGAAGAAAACCAACTCAAGCTGAAACAAAACCAAAATTTGACAAAACAAGAAGACAAACCCGGGCAGAAAATAAAAGAACTCCCAAGAGGAAAGCAAGTAACCAAAAGTAATAAAAACAAGTAAAAGAAGGGGGGACCCATTTTGTTCCAGATCAAAATGGGGTGGTTATGCAAGGCATAACAAATGGCGAATCGGATGGGAAAATGGTTTAACCATTTTCATGAAACTAAAGGATTCAGCTACCCAAAACTCCTGGTTCATGAACATCACAACTCCAGTTGGGTCAGTTTTAGCAACCAAGGTTGAGCTAGGATCTCAAATGTAAATCATCATTGGCTACTCCTGAATCTATGTGTGTGCTTGATTGTGCATCACTCTTTTATAAAGTTTTCTTCATCTTTCGAACAACAATGTGCAAGATTTGAGCTACATAAGTTGATTACTTTTAGTTGTCATGCAATGATATCCTAGGCATTGCTCCGCTACCAGTCAGGCATCCATAGCCCCGATGAAGATAACTCTAGTTCTCTCACAACATTGCTCTACTGCCAGTCAGGCGTCCATAGCCCCGGTAGGGATACTGGAATCACCCATTCATGTTGAATCATCATTTCATTTTAAATAGTTCACTCTCTCTCTCTTTTTGTTTTCTCATAGAGTTTCAGATATTTCATTCAATTTTTTTTTTCAATATGTCAGATGTTTAACATCTGTTCTGGGTTGAAAACTACCATGGACCTCATAACAACACTTGGGAGATCAGATTTTTCACTCAAATCTTACAACACTATCATTCTAGGACAAGTATACCATCACAAGAGGAGAGGATCTTAATGATTTGTGACAGATTCAGAGGGAGATAATCAAGGTTATTTACTTTATACCTTATTTTCAGAACTTTCCACAACTCTTATTAACAATAAGCATGAAACAACAAATTTAGGAGAAAATCATCCAATCAACAAACATGAAAATATCTAAACCACTTCTCTCCTATCAACTAGAGTATGCATCAGATAACAACCCACCATTTCAAGATGGAAAGAAATAGAGAAACCCCAAAGAACAACACAAAAAAAAAACCAAAAGAACAAAGGAAACAAAAAGATAGAAAGAAAGGAAAAATAGACAAACAACAAATTATTTACAAAGAATGGAGCAAACTATTTACAGAAAGAAAAAAAACTAACTTACAAACAGAGAAACAAGAGGACAGGGGAGAAAAAAAACAACAGAACAAAAAGAAAACTAACTAAACCAAAAACTAATACTAACCAATCCTAATCCTAAACTAACTCCAAAGATGAGCTTTATAAACACAAAACTGTAAAAATTTGTACATTGACTTGACTGATTTTTCATTATGTGCAACAATCTTAACTTACTAGGCACAGTTCTAAACCTAGCAAATTTATCTTTATACTCAGAAATATGAAGTTTATAGGCAATAAGTTCATTCTAAGGGCATAAAGCTTGAAATATTATCAGTTGTGGGTTCTTAGCCATGTCATGATTTACCCACAAACAGGTTTTACTATCCCCAATGTCATAATCAAACTAAAAATTATTAAAACACAGAGGATAATGAAAGGACAACACCTAATTCAGAAGATTTCTAGTTACTAATGCAGACTTGTGGTGTATGAATTCATCCTCTCGAGGTCTCAGCTCATGGAACACCACTGAAACAAGGTTTGTCTTGCATTTGGGATATTCATTAACCAACATCCATGTATTCACCTCAGGTATAAAGTCAAAAAAATTCTAGATTTCTTGAGATGAAGTCTTACTTTCAACACTTTCTTGAAACATGCCACCCTCAAAGGTTTGAGAATCTGCGTCTAGCTTATCACCATTGATGTAAAGGATACTAGCACATGGTGAACAAGGATTTCCTCCGAACTCATTTGAATGCACGGGGTCAAAGTCAGGAAGGACCTTTCCCAATTCATATTCCTGCACATCATCGATAAGAACATGCCAATCAGCATCAAATTTATCAGTATTAAGATCAAATTGATTAATGGATGCTAAGAAAGGACTTTCTTCCAACAACACATTTGAGTAAACAAAATCAAAATCAAGAAAATACTCCCTGGTCTCATTCTCTTCGTCATGTTGAAGAGACTCAACTTCTGAGATAGCCTCTTGGTTGCTTCCTTGGCATTCCCCTGCTTCATCCAAATGTACCCCGTCATGAGTTTCTTCAGGGAACACTTGGCTGATCTGCACATCAACTCGAAATACTTCCCTTAAGATTTCATTTGGGAATTTAATTCCTTGTCTTTGACCATAAGATTCATTATCAATCTCATCTTGAAGTGTGTTATCTGTTTTAACCCGTTCACTACTTAAATCAGCAGAGTGATCTTCTTGCACTAACCCATCAAAGTGTGTTTCTTCCTCATTCCCCATCATGAAAGAATCTATGAATGCATCGATGAATCCATTCTCCACTTCTATCAATCCCTCACTAGGTATAGGAGTTTCATCAGTTGTTGAATCCATCTCAATGCAAGGATCAAGGTCATCAAAAGATAGGGAAGAATTAAACCTCTTCACACAGTTACTCTCATCATGTTGGATGGAATGATTATCCTTTTCATGTGTGCTAGTTGTTTCATCCTCCTCATTGAGGGGATACGTACTCCAAGGATCCTCCATAAGTATTCCTTCAATAGTGATCAGTTGCTTGAAATACAACTCCATCCTTCCTAGGAAGACATGGCAGTCCATCTGAGAATGTTGATCAGTTCGATGTATCCTACATCCACTTGGACCAACAAGTTCTGATAGTTTCAAATCTCCCAGCTCCTCTAATTTCTCCCTTATTCGACTTTGCATACAAGGGATATCAATCCAACATGAACCATGTTCCTTTATCCATTCCTCATCACCCTGATTCTGATCTTGATCAGAAGAGTTGTTTAAATCATTGGAAGATATTGTTGATTTCTCATAACAACAATCCCATATTAATACCTCATCTCCTTCAAAGCCATCGTTAGTACTAACATTTTCAACAAAGCTAGATTCCATCTTGAGATTTTCATTATGCTCTAACTTTACATCCATTTCATGCTTTTTACCAAACAAGTCATCAAAATTATATACTTGCTCATCAAATGTTTCATCCACAACTTCATTGTGATGTAATGGACTATGCTTTGGAATATGAATGAAAAGAGATGATACGGTTATAACTTCATTGTCAAGTGGAGTACTAAACTCTGTGATTGGATTTTGCAGGAATGAGTTCTCCTAGTGGTCTTGTGTGCGATTGACCTGATGTAGGGTGTCAGAAAATGTGGTACCTGGAACCTTAGGGAGGTCATAGTTGCTTGGTGAGAATGATTGCACTTGGGTAGGGATGGTGGGTGAAGTGGCATAAGGCTGCAGATGATGGTAGTTTGCAAGCACAAGAGGATTATAACCCTGAGTTTGGTTATCTGAATTTCTAGTGTCACCTCCAAATTGTTCCAATAAGAGAGCTTTGTTCAATGCATCATGCAAAGATGTAGCCTTACCACAACATCTAACTTTTTTTTGCAAATGAAAGGTTTAAACCCCAATAGTAATGTTCTATCAGTATATGATCATCAACAACCAAATCTAGAGATTGAACCCTTTGATAAATGAACAAAAATCTGTGGTTAAATTGATAGATGTATTCTAATGGTATCCTTTTTGTAGTTACAAATTCATGTAATGGGCGCAGTGTATGAGGATCAAACTGATCTAAGAACAAGATTTCCAATTCTATCCATGAATAAATAGATTCTGGTGGTAGATTATCATACCATTGCCTAGCTATACCTTGAAGTGTTTTGACAAATAACTGGCAGATGATATCCTGATGCTGAATCTGGAGAAAAATGAATATACACCTGCAAGTTTCAACATGTTCAGAAGCATTTTGCCCAGTGTTAGGGAAAAATAAAGGAAGCCTATCATACAGATGGCCAGGGATTTCATGGAAGAATCCCGGTGTATACAAAGGGCTACCCATTAGAGATGGGTTTTCCAAGACCTAACCCAATCCAACTCACAACGATCCAAAATTGCTCAAGGTGCCCTCCTTCTAGCGCCAACTTTTGTTGACGCTCCAAATGGCACAACAACAGTTAAACAAAATATTGCTATTATGTTTCTCCTGAAAGAGAAAGATAACACATGGATATCTTAGCTCCCAAGGTCTTTATAGTTGTTTCTCAACTGTGTTGATGTCCCTCAGTGGTCAATGTAGCAGTAATGTTCAAGGGGCCTGCTGGTGTGAGCTTCTGGATCATTCTAAGATCAAGCATGAATTTAAAACCTACTCTAACTAAGGGTTTTTAAAGAAACATAAAAAGATGGGTCAGAGGTTTGGGACAGAAAGAATGATAATTCATCCGAATTAACGAAACCTATCACCTTCCAAGGAATTCCTAACTAAAACTACAAAACAAAATTAACTTGTGACTAACACATAGTTTCATTCATTCATAGTACTGATTTCAACAATAGATTGCAAGTTACCATTTAAATAAAACATAAAAATCAAACTTCATTCCTTGAAAGCTACCAAAAAATTCCACATGACTGAACCAGAGGGTGGATTTGAGATAGTTAAAATTGTGGTTGGGTTGTCATCATCCATATATTTAGTGTGCATTAGGGAACACCACTTCAAATTTGGTTTTTGATACATATTCCATACTAGCTTAGCTACCAATGCTAAATTTCTTGTAGATAGATTATGCATACCTACTCCACTATTTTTATTCATGCACATGTTTTCCAAGGAAACCAATGGAATTTTCTTTTTTTCATCCATATTCCCTCACCACAAGAAATTCTTAATAAGCCTTTCAATTTGTTGCACAATACCTCTTGGGGCCTTCAATACGGCCATGAAATAGTTTGGAATGGCTGCTAACAATGACTTTACTAGTAGGATATGGCTAGAGAAGGACAACCGCCTTGCTTTCCATGATAGGATTCTATACTTTATTCTAACTAAAACCTTATGCTAATACTAAAGTTTATCTGCCCCTATAAAGAAAGGGATGCCTAGGTATGCAGATGGAAGCTCAACTAACTAAAAACCCAATAGATTTACTATCCTTTTTGAGATAGAGAACTTTGTGTTAAAATAAATAAATTTTGGACTTGGAATTATTCACTTTTTGTCTCGAAGAAAAGTAGTATTTATCAAGCACCTGTTTAACTTGTTTTTGCCTTTAGTAGGGAAGACTTTCCAAATAATAATGTGTCATCTGCAAATAAGGAATGTGTTGTTAGAATCCTTGAATTTGGGATAGAAACCCCTTTCCAAAGCCCTTGATTATGAAGATTTTTAATTGTTCTACTCAATGCTTCTGACATGATGATAAATAGAATTGGAGATAGAGGATCTCCTTGCCTCACTCCTATCGAAGAACTAAAAAAACCAACTGGAGCCCCATTGACAATCACTGAGAATTTAGCCTGTGATAAGCATGAACGAATCCATTTACACCACTTAGAGGCAAAGCCAAACTTTTGAAGAACCTTGATCAAAAAGTCCCAATCTACCCTATCATATGCCTTCATCATATCCAACTTGATAATGAAAGAAGACAAGTTATTATCTTTTATAGAGTGTAGCACTTCATGGGCTATAAGTGCCCCTTCAAGGGTTTCTCTTCTAGGTACAAAGCCTCCCTATTCATAAGATATTATTTTGGTATAAGAGGTTGAAGTCTGAGATAAATGGCCTAGTGAAAATATTGTATATGGTGTTCCACAAGGAGATTGGTCTAAAGTCTGCAAAAGACTTTGGCTTGTTTACCTTTGGGATAACTGTAATATGAGTCGTGTTAAAAATTTTAAGCATGGTGCCTATCTTCCTGGATTCTTCTAATGCTAACAAAACATGAATACCAACAAAATCCCAATATTTTTGAAAAAATAGGCCAGTGAACCCATCTGGACCTGGTGCTTTATCAGGTGATAAAGAAAACACAACTTTCTTAATCTCCTCCAAGGTGAAAGGATTTAGCAACTGATCATTCTCCTCATTTTGAAGCAACTTAGGTATGTTTGCAAGCAACTCCTCACCATCCATGAGTGTAGAATCTAATTTATTTTGTGGTGCCGACATTAACTTTGAGAAGAACCTTACTCTTTCTTCCTGTATTTCTTCCTCCTTTGACAAAACCTCTATGCCAAAGAAGATCTTAACCACAATTCTCTTGACTTTTCTCTCCAATATATTTCCACTCTGGCTATCATCTTAGCCCATTCCACCTGCAAACCCTTCTGCTATTCATAAGTCATGTCATCAAGCCCATTCTTGATTATAAGTTCATTAATCTATGACAACTGCTTAAATACCCTTTCTTTTTCTTAAAATATGTTCTTAAAAACATGCTTATTCCAATGCATGATCTGTGTTTTGATGTGACTTAATTTCTTGCTTAACTGAAACATCCTCGAACCCCTAATGAAAGGCGCACTCACCCACCATTGCTACAACACTTCCATGAATTGGGGGTGTCTAAACCACATCTTTTGAAATTTGAATGTAGATTTACCTTGAGCCTTAGGAGTATCTCCTTCAATGCTAAGGTCAATAGAAAAATGATCTGAGCTTGAGAGTGATAGGATTTGAGAAGACAAAAACTGCTTATGGGTAAACAAGTTTGGAGAGGCTAGGAATTTGTCCAATCTTTCTATAATTTGCAAGAAGCCTTTTCTTTGATTTGTCCATGTAAAACTACCATTCTGTGGAACAATGTCCATTAATGCATTATCTTTAATGAAGGCTACAAAATCATCCATAACTCTTTGAGGAGGTATAATACTCCCTTTCTTTTCCTTCAAATTGGTGATGGTATTAAAGTCTCCAGTTAATAAAACTTTCATGTCTGAAAGTCCATCCAGCATATCAGTAATAGCCTCCCAAAGTTGCTTTTTATCTCCTATAGTAGTTGGAGCATATACATTTACCGGCTATAACTGCAGGTCAAAATGCCCAACTTTCAATAATTGCCAGTTCTTCTCATTTTGAATCAGTTCTACTACCACTGTTTTTGGATTCCAAAGTGAGATGAGACCTCCTAAGGTACCTTGAGCAGGAGAGTGTACTAATTTCCATGATCTCCATTTTTGAATTGTCATCTCGTATGTTGAATCTGAAGTTTTTGTTTCTTGCAACACTACTATATCTCCTCCACAAGCATCCAATTGTTGCTTGATTTTAGCTTTTCTGTTAGGGGCATTGACACCCCTGACATTCCATGAAATTATTATTTTTATTTACATATAAAAATTCTCCAAAATTAAAATATCTAAGTAATGTTAAATCTAAGTATGTCTGTTTATTTAATTATTTATGTACAATATTTAATTTCATAACCCAAGAAGACAAAATCAATGTAATTCATTTTGTATACCTGACAATGAAATTACTTGTTAAATTTGAAAGTTATACCAATTCTAAGATTTAATTTGAAGAATTTATTCTCATCCCAATATTTTTTTTAATATCAAAACATGTTTAAATAATTTTGAATCAAGTCTATTTATCTCTTGATAATTTAAAAATGAATAAAATAGTTCATCAAACTCATTACCTTACAATTTCGAGTTGAACATTAAGACTTAATGTTTATGTATGATATATAAATTTTTTTGAGTATTCTTGAATTAACTTATAAGAAGAGATGAATTATAAACCTAAAGAAAACAAACAAAAATATGAAAATATTGCAACTAGACACTAATTAAGTAGTGATTAATAAATAACTAAAAAACTAATTTTTAAACTTACTTATGATACCTTAAAGATGAGTCTTCTCAACTTTTTTCCATTTTCTCTTTGAAGACTGTTCTTCACATGCAATGTTATTTCTTGATTTCCTCCATTTGATTGTTGTTTGCAAAATAAAACATTTTGTAGTATTTATGTTGTAGGTTAACATGAGGAATCAAACATGGAAGAAATATATTTCAACTCTCTTTTCTTAATGAAACCCTAACTTGGTTTTGTTAGGTCTCAAAAATGCAGGTTTAAACCACGAGAGGTTGTCAAGCTCTCACAACATTTTTGGCTAACATACAAGGCCAAATGATGAATTTGAACCTTCTGCTCTTTAGGCTCAACCAAACCTAGGCGGGTGCACCTATGTGAATGAAGCAGACTTGAATTGTGGGTTTCTTCCCTAAACAATCTATCCACAATGGAAATTGGGAGTGGATAAATGAAATTATAATTTGGTATGGATTGTATAAGCAATATCAAGGTAAAATATAATATGTTCAATTAAAAAATGTAAAAAAAAAAAAATGGATGAAACTAAATGATGAAATGTATGAGACCAGTGCCTTGTTGGGTAAATGGTGTCCAATGAAGACCTAGAAAATGTGACTTGTAATGGCAATAACTCTAACTGCTTGACACACTAATATAGGTTTATAACTTGTATAAACATGTAGGTAAATGGTTGACAAACTCTACTGGAGATAGATTGACAACCCTAATTATATGGCTCTTCTTATTGATCCAATTAACACTTCCAAATTACTGTGATTGACTAGAAGGATTTAATCTTTACTTATAAGAACCAATTAATCATATCACACAAATACAACAAATGTGCATTGATAAACTAAATATATACTTGATATATCAATTTAAATAACAAAGAAGCATTAAAGTGGAGACAACCAAATAATCGAATAATTCCAACAAACAGTTGATACCAAGATTAGGCCACAAAATCAGATATCTTCATTGACTTCCTCAAAATTTATACATGCATCATGGTCTTCACAGTATAAAACATTTTGAAAGTATTTTATGTATATTCCCTACCTAACCCTGATTCTAATGCTTGATGATACAATTTTATTTCACATATATACATTGCTTATTTTAGGGTTATGACCCTTTGCATGCCCGTTTGTTGCAACTCTTCATTATTTGGAAAAATAGAATATTTTAATTAATTGCCCTCGGCAAACTAAAATATTTTAACTTTAATCTCCTTCTTGTGAAAATAATAATAATAGTGATAGTTCTCGTTTGTTGGAAACTTCCAATTTTGTATTTCCACCCAAAAATAAAAACAATTACCCGCCTTATAACTCCTCTGGTAAAAAATATTTTCCAAGTAATGTCTTACTTGGTTGAAAATTTTCACCAAATTTAATAAATTATTTCTTTGGGTAAAATAATTACCCATCCTTTTAATCCCATTAAAATTCTCCACTTCTCGTGCAAATACTCTATATGTTTTTTACCCTTGATGCTTCCTTTGGGTAAAATAAACATTCACCTTATAACTCCCTTTGGTGAAAAATTCTACTCAGTAAAAAATATTTTCATCACATTGAAATCTCCCGCATTAATCACATTGCGATTAAATAGTTTCCTTTCCTTTATAATATATGTAAAGTATATTACCTTTCGTTACCGCACCACTGCAACCATTAAATTTTCACCGCATTCACGTACATTCCTTCAGTTACACCCGCGGTAATGCGGGGAAGGCACAATATGTACTGCTCTCTCGCATTGCTTTCAATCTCATATCAATGGTAAATTATTTTTCCCAAAACAATTAAATATTGTGATTTAATAAATTCCCCCAAGCATAAAATACTTACCACATTTTATTGCAATAAACTTTTATTTTATGATTTCACCCTGATACCACACTAGTTCTGGGCTTTGCTCGCGGGAATGCAGTGACCTACTGCTCTACCGCGCACATATTTGAGACCCCCCGCGGGAACGCGGGGGTGCCACCATTCACCTGCCATACATGTTTCTAGTGTGCTAAAGCACTATGAAATGATTATTTCCATGTGAAATTTATTATTTTCTTCAAGGAATCTCAATATATTTATTATTTGATGCACTCCAAGCTGTAGATCATGGACTGTTCACTTTCCTTTAAAAACTTTGTGTTCAATCCATTTGCTAAAGGTAACATGGCAGTCACACCTTCTCAAGTATCTTTGAATTTCAAGGTATTGAAAATCACCTGCTTCATGATCCACCATGGTTTCTTTCTCCTGTTGTGGATATATTCTCCTTAATATACTACAATGTCTCCACTCTTTAATTGCTTTGAAGTCCACTTATTTCCAATATAAATCCTTCATATTGGTGACGCTTAAGGGGCTTGTACACAAAAATAATACTTGTTTAATGAAGCTTCTTCAATCTGTAATTTCCCTAATATTCTTCTACAAAATTTGGAAGAGAGTTCTACCTTTCTTCATTATTTCATTAATCGGTGAAAAGAACCAGTAGGCAATTTGTAGCTTGCAACTACATATATGTCTTGCTTCCATATATATGTTTATCAGGGTACTTGAAACTACAAATTTGATAAAAATCCTCCGTCAATTCTGCTTTGATGGATATCCACACACTGTTCCAAATTCATTTTAAACATATCAAATGTTTTAAAAAATTTGTCATTTAAACTTTAGAATTTAAGGATTTTTTTTTCAATTTCAGTTGGAGAGCAAACAAAGTAATTTCACTATGGGAACACGAAGCATCCTAGAGCCATGAAAATTTTTCAAGGGACCATGATCAATTATTTTGGAAGTGGGTTTCTGACGGATTTTGAACAGCTCGCGAAATTGAGGTACTTCCTTTGTAAACTGGCCCTATAAGAGCATGTAGTAAGAAATATGAATTTTTAAAATAATGTAGCAAATGACCTCAAAATCCAATGAAATTGAAACTAGAGACATTTGAGGCCAAAACACCAATTAGATCATCCTTAGAATTTCAAAATTTGCAACTTTTTCGGGGCGCCAATCTAGCCCGGGAGCAGTTGCAAAATAATTAAAAAGCATATCAGAACTCCTCCGACGACCATGAAAATGAAAACACATGTTGAGTTGTGATTGGAGAGTATGCTCATCAAATGATTTTTCATGATGTTGTTAGAATTGAAAACTATAAATGCCCAAATTTGTTTACTCAACATTTTCTGAAAATTACCACTGTCAAACTCAATTGAAACCCTCCAACTTGCCTCTTTGAAAAAATATTAAATCTGATTCTGGGAAGCTGTAACTTGGAGGACTGGTTCTTTTAGGATCCATGAACATGTGTACAATGGTTTTTCACCAAACTTCTTCCTTTGCAAAATATGGGGTGTCAAAGTTGACCTTTGTGTAGCTGTTCTGGAAATACAGTGTTCAAACTGGGTAAAATCTATTTGGATTTGATTTTGAAAAAATACCAAAGGATGTCTTGAAGCCCTAAAAATTCGCATGAAGGCACATTTTGGTGGGGAGAATCAAAAGCACCAATTGTTTTGTCATGATGAACTTTCAGTTGCTTAATATTGTCCTCCAAAGATGGCTACTTTAGCAGATTTAAGACTCTGTAGACAACAAACCTTTGCAAGACCCTCCAACTTGACCTTTCGAAACCTTGTCAAAAATGATCGCAGGAAGCTAAAAATTAGCGTACATACTTACATATGGTATATGAGCACATCTACAAAGTGATTTTGTGTGAAACTATACTGGATTTATTTTATGATTTTTCAAAGTAGGTCATTGGAGTGTATTTTACACTTGTGTTTCTAGGTGTTGCAATCAAACTTTTCATCATGACACCTTCAAATTTTGGAAGGTTCCAACAGTGGCTCCTTCTGGGGATGTATGCCCCCTATGGGCATAGCAAGAATCCAGGTCTCTGGGAGAGCAGACCAATTATTTCACCCCTTTGGCAACAAAATCAAACTTCATTTTTCTTTTGAGTTGTTATGGTCTGAAATTCAAACCATAAATGATGGCCCAAGGCCACCAAAAAAGAAAGGCCTATACTTTCCTCTATCATAAATTTTATTTTGATTTGAGCTCAATGAAATCCCCTTGAAAGTATTCATGTCATCTTTCTTGCCATTTTTGTTGTCATAAAGATACTTGCAACTCCTTCCACCATTCTGATCTGGGTCATGCATCATGAAATCCTTGTTGATTTGAAAGCTGAAAACATTCATTGTTCATCATATAGCTGAGATTGATTTGCACAAGAAATTTGCAATCATTATGAGGCTATTTATGCAACCAATAAATACAACTTTCATATTCACGGGAAGAGAAACAATCATGATCATCTATTTCACTCATCTCAACATTTGAATGCTTCTCACACAAATCTAAAAGCTCTGTCATATCAACACTATTTGAGACAAACAAATCTAAAACATTTTGCATCTCTTCCATATCACCATTCAGAGATGACACCGAGTTCTGATTCATATTTTCATTATCATGCATATCTGAACCAATCAATGTTGGGTTTGTATCATCCATGGTATGCAAATAAATATCTTCTCTATATGAGCCAAAAAAATTTAAATCACATAGATCTGCTCTTGAATAGATATAGATTCTTGATCAGCTTCAAAGGTTTCTCCATCACTTTGAGAAATGCACATGAAGTCATATGAATCATCACACAAAGTACTTTCACTATCGAAGCAAATGTAGACTGGACACAAAACTTTAGAATAATCCTTGTGTTCATATCTCTGATATTCAAGAGTTAGAAAATCTGAAATTTGCTCACTATTGAGTGAACATGTTTCTTCTTCCATATCTTCTACTATTTCTCCCTCTTCTTGATCTCCATAAGAGCTGAAAATATCTCCTTGTTGTAAATCAAGATTCACATGATTGTCCTCAAACTCTTCTTCATTGTGGCATGATACACAATCCCCTTCTATTCCAACTTGGAAATATGTCATTTGAGATCCTTCTATTATTTGATCATATAATGGTTTTGAAAAATTTTCAAAACCAATTTCAAGTGTGCAATCTTCTTGTTCATCAATCATGTCCTCATGGTTGTGAGCTACAAATGGATATGTCATGTGTTCTTTGCCAAGTGGATTTTCTTCTTCTTTGACTTCTTCTACATTTTCTTCATCTTGGCTCTCATAAAAGCTATCTTCCATGAACTCTCCTTCATCATTGTAGTCCTCATCCAAGATGTATGGTTGATCTTCCATATCATCATTATCTTCCAAATCTGAATAATTGTCATTGGGAATCTTAATTGCACACATTTCCTTTGTTTGTTGCATTGTTTGATCATCCATGATATAATTATTAGATTCATTATTGATAGTTTCCACATACCTTGTCCCATGTATGGCATCAATAAATTTATTCACTTGGTCAAAGGCATGCTACTTTGATGATTATGGCCAATAAATTGATTCAGGCTTTCATGCTCTTACAAACTCTGCAACAAACATGTGCCTTGTAGGCCTACAATGAGAAGGTAATTGCATAAAAATATTTGTCATCTTGTTGTATAGAGAGTTTTCATCTTCTCCTTCATATTTCCTTATGTCAAGAAATGCATCAAAGGGGAAATTCCACATTCTGATTTTGTGATGGAGTCTTGGCTTTGAGTATGTACATACTCATCTTCTTCCTCCTTAAGCTACTGATTTTGATACGTATTTTCAAGAGAGTCCATATTTTTCTGCATTGATTGATCAATCTCTACATATTCACCAATGATATGATTGACACCATCCTCATACCTCTTCTTATCTATGATATCAATTAGCACATCCACTTGGTCAAAAGTGATTGGTTTTATTGACTTAGGCCAATGAATTGAATCATGCCAATATACTTTCACGAACTGCTCAATAAACATGGATGTATTGGGCCTATAATTAATAGGTATTTGTACACAGATATTCACCATTTTGTTGAAGAGAGAGTATCCAGATTCCTTTTTGTGTCAACTTATGCCATAATTCTTTTAAAAGATTGTGGCTTATCTTTTGAATATGGATTGCAGGTTCCACATTAGGTGCAAATTGATGTTAACGAATATAGGTTGGACTGTGGTGTGTAGGGCATTGAGGTGGGTGGGCTAGGAAAACAAGGCCTTTTACACTTCAAAGACAACCCATTTTGATTGGAAATTGTATTGTTCCAAGTATTCTTCATCAAGTTTTTTCCAGAGTCACCACTAATTTTCCAAAAGTAGGTAAATGATTCTTTTGAAATTATTTTTGATTTCCCCCAACGGAATCTCCTCACTCCAAATGTGAAATTTATATTGACTCTATGAATGAATAGGCCGAAACCGAATTTTCTAATTTTTGTCCCCGGTAGAGTCACCAAATTGTTAGGTCTCAAAAACACAGGTTTAAACCATGAGAGGTTGCCAAGCTCTCACAACGTTTTTGGCTAGCATACAAGGCCAACTGATGAATTTGAACCTTCTGCTCTTTAGGCTCTACCGGACCTAGGCGGGTGCACCTATATGAATGAAGCAGACTTGAATTGTGTGTTTCTTTCCTAAACAATCTATCCACAATGGCAATTGGGGTGGATAAATGAAATTTTAATTTGGTATGAATTGTATAAGCAATATCAAGGTAAAATCTAATATGTTCAGTTAACAAATGTAAGAAAATAAAAAATGGATGAAACTAAATGATGAAATGTACGGAACCAGTGCCTTGTTGGGTAAATGAAGTCCAATGAAGACCTAGAAAATGTGACCTATAATGGCAATAACTCTAACTACTTGGCACACTAATATGGGTTTATAACTTGTATAAACATGCAGGTAAATGGTTGACAAACTCTACTAGAGACAGATTGACAAACCTAATTGTATGACTCTTCTTATTGATCCAATTACCACTTCCAAATTACTGTGATTGACTAGAAGGATTTAATCTTTACTCGAAAGAACCAATTAACCATATCACACAAATACAACAAATGTGCATTGATAAACTAAATATATACTTGATATATCAATTTAAATAACAAAGAATCATTAAAGTGGAGACAACCAAATAATCGAATAATTCCAACAAACAGTTGATACCAAGATTAGGCCATAAAATCAAATATCTTCATTCCTCAACATTTATATATGCATCATGGTCTTCACCGTATAAAACATTTTGAAAGTATTATCTATATTCCCTACCTAACCCTGATTCTAATGCTTGATGATACAATTTTATTTCACATATATACATTGCTTCTTTTAGGGTTATGGCCCTTTGCATGCTCGTTTGTTGCAACTCTTCATTATTTGGTGAAATAGAATATTTTAATTAATTGCCCTCGGCAAACTAAAATATTTTAACTTTAATCTCCTTCTTGTGAAAAAAATAATAATAATAGTGATAGTTCTCCTTTGCTGGAAACTTCCAATTTTGTATTTCCACCCAAAAATAAAAATAATTACCTGCCTTATAACTCCTCTAGTAAAAATATTTTCCAAGTAATGTCTTGCTTGGTTGAAAAATTTCACCAAATTTAATAAATTATTTCTTTGGGTAAAATAATTACCCTTCATTTTAATCCCATTAAAATTCTCCACTTCCTGTGCAAATACTCTATATGTTTTTTACCCTTTATGCTTCCTATGGGTAAAATAAACATTCACTTTATAACTCCCTTTGGTGAAAAATTCTACTCCTTAGTAAAAAATATTTTCATCACATTGAAATCTCCCACATTAATCACATTGTGATTAAATAGTTTCCTTTCCTTTATAATATATGTAAAGTATATTAGCTTTCATTACCGCACCACCACAACCATTATACTTTCACCACATTCCCATGCATTCCTTAAGTATCCTTGGTAAATTATTTTTCCCAAAACAATTAAATATTGTGATTTAATAAATTCCCCCAAGCATAAAATACTTACCATATTTTATTGCAATAAGATTTTATTTTATGATTTCACCATGATACCACACTAGTTATGGGCTTTGCTTGTGTGAATGTGATGACCTACCACTCTATTGTGCACAGATTTGAGACCCCATGCGGGAACGCGGGGGTGCCACCATTCACCCACCATACATGTTTCCAGTAAAGCACTATGAAATGCTTATTTCCATGTGACATTTATTATTTTCTTCAAGGTGTCTCAATATATTTATTATTTGATGCACTCCAAGCTGTAGATCATGGACTGTTCACTTTCCAATAAGAACTTCGTGTTCAATCTATTTGTCAAAGGTAACATGGCAGTCACGCCTTCTCAAGTATCTCTGAATTTCAAGGTATTGAACATCACCTACTCCGTGCTCCACCATGGTTTCTTTCTCCTGCTATGGATATATTCACCTTAATATACTGCAACGTCTCCACTCTTTAATTGCTTTGAAGTCCACTTATTTCCAATACAAATCCTTCATATTGGTGACGCTTAAGGGGCTTGTACACACAAATAATACTCATTTAATCGAGCTTCTTCAATCTGTAATTTCCTTGATATTCTTCTACAAAATTTGGAAGAGAGGTCTACCTTTCTTCATTATTTCATTAATCGGTGAAAAGAACCAGCAGGAACTTTGTAGCTTGCAACTAAATATATGTCTTGCTTCCATATATATGTTTATCAGGGTACTTGGAACTACAAATTTGATAAAAATCCTCCTTCAATTATGCTTTGATGGATATCCACACGTTGTTCCAAATTCATTTTAAAACATATCAAATGTTTAAAAAATTTGTCATTTAAACTTTAGAATTTAAGGAAAAATTTTCAATTTCGATTGGAGAGCAAACAAAGTAATTTCACCATGGGCACATGAAGCATCTTGGAGCCATGAAAATTTGCAAGGGACCATGATCAATTATTTTGGAAGTGGGTTTCTAACGTATTTTGAACAACTCTCCAAATCGAGGTACTTCCTTTGTAAACTGGCCCTACTAGAGCATGTAGTGAGAAAAATGAAACAAAATTGAAATTGGAGACATTTAAGGCCAAAACACCAACTGGGTCATCCTTAGAATTTCAAAATTTGCAACTTTTTTGGGGCGCCAATCTAGCCTGGGAGCAGTCGCAAAATAATTAAAAAGCATATCAGAACTCCTTCGATGACCATGAAAATGAATATACATGTTGAGTTGTGATAAGAAAGTATGCTCGTCAAACGGTTTTTCATGATGTTGTCAGAATTGCAAACTATAAATGCCCAAAGTTGTTTACTTAGCATTTTCTTAAAATTACCACTATCAAGCTCAATTGAAACCCTCCAACTTGCCTCTTTGAAAAAATATTAAATCTGATTCTGGGAAGCTGTAACTTGGAGGATTGGTTCTTTTATTATCCATGAACATGTGTGTACAATGATTTTTCACCAAAATTCTTCCTTGCAAAATATGGGGTGTCAAAGTTGACCTCTATGTAGCTGTTCTGGAAATACAGTGTTCAAACTGGGTAAAATCTATTTGGATTTGATTTTGAAAAAATACCAAATGATGTCCTGAAGCCCTGAAAATTGGCATGAAGGAATATTTTGGTGGGGAGAATCAAAATGACCAATTGGTTTGTTATGATGAACTTTCAATTGCTTAATATTGTCCTCCAAAGATGGCTACTTTAACAGATTTAAGACTATAGACAGCAAACCTTTGCACGACCCTCCAACTTGACCTTTCGAAACCTTGTCAAAACTGATCGCAGGAAGCTAAAACTTAGTGTGCATACTTACATATGGTAGATGAACACATCTGCAAAGTGATTTTGTGTGAAACTATACTGGATTCATTTTATGATTTTTCAAAGTAGGTCACTAGAGTGTATTTTACACTTGTGTTTCTGGGTGTTGCAATCGAACTTTTCATCCTAACACCTTCAAGTTTTGGCAAAATTTGAAGGTTCCAACAGGTTCCACTCAATTTTTTTTTCAATTTATTGTTTTAGTTTTAAAATAGGGGACGATAATGTTTTAATCATAAATTTTATCTGGTTTATTAGGTTGATCTGATTTTTGTATATGTCTTACAAATATTTTATTTGTAGAAACCCTTTAAATTTTATCATCTAACTCTTTTTTTCCATTCTGTGTGATCATATATGTAAGAATGTTTTATGACAGATTTTTATTGTGAATAAGGATGCCAATATTTTTTAATGAATCATGATTGGTTATCTAGGTTAATACAATTTTTTAATATGTTTTTTTGAGATTAGTGATTGAAAAAACCATTAAATTTTATCTTTCAATATCATGTGTATCAGTTTTTATGATAAAATATGTGAAGCTACTTTAAATTAGTTTATTGTTTGACATAGGGGTAGCAATGTTGTAATCCTCAACAATTGATTAATCAATTGGTTTAGTATAAATCTTTGATATTGTTTTTTTTCTAAACATATTATTGATTACTTTTGTAACATAAATACCCTAGAATATATATTATAAAATTTATTTAAATAAAATTAAACATTGTTGGAAAATGTATGTATTAAACATTTACACAACAACATCCTATACACAAAATATTTCATTAAAACTTGGTTCTTTCTAAATTAATATTATCCTTTGAATTCTAAAATCCTCCAAGATAACAACAACTAACCTTTATTATTCTTATTCATTTTAACAAGTATAACACCTTCTACCTGATGGAACTTCATTAAATTTTGCTCCTTGTGTTCCGCTCATGCCCTGCCTGGTGTTAATGGTATCTCATGGTGTCAAAATTTTCCCTGGGTTGGGGGTTTTAGCCTTATTTTCATGTAAAACCCTTGTGTTTATTTTACGCCTTGGTTGGGATCTATTCCGCTGTTACTTTTTGAGGGGTCTTAAAATGACTTATGTTCTATCGTTTCATCTAGGCTTGGTCCCTTTGGTCTTAATTTTTATTTCCTCTGCGGGTTTTATTTTCCTAAGTCCTGGTTGGCCCTGTGTTTCATGTTTTTAAAATGACTTATGTCGTTGTTTACCGTCCGCTTAGTGATGCCCCCTTGTCCTCTTAATAAATGTTTTATTTTGCAGAAGGATGAAATTCGTGCGACTGTTGATCAACTGTCGTTTGATCTCAGCCATTCCCTTCCATCCCACAATGACCCTACCACAGTGCTTTGATTGATCGCAATATCACGGGCGGGCGCCACGTGGCCTTTTGCCGTGGCTGAAGGAGATAAGTTTGTGTGTCATTGATCAATTATTGTCAGATATCAACGGTTGCCCGCCATTGTGTGATCCAAAATTGCAAGGTTTTTACTGATTGTGATATCACGGGCGGGCGCCATGTGTCTCATTTGATGAAGCCGAAAGAATAAAGGAAATATTGTCTGGCTTTAATACATTAAAAGGTGGGTTACTAAAGTGTTTTTATGATGCACATGTTTTAAATCAATGGATCTATTATAATCTAGGTGGGAAAGTTGCTTGATGGTTAACGATAAGACTGGCAACTGTGTTGAACGAACAAGATAACTGATGCTCAAGATCTATGGTTGCCAGCCATCGCGTGATCCAAAGTTGCAGGATCTTTACTGATTGCGATATCGCGGGCGACCGCCGCATGGACTTCCTTGGTAGCTTATGGTATGGTGGGCCCTTTATTGCCATGTTGGCGATTGTGTCAGCTTGTTTTGAAGGCGGTCATTCGATGATTTGATCTAACTGAAAGATTGACGACTCGAATTTAAATCTGCATCAAATATGGTTGGAGTTGTTCGTGCAGCGTGTGAGTGAGCTTTAATGGTGGATGAGACACTTACTGGCACAATTTGATCGATAAATCAGATGTTGCAGTTACAACAGTTTCCAGTTTTTCTTTGATGGCAGTCTTGGCGCACGTTTCTTGTGGTTTTTTATTGTTGCATCAACTTTTCTCAGCTGGCATGATGAACAAGAATATTCTCTAGGGTGATGGTTGTTGTAACATATTTTTGGAATATCACTAGGTGCTCCAATTGGCTGGTGACATGTGTACTTTCTGGCCTGATGCTTGTTTGCTCCTTCATTTTCTATAAGAAAGATTTCAAGGCCAGAAGTACGAGTTAGCAAGTTAGATAATTTTTGTCGAATCTAGGTGAAGTTGCAGAGCAAATTGTAAAGTCCGATGGTTTTAGAGAGAAATGCAATTTAGGTTCTAGGTCATTCTGTAATAGGTTTTGAATTCATGGGGATTTAATGTTGTATAACAGTACTAGCATTTGAGTTGAAATGATAAATTCAAACTCATGTCTCTCCACTGTACATGCATATCTGAACTTTGAATAAAATAACTAAGGGTTGTTTCATTCATCTCACTGTTGTGGTGGGTATGATTCTATTTTAGATTTAATTCAAGGAATTAATTAAAATGCTTGAATGGGATTATAGGCGGATATGTTCTGTATAAGGATTTGATAAGTAGTATTGAGTTAGAATACATATTGATGAGATTGTAATGCAATGTTGTCAAGGATTTCATATGTTATGTGTTAAATCTGTCATATACCTTTAGATGCTTATGAATTTGACTCCTGCAATGGATATATGGCACTGATCTAAGTTGTAATTACCCGTATGATTCAGTATTTGTTTGTCTTTGTCTAGAGCTTGCTACAAATTGCAAATCAATGACTATCTTATACTATGGATTGTGTTTAGTTATCTCATGCTCCAAGTAGTTGATATTATCGATGAACAGCCAATTCTATTCGATATTATCCTATCATGTTGAGCTATTAAATGGGATTATCTGTTATATGTTAATATTGTTTATGATATTGGTGCAGAGGTTGTAAACACATTAAGGGATCACCCTCCCAGATCTTGCATAGCCCAAAGTGTAGGAGGCTTTTTGAAAGTCCTTTTCAGTTGGTCCAGGTCCTTCAAGCTGCCTTTGATTGGAATTGGAAATTCCATAGGTAGATTAGAAGACCAACCTGGTTACAGTGTAAAAAACAAACCAACACTACCACAATTAAACTCTAAATTACAATGCATATCTAGGTTTTTAGTAACTTTGTAAACCTCCCACAAGACCATCATGTTTCTCCCTTGAAATCCATAGGTCGAAAGTTCCAAGATAATCTTTCTTATTCAATACATGTACCTAAAAGAAAAAGATAAAAAGGAAAAAAAATCTTGGCTAATGGGCTCTCCACCCAACCATAGGATTGATATTCAATCCACACCCAAGCTCTAAGGGTCACATAGCTCACATTACCAATCTTAACAAAAATCAACTACTCATTCACATAACCCAAATGATTTATTTTAATACATATAATTGTAGCACCCCTCCGGTTTGCTAAGCTGTTAGACAGTGTGTTTATTTTGATAGACTCAGTTACCTTGTTATGGTTTTATGATCACTGGTTTCAGAGCGATGTGGATGTTATACTATGATGAGATGATGTACTATATGGATGTTATGTTTCATGTTATGCTTTTGATTAGCATAGTTGTTGATATTGATATATGCTTATCTGTTGATTAATGATGCTTTACTTTCGTCAGTCTTGATGTGACTGTATAGGTGAAGGGAACGGGATTACATCACTCACATGTGAGCGCCCTGTGATTTTGTGATTTCTCTTCACAGTGTGACTATTATGTTTTATCCATGTACGACATTTTTTTTTATTACAGGATTGCAGGTATAAGACATCGTCTCCACCTGGTTTCATAGGTCTGAGTGTGTCCATATCCCAATGGTTTTGTTGATTGCGAGATAGTAACGAGGTTCCTTTGTCAAACCACAACCCTGTCATAGTGTGTCGTCAGTTTGTGTCTAGTATGTTGTTGAGTCATGTCGTCTTTGATGTTTTGATAATTTATTATCAGTGAAAATTATATGTCAGAATTAATATTTAAGTGGTGGTAATGTTAATTTATGTATTTAGATTAAAATTGTTATTTAATTTAGTTAATTTAATTTTATTCAGTTAGTAAGGTAATTTAATCCTCATGGTTAAATTGATGTTATTAAGTAAATAAACTAATTAATTAAATTTATTGTGTTGAGTAAATAAATTAAACAATTAAATCTTAGTAAATGGATAAATTAATTAATTAAATTATAGTTATTGATTAAATAAATTAAATAGTTAAAGTTGTTTTGAAAAAATGCATAAATTAAAAGATTTAAATTTAATTGAAATGAAATTTTGTTTAAATCATTTAAAAAAACAAAATATCTTAAAAATGCATAAGGGGGGAAATAACTATGGTGGTTGATGGGATATTTTGAAAATTTGACTAAAATGGAGGAAAATTAATTGAAGATATTTTATTTTTTTGGGAAAATTTTGCCGTTAAAAAAAGGAAGGCTTTCTTTGTATTGCATACATTTTTAGATTTGGAAGTGAAGATTTTTGAAGGAGGATCTGGAATTTTGGATTTGGCAAGGAAGCACAACATCAAATTGTATTTCTTCAGACTTTAGAACATAGGTTCTTTATTGCTTTATTTTTTTTAAGCTTTGTTTTTTAATTTTGAAGAGGATGTAAATCTTGCTGTGAATTCTTGAAAATCTCTGTAGAAAAATGGAGAAATTCTCAAATTTTCAAACCTCTATTTTTGGGTTTGGAAATTTTCCATTACAATTTAGAAATTGTGCTTGAAAATTCTTCTACTACAGTTTTTTTTCTGTAGAAATTTTTCCCAATTTGATTGGATTATATAATATATATATATATATATATTGTTAATATATATATATACACACATATTTTATATTTATATGAATTTAATATGCGGAAAATTTTCTATTGAAAATTTTACATAAAAAATTTCTATCAAAATCTCTAAAATGATTAGAACAGGGGATTTTTTTTTTTAAAATACAACACAGAAAAAAAAATTATTGTTAAAAAATTTATTGTGGGGTTGGGGGCTACCACCATAGCTGCCCCCATGGGGAGGCTGCTATGGAGGCAGCGCCACTACCTTCATAGGTAGCAGCGCTGCCCACCACAGCCGCCCCATAGGGGAGGCTATGTGGTAGCCGCCCCAGCACGGGTTTAACCCTATTTTGGGGGTTGTGTAGGATTTCTTTTAAATTGTTTTTATATATATATAAATTTTATATATTATATGTATATTATATATAATATATATTATATAAATATATATATATATTATTTTTTATTATTATTATTTATTTAATGTATATAATATATATTATATATAATATTTGTATATTATATATAATATATATTATATATTTTAAATATTTGTTTTTTAATTAAATAATTGGAATATGTTTATGAATTGGAATTTAAATAGTATTTTTTAAATATATATTTAAATATAAATATATATAATTGTATATATATTAAATATATAATTATATATATATGTTTAATTTATATTTAAATATGATTATTCTAAGGTGATTTTATTATAATGATGCAAATATTGATTTTATAATAGAATGATTTTATTTTATTTTTTAAATGATTTTGATCATTATGTGTAATTGAGGAAAAAAAATGAAATTGTTAGTTTTAAAATTTCTTAATTTTGCAAATGTAATTTTTATTTACTTTGGGTACTTGCAAAAGATGTATTAGTGAATTATTTGGATTTAGGAAATCTTAAAGTTAGATTAATGTGTTGCCTAAGATTGTTCTTTTAAAGTTGTGTTTTCTCTCTCTCATTCTTGTTGTTGGGAAAGTTGAGTTATTTGTTTATGTAAGACTTCCAGATGTGTTTTCTTGAGATGGGATTTGTAACTTATGTTGGTTTAGCTTAGAAATAACATGGGTAGTGCACGTGATATTTTATCAAGTATGGTCACTTGGTTCTACGAACAGGTTGTGTTGTACATTGTTATTAAGTTGGTATTTGTAATTGGTTATGTGCACCTGGTTTACCCTATGTTAGTGGAATTGATCCCTTAGGTTGTTAATAGGAGAGTGGATTTTCATGAGGGCCGACACACAAAGTGGTGTCAGGGTAACTCATGCAGAGTTAATTTAATCAATGAAAATTAAATAAATTTGTTAGGGGAAAAAGGGCAGTTTAAACACATAACTTATTTTAAGTTCCTCGTTCATGGACTCAAGAGCTAGTAAAGACTTGGGATGAGATGAAAAGGCCTGGAATAGCATGATTGATATCTTGTTTCTCGAAAAGATAATCGATTCTGCATTGGATTGCATGTGGGGCTGGGTTTCGTAAGAGGTCACTAGGGTAACCCAAGATGGGGGTCGGAGCCTAGGAAGATTCGCCAGGGTAACCCATGCAACTTTGTGATGACACTCCTCCTATGACAACCGTGAGTTAGTTTGTTGTATTGTGCAGTTGATCATTGTTATCTGGAAGCATTGTAACCTTTTTGTAAGTTTTGTACTTGTGTAGTTTATTATTGTTTTGCCTATGTCTAGAGGTTGTAGGTTTTTCCTAGGTAGCTCTTTTACTATCTCCTAGCACGGGGGTTGGTCCTTCGGGTACCGCATGGTTGGGTGGAATGTGCACCTTACACCATTGGGTCCCCAATTCTTGTTCGTGATGAAGAGTACTTCATGATTGGAAAGCTCGTGTGTACTAGTGAATTTGTAATTCTATCATGTTCTCACTTGTATCTGATAGATACTTTGTAATTTGTAATTGTATCACTCCTCAATTGTATTCGAGGAGAATCTTGGTAATTTGTAATTGTAACATTTTTGTATAACTATCTCATTTGGAAATGAGAGTTGTAATTGTAATATCGAATAGATGCAATGTATGAATGGATCATTTTGTACTTTATATTTTATGTGATGCATTTTAATGTTAATAGATGCATGATCTTTAATTCATGAGTAATAATCTTATGTTATGTTTAGTAACTTTTTTCAGTAATGGGAATTGTAAATAGCGTCGTCACATACCTTAGAGAATGTTGGTGAAAGTGTAGTTTACTTTATTTGTTTAATTACACTTTTAAGAAAAAAAAATTGTTCGCTTTTGTTACGTGTGTGACATTCTCTAGGGTTTTGTGGGGGGCGTTACAACAATGGCTATTCATGTACAACTATACAGGTGAAACTCCTACCCCAAAAAAACCCCAACACACACAACATCATCACAAAGGATCCAACATTAAATATTTACAAATATTTCAACCACAAATTAACATACACATTAAACAAGAATCAACAAAGATATGCATAAGACAATGAACACTCCAAAATTTAATTTCATATCAACAAAACTCAAACCAAAAAGGGTAGATCTTACCAAGATATTTTCCAACCCAAATATGGAAGAATCCCTCACTTTCTCCAATCCCTTTTCTCCATCAAGAAATCTCCTCCCCAAATGAAGAAGGACAAGAACAACCAAGAATCAAAAGAGAGAAGCTAAGTCCAGAAAAGAGAAGCCCCTTCTCCTTTCAAGGAGAAAGAATATATAGAAGGAAAAATGCAACCAACTCCCGATAACTTCCCAACCACCCAACCAACTCCAATTTTTTCCACTTTTCATAAGTGGGTAATTAGAGTGGGCCTTAGACTTTATTGAAGGGGTTTTATGGAATAAAAAGACCCCTAACCCATATATCTATCACCTAGGAAACTTTTTGTACAATTAAAACCACATAAAGACTTCATAAAACATACAATAAGTAATCACATTTAAAAGGTGACTTAAGGGTCTAATAAAACAACCTCACACATGCACAACCCTTACAAAACAAGGTTAAAACAAATTCACAAGAATAACATAAGGGAAAATAGCTATGTGACCCCTTCGTCAATATTGACCAATTTTAACATGTTTACTCAACCAAAAAGAAGGTGTTAGTACTTCTCATAATTAATAGTAATTGAAACAAATGGCATATGAAAAATAACCTTCCAAAAATAATAATATACTATAGTATGAAATGTACACAAGTATAATTTAACTCTCCCTACTTGCATAATATCTTTTAGAGTCAAGTAATGATTGATCATACTATTTAATATCAAATTATTACCACTTATCAATAATCTATTTAACCTATAATGAATACTACTATAACCAAATATTGAATATCAATCATTACCATTATCTTCACACTTACTCACACTCATAGTATAAAATCACCTAACATGATGAAATCCATTTAATATACATAATGATATTACCAACAATGAAACATCTTGATTATTGCATACTTACTGTATAGATAAGGAATAGAACTCATCTGGCTATCAAATAAAATCACAAAACCACTAGTTAGTTAAAAATAAAAATATAAGAAAATTGATGTATAGGAACAATAATCACTAATGTATTTTGTTCAAAATAAAAGAACATAAAATATAGGACAAAAACCATCAATGACTAATAGGATCAATAAGGCCGCAAGGGGTAGCATCTTACACCACAACATACTCTTGCTCATCGAATAAGACCACCAAGAGGAGAATAAGTCTATTCTCAATGAGATTGATTTATGACGTGAGTTTTCCCATGAACACATCTCTACCATAGCAGTTAACCATTAGGCATAGATTTTTAAATTGGTTTCTCTGCTCCTATTTCATAATTTTTGTTTTCTATTTTAGACTAATTCCTCTTCTTATCTTTGAGGAAGAGTGGATGATTACTTTATGAGTTTTTTTTAATCCTAGAAGAATAAAAATCCTCATAGACCCCATACAATGGGATCTATTATCAAGGAGTAAATCTAGTAACTAGTAGTTGTTCTAGTTGTTAGTTGATCAAGCTAATAAGTTAGTTTTTTATCTATTATTAGTTGTAGCAATAGATATGCATTATTGAATAAGAAATCTTTATTAGATTCTTGTTGGATTGTATGCAAAATTTTATATTATATGCAATAAAGGGAATTAATTTGATATCATGAATTTTTGAGTAAGTAGGTCATGAAAACTTATGTGGAAGTAAAAAATCAAGCAAGATCCACTTGAGGTATTGCTAATCCACTTCATTTTTTTTATTAGATTAATTGATACATTTTTTAAATTAGTTAAGTAGTTTCTAGTTATATTTATGTGTTGTAATTTATGAATGAAATTCTGTAGTTTGAATTGAATTATGTAGCTTCATGTTGGTTTCATACCCTAGAGGAATTAGCTAGGAATTATTTTTTAACAATTGACAATTACATTCTTGAGTGTTAGGTACCCATAACATAAGGTAACAATTATATTTATTTCCCCTATTTTTTGAATCAACAATTTATTTCACTTTCCAACTTTTAGAGTCTTTTGTACATGTGCAATTATCTATATTCCATTGATGTAGGATGTGTCTAGTCCATGAATGCATATATTATGCCAAAAATGACTAAATTTTATGAGTCCCTAGTTGACAATTAAATGCAGCCTCTTGTGAAAGATGCATTGTTCAACTAGGAATCCATCCTCTCATTTGTGTGTAGACACAATAAGCACTAATTTGATTAGACATTAGAGAGGCCATACATTTTTAATTTCATTACTGGGGATGGTGCTAAGTTTAGGATTATCATATGTATTTTCAATTCCTTTCAAGCTTTCATAGTTTAACAATTCTATTTTTAACATTAGGATAAATAGGTTTTAGCCTTCAACATCAACTTGAGTTACTAACAATGTGTAGGAACCATTGATCTAAAGAGTTGCAATCATTGTATGTGGAGGTACAGAGACACTTTGGGAAGATTTCTCCTCTTAGCACATGAAGCATTATAAGATACTAGTGAACAAAGCGAGTAGAACGAGGGAAACCCTGAAGAAGAACCATCCCTAACACCAGTACCTACACCAACCATAGAAGATAATTCTCATATACATATAGTCACCATGGGTGATGTAGTAGTAGAAGATCCACTGGAGCATGTAATGTTTGAATTCCTTGTAACCAATCAAAAAAGGGTTGTTGCTTTGAAGAACACACCTCCTTCAACACTACCTTCCTTCTATGGGATGATCACAGAGGATCTAGATACCTTTATTTTCATGTTTTATGTCCTATGTCGAAGCAATGACTACACCATTAATGCTCATAGACTCAAATTATTTCCATCAACACTGAAATATGCTAATCTAAGATGGTTCATGGGGTTGGAAAGAGATGTTGTTTCTAATTGGAATATAATGAAGATATTTTTTTTGGAGAAATACCAAGATTATTGTAGAGGCATAGATAGAAAGAGGGATGGCATATTTGGGATGTCACTAAAAGAATTTGAATCACTGGAATATTATGTTGAGAGGTTTCAATTTTACCTCAAGAAATCCCATCAAAATAGACTTTTTGATGAATCCTAAAACTAGTATTCTTAAGGGGAGTTCATGAAGATTGTATGGATGCTATCAATCTCATTGGAGCAAGGGACATCTCAAACCTACCCTTTGAAGAGATTTGTAAAGTGTGTAAAAAATATTCTAGGTCTTTCACCAAGAAGACCAACGGAGATATGACCTCCTCTCTCAACAAATCATCCAACGAAGTCTCAAGAGTAGAGTTGAACAATCTTCTATCAAACATTAAGGAGGAAATCATTAGCCACTTGGCTACCCAAATGGATACCCTCCATATCAAGAAGAAGCAAGAAGAATAAGAGGCAAGCCTCACAAAATACTGTCCACACTATCGACATAAGAAGATTAATTGCAAGTGCAAGAAGCTAGCCCTGGAAGATGAGGAAGTTCAAGTGTTTTGCATAGCTCAATGCAAACCATGATAGCCAAGACAAGGTATGCACCAAGACTCCTTGACCTATAATATTTTGTTTCTAGGTAATAATCCCAACTTTCTAAATTGGAACCCTTAATCTTGGACCAATGTGCAAAACTCATAATGGATAATGCCCCAAGCCTCCAATTGGAATAAACAACAAGGCATGTGGACACCATAGAATTACCAAGGAAAAAATTATAATCCCTAATGAATACCCCAATAAAACTAATGGGAACCACAATGGAAAAGAGGCCAACAATGGAAAAATATAAATCTAAATTACCAATAGCCACAACAACCCTTACATCCACAACAAAAATCCATAATGCCAAATCCAACAATGGTTGCACTAACACCCCCAAGAGAACCTCAAATTATAGCACAACCCACACCTAACCCAAATAATAAGCCTATTCAATAGGCTTATTCTAACGATACCAGACAATACCCCACCTATGAGGTTGAGGTGAGTGATGTCCACCTCAGATCAAGGAAAATGCTATTCGAGCCTTCATCTCCTCACATCATAGATTTAACTAATGAGGAACTCCCAACAAAAATCATGGACCAAAAAAATAGGGAACTTGAATCAAATCAGATCAACCCAACAAACATAAGTCCAAAACCCCCATTCTCTGAGAGATTAATAGTCCAAAAACATCATTCACAAGATGAAATTGATCTATTGGAACAACTCAAGGATGTTTGCATTAAGATACCCCTCATTTAGACAATCAAGGAAGTGCCAATTTATATCAAATAAGTGAGAGAAGTATGCCTCAAAAAGTTAGGTAGGTAATGTAAGGACCCTCAGACTGTATATGTCTTGGGACAACTTGCAGATATTATGTTGGGAAAAATAGTTGCCCCCAAGTGTGCATACCCCAAGATCTCTCTTGTGGATGTCAAGATCAATGGAACTCTCATAAAGAATACCTTAATTGACCTTAGATCATTCATTAATGTAATGAACAAGGAAACCATGAAGCTATTACAAGTAACAGAGCTCATACCTACACCTACTATGTTGTAGTTAGCAAATAGGTCTACAGTAAACCCTAAGGGAATCATAAAAAACTTGGTTATAACATTACTCATGGGAATACCCTACAAAATTTATGGTGTTATAGCCTAAAGAAAATATTGAAAGATATCCCCTCATCTTATGGAGACATTGGTTGGCTACTGCAGATGCCTTTATAGGTTGCAGGTTTGATAACATGATCATTTCCAATGGAAATATAACTAAGAAACTAGTCCTTTATCCACTTTCCTAGCCACATGCAAACTTGGAGAAAACTATATGGCTTTCCCTAGAAAAGGATGATCAATACTCATTACTAATATTAATGACTATTAAAAGAAGTCCTATGCTTGAAATCCAATATGAAGATTAAATGCTTGAAAACATCATGCAAAACAATTATGGTAGGGACTCACAATAATATGACTATTTAACATGCTTATAAGACCCTATGTAGAATATAATCCCAACCAATACATCTGATTCCATCTCTCAAAATTTGTATACCTTATTACTGCATAACTGCATCCCTAATATATTAGGTCTCTACATAGCATTTGTTAAATCATCATTCTTGATTTTGGAGATTACACCAGGAAAGACATTAAATGTAAAGAATCAGTTGATTGTTGCACAACAGTCTTCATTGTTGAATGTGTTGCAAGCACACGTAGCTACATTTGCATGGGATTACCATGATATGAAAGGAATAGATCCAAACCTATTTATGCACCAAATTTGCATCAATGATGGCTATAAACTGGTTAGGTAGCTTCAAAGGAGAATGAACCTATCATTCAATGATATAGTCAAGGAAAAATTATAAAATTTGTTGGATGTAGGATTCATCTAATCCAATCTTTGATAGTCAGTGGGTATCTCCCTTATTAAATTGTATGTAAGAAAGGAGGGAAAAGGAGAGTGTGTGTTGATTAACATCAGTTGAATACAAAATATATAAAAGACCACTTTCCCCTTCCATTCATTGATCAATTACTAGATTCATTAGTGGTAAGGAAATACTTTTCCTTTTTGTATGGGTTTAGTGGATATAACTAAATTAAGATAGCCCCAAAAGACCAAGACAAGACAACCTTTACATACCCTTTGGGAACATATGCTTACTTTGTCTTACCATTTGGGATATGCAATGCACTTGCCACCTTCCAAAGGGTAGTACTGAGCATATTCTCAAATTTTGCTCATGATTCCATGGAAGTTTACTTGGATGATTTTACAACTTATGAGAATACCTATGAAGAAGAACTTTCCAATTTGGAGAAGGTACCATAGAGATGTCAAGATTATCATTTGTCCCTAAGTCATGAGAAATGCTTCATGATGATGAATGAGGGAGTAGTCTTGGGACACTTTGTGTCCGATAAGGGAATCTGAGTAGACCCAAATAAAATAGAGATAATATCAATACTACTTGTACTTGAAAAATAGAAGGATTCCAAAAGCTTCCTTGGTCATGTTGGCTAATATAAAAGATTTATACGAGATTTTAGTAAGATTGTAGTACCACCGTTTGTTCTATTGTCTAAGGATGTAGAGTTTGATTGGGCACCTACTTGTCAACATGTATTTGAAGCCCTTAAAGTATTATTTACAAAGACCCCAGTATTAAGAGGGCCAAATTGGGCATTGCATTTTCATATCCATATCGATGCTTCTAATTTTGAAATTGGAGCTATCTTAGGATAGAAGGGAGATAATCTAGGATATGCCATATATTATATCAATAAGAACCTTCAAGGGGAAAAGATCAACTACACATTGAATGACAAGGAGATATTAGCAATAGTCCATGCAATCAAAAAATTTAGACACTACATCACAGGGTATTTTGTATTCATCCACATAGACCATACAACAATTAGTTACTCAATGAACAAATCAATAGTTGGGGGTAGACTTGGGAGATGGTTGTTGTTACTTCAGAAATTTTATCACCATAGTAAACAAACCAAGCAAGGAAAATGTGGTAGCAAACTTTATCTCCAAGTTGCCAACAAAATAAAAAGAGGATATTATAGATGATTCATTTCTAGTTGAGCACTTATTTTCCCTATCTCTGCATGCACCTTGGTATGCAGAAATAGCCAATTATCTATTTTCAGGGAAAAAACCACCACATCTCTCACCAAGAGAGAAAAGATATCTAATTTAGAAAATTTATCCTTATACATGGGTAGCCAAATATTTATTTTACATGGGGCCTAATAACATAATGAGAAGGTGCATAAGAGAAGATGAAGTTCATGATATTCTCAAGGCATGTCATGATGAACCTTGTGGAGGAAATTTTGTAGCAAAGAGGAAAACTCATAAGATTTTGACTACTGGCTATTATTGGCCAACACTTCATAAAGATGAAGTCAAATATACAAGGAGTTGTGATAAATGTCAAAGGATGGGATGACCTACAAAAATAGATGAGATTCCATTACAACCAAAACTATTCATAACACTATTTGATAAACGAGGGCTAGATTTTATTGGTCTTATATCTCCAACATCCTACAGCAAGGAATATATACTGGTTTGTACTGACTATCTTAAAAAATGGTTGGAGGTCAAAGCATTGCAATTTTCAAGGGATGAAAATTTTGCAAAATTTCTCTATGTGGACATCTTTACAAGATATTGTATTCTTAGAGAAATAGTGATAGACCAAGGGCCACAATTTACTTAAGACCTGATTACCAAGTTAGTGCAAGAATATGAGATTAGACATATAAATTCTACACCATATCACCCTTAAGAAAATGGCTAAGTGAAAGTGACTAACAGGAAAATATAAAACATTCTGATAAAAATAGTATAAATACATAGGAAGGATTGGGCAAATAGATTACATAAAGTAGTTTGGGTTTATAGGACAACATAGAAAACAACACCAAGCTTTACACCATGTGAATTGTTGTATGGAAAAAAGGTGGTCCTTCCAATAGAATTTGAGTAGAAAACTCTAAGGACAACAATTAAATTGGGCATGGATATATTTGAGGCACAAAAAGAGAGGTTACATAACCTCAATGTATTGGATGATATCCATATGGAAGTATACACCAGACTAAAATTATGTAGAAACATAGGATACAGTGGCATGAATAGTTTATCAAGACCAAGAGGTTTAATATAGGTGATTGGGAACTACTTTATGATTCAAGGTATAAGGATTATAAAGGCAAACTACAAACCAAATTCCTTGGGTTATATGAAATACAAACAATTTTCCCCAATGGAGCAGTTTAGTTGCAAACTATTGATGATGTTAGGTTTTATTATTAGTTAATGGCCATTAGTTGAAACTCTATAAGAGGCCAATGTAGAAATATGATTTCCTATTTGGTGTAGGAGCACCCATAGGTTGCCATAGGTTGTTTAGAAGGTTTGTCTAGGACAACTTTGTCTAGGACAACTAAGCAATCTAATTTAGTTCATTTGTATGTGAGCCATAGTGGCATTTTTGTTGGGTTTTGATTAGATGAAGGTCATGTTGACCATAGAATAGGTGTCATAAGGTTGTAGCTCAAAATGAGGTTTTGGACTTTTAGGATTCTTGCAAAATGTTTGAAAATGTTGCTCAATTGGAGCTACAAGTGGCCAAGGAGAGCCCAAGGGAGAGGATAACTGATTTGGTGACCTATTTATGGGATGCCTCGGCATTGGAGTCAGGTTGGAAGCATTTGATATTGTTTGAAGTTTTTTTTTTAATTCAAGGGAAGCAATTGTGATTGAGTGTGAATTTTTTGGTTTTTGCATTGAAGTGATTTCACTCTAATTTGTGTAGGAGGTAGAGTAGTTGTTCTTCGAGCATTGTGTGGAATTAGATAGTTTCCTTATTTAGTTTCAACCATTTTTTGTAATTAGTTTTGGTTTACATACTGTTGCTGGTCTGAACCAGGAAGTTAGTGAGTATGGAGTGTTAGTTCACTTTCCCACCGTACAAATTGTGCGTCCCTTTGGGATCGGTGACTAGAATCCATGGATGTACATATAGTAGGGTTTAGGGCCTTTGAAAGCACAAGAGTTACTATGGGAGTCTTGTCCTAGGTGAGCCAAGGAAGTGTTCGGCTAGGGAAGACCTTAGTGCAGAGCACTTGCTTTGTAGGGGTGTCAATTTCTTGACAAATTACCTTTTGGTGAAGGCAGGTATGAGTCTTTCCAAGACATGGTAAGGAGAAAGAAACTCCAACCATCCATCTAGTGAGGGAAGGACTTAACATTTTGCAGAGAAGCCAAGAAAGGGCTTAAAAGGCCTAGTTTTGCTCATTTTTCAGGTTAGGGCTTTGTACGGACAGATGAGACCCAAGACACCAAAAAAATCCTTAAGAGGTGGGCATATGAACTAGGAATCCAAAGAAAATATTGGGGTGTTCTTTGGAAATTCTTGGAAAACAAACCTGATTTCTCAGAGAAGGAGACCTAATAGGGTTAATAGGGCTAGTAGCCTCCTAGGCCTAATAGTGGGGTTTGGTGAAGGCGACCTACAGATGGAGCTAGGTGGACCCCTAACACACTTAGTAGGATGGATTGATGACTTTAGAAGCACCTCTGCACCCCTGTAAAACTAAATTCAAGAATTTGGAGGATTAGTAGCCTTTAGGGTGGATTAAGGGCTAAGGCAAGTGTTCCAAGATTACACCAAGTCTTGACTTGGTAGGAGGATCTATGTTGATAGTTGGGTTGGCAAGGGGAAAATAGGGGACCCTAAGAAGGAAGAGGTCCTATAGGTTGCAAGTGGTGGAGTGAGACACCCTAGAGGTCTTCCAAGCAAGACCCAGAGCATGAATCAGTGATTGATTCATCCAACCTCCCTATCACTATTGTACTTACAATAATTATTTGAACCAAAAATGTAGCATTCATCAATGGTAACAAGCAGTTCATCAAATATATCAGTAGATGAGCTACACAACTCACCTCCTGCTATCTCATAGGTATAATATTCAACACATAAATCACATGTACACACATGCATAGGTGACACTTGAAAATCTTCACTTTTTAAAAAACATCAGTTCTTAAGGGACCTACAACAACGTGCCCTAAGGCACACTATTTAGAAGGGACCGGTTTCATTCATCAACCTATAGAACTTGCACATTCATCTTTTCATCCTTTCCTGTAGCATTCAACATTCACTAAATCATTACATGCAACTTCAATTTTTCATCACACGTAGAAACCAAATCACCTTTTTTGTATAATCCATACTATGCCTTAACTTTCACCTTTCCCATCACTTACTTTTTGTAGCCTTTCATCCATCACTTCAAGTTTATTTTCCATCTATTCACCTGATATCGAATTACACTTCACATAGTGCCTACCTATATATCATAGCTATTACTTCATATCATTTCAAATCATGTTGCATGGTGGTACTCATTGATTTCACATGCACCATACTTCATCTCACAACATATCAAAATGTACTTTTCATATTAATTTTCATGATTAAACAATGAATCTTGCTAATTATATATATATATATTATTTGTGCATGCATATCAACTTCACATTTAAATTTCCATTGCTTATTAATTGGATAGAAGTACAAATCTGTGTCACACTTTATAAAGAAAACAACCAACATTGATCCAACTTTTAAACTTGAATCACAAAAAAGTGGCATATATGTTTTGAATTTTGAAATGATGTAAACTAATAAAATGTGCATTTTTTTAGTATATTTTATGTTTTTATTTTTTTGAAAAATTAAAAAATTATTTGAATATAGTTTGTCATAAATTTACACTATAATTTTGTTTCTGATAAAATGCTGAAAAAATGAAGTTACATGAGACGTCAATCTTTATATAGTAATTTTTTTTTCCTTCAAATGTTTTGTGTGTATTTATAACTTGAAACTTTAGTGTATGGATATATTTTTTCCAGTTTTGATAAATATATATTTTTAAATAAATATTAAAATGTGTGTGTATTAAAAAATAGTTGTTTCCATTCAATGTCAACTTTCATATTAACTATTTATATAAAATAGAAAACAAAGTATAGCATCTTGATATAGATTCTTTTAGCTAGTGCATCATATTTTTTTCGATTTTTTTAATAAGTTTTAGTATTTTTCTTAACATGGTAATCAACCTAATATTTTTATGCTAATAACCTACTTTTAGTAAAACTAAAATATAAAATATAAAGATTAGGTAAACTATTAAAATATATATATTCTTGAAAACTAAACGTATGGATCTACAAAAGGGTATTTTTATATTTTAAAAAAATGTTATTTACATGATTAGAAGTTGTTGAAACATCAAGTTTTTCAAATAATTTTTTTTTTTGATAAATTGGCTTCAAAGTGGTGCTACATATGTATTTATCTAACAATTTTAGTTGGAAAAGTTGTGGAGATATCTAACTTAGCTAGAATTAATCTTACTAGATCGTATGTTTGAACAAAATTGTTTTTTTGTTAGAAATACTTAAATTAGTTGTGCCAATAAGTTGGCCGAAAGTGTGATAGAACTTTGTACTTTTACCTAATTATCCCTCTACCATTCTATACTTTCTAATCAAGGGCACCTAACACCTTCAGTTGGGGGAGGGGTATTCAAAGGTCATATCTTTAAGTTATTTCCAATTTTCTACCATTTTGATTTTTTTCCATTCTCAAAGAGGAAACAAAGAGTTCAAAAGTTTAGAAGTAAGCAGAGGTATCTAGTACAAAATTGGGTGAATTGGGTGATATAACAGAACATAGCCAAAACAAAGTAACTTCAATTAAGGCATTATAATAGGAGGAGACATAGTGAGGAGAAAACCATCAACCCATAATTTGCTACTATAGGACAAACAATGTATTCCAATCTTCTAGTAGGTAGGCTGGTTGGATTACTTCCTCATATTCACAAAATTTAATGAATTGATGACCCAATAGTTTGCTAGCACTTTTTAGAATGATGAGACAATTTTTAGGGGCTCAAGAGAGTGGATGGATCAGAAGCTTCCATTGCAGAAGTATTAGGGCTTCCAAGGAATTAGGAATAGTTTCCAATAAGGGTAGATTCCATCGTGCAACTAGAAATGAGTTCTCCTTGCCGGGTGAGAACTTAGATTCCTCTTCTCAAGGTACAAAATGTTTATCTTTACCCTGGCTTTAGGCCTCTATAGCATCACATACCATTAGGTATTTGACTTTGTGATGGTAAAAAGTCACTATTATATATAATACATTTCAAATTTCTTAGTCACTTACATCATGAGAGACAAGTCAATGTTCCAAGTTTTCTTTATAATTTGTTGAAGAGAATGTCTTCAAAATATAAGAGGAAAATAAATCAATTAACTCTGTCACATTTCTATCTAGTTACTTTATTGGTTAAAATAATCCTTACACTAGTAGAATTTGGCAAATAAATGACTATGTGACTAAAAAATTTAGTCACAACAATTAAAAATGACTAAATTCTACTAATTTTTTGCAACACAACTATAAATGACTAATTTGATCTTCACGTAAAAAACACGACTAAATAATTAGTCACACAAATAAAAATGACTAAATAATTAGTTACACAAATAAAAATTAGACAGTATGATATTAAAGTGAGTCATGCAAAGTTAAAAGTTTAAGGAAAGACTCATGTTGAAAAGCAAGGAGAAGTTAAACTTCAGATGGGTTCCAAAAATGTGGGCACCAAAAATGGAAGAAGAGAGAAAGAAAAACTAAGAAAGCTCATGCTAAGGAGGGGCTTTAGGGTTTGTGCAGCTACATGGATGAATGCTGAGTAAAAGGAGCCAACAAGGATGGAAAAAAATAAAAGAAGGAGCACGTAGTGAGTGAGTTATTCATCATCTCAAGTCCCACATGAAGGGGCTTGATAAATTTTAGTTTGCATTCAAGGCCCAAAAACTACAGTTTCTAAATGGTACACCCTTTATATTTATGAAATCATCTATTTTATGAAGATCTAGAAGGTCTTTGTTAACCTTTAGCAATGAAGCTTTGAGATCTTTTGATAAATAGTTAGGGGTTTTATGGTTTAAGCTAGATGCATTGTGAAAATAAGAAAAGAGAAATATGTGTTTAAGGGATTTAGATACAGTGAATCCCTAAAACTAAATAACCTGGAAGTTACATTATGATTGATGAATAAATAAGAACCCAAATAGAGGTTAGTATAATCAAATCCTCCATCCATGGTTTCTGGTATTATGAGAGTATCAAATGCATTATGAAGAAATGGCATGAAAGGAAAATATACGATTTGAAACCCTCTCAAGTTGTAGCATGCTACAGGAGCAACTTGAGGATCATATGGTTTGGGGAAATTAAAAGATGAAATAAATAGATGCTTTCAAAGCCTAGGCAATAGGGTTTTAAGGGCAATGTCAAGACAAGGGCATAAACATAGTCACAAATCTAGGAGAAAGGACAATCATCCTTAAAGACCACATGATATTCATCATGCATATAGGACAGTGCTAATGAAGAGAACAAATAACATGATGTGTTGAATGTCTTAGTTTATGAGGGTTTCAATAGGCAGGAATAATGATTAGACAAATATGAGAATTTAGAGGACAATCATCTAGAAGGGTGACATTCATTTAAAAAGAAGATAGTGATTGTTGTTTTATGAAGACCTTTTATTGAGACCCTTTATTGGAAACCAATGAATGTGCAATGGATCAAATATAAAGCATAAAGTGCCAATGATTTTTGTTAATGACAGTCCAAGGCAGTCCTTTAGGCATGATAGTCCTAATAAAGAATACAATGGCTAACCATAATACAAAAGGGGAATAAAAAGGCCTTGATAATCATAGTTAGAAGTTTGAGTTTAAAGGACAATCAATAATGGAAATCAGGACAATCATATAGCAAATAGACAGTGGTAGTCAAGAGAGGTTTGTGCTAAGTAAGGGATCATGTCCATCAATATAGTAATAAACAAGAAAATACTAGAAGGCAATCAACCTCATTAGGGTAGTCCATTAAAAGGAAACAATTTTCAAAGTTTAAAATACAAAGAAAACCTTTGAAGATGGATAATGAGAGGATCCTCAAGCATAGTCACCAAAAGGCAATATTCCTCAAGGTTTATAAATAGAGCTACCACAAAGCATTAATTGAGGACATTCATTGATGTTATTATAGGACTGTCACACTAAATATAGTCAACATGGTGAGGATAACTGATAGTTAGCTTAATGCAAGGGGTTTCAAGTGTATGATGGTAGTGAAGGTGGTAGATGATAGCTAGCTAGCAAATGGTGACTATCACAAATTTATAAGATAGTCCATTAATGTTGGAATAAGATGACTTCAACAACACTATAAATCATTATTTGATGGATTGATGAGTATCCAGATAATAGTTTGAAATTGCTTAACATCTGTAATTTTTTGGATATTGAGACCTCAAAGCTTGAATATTCAAACTCTCAGTGTAATATGCATTGCATTTGATAATTTTCTCTTGGGGATTCCACCATCTAACAAAGTGTTTTATGCCAAGGAAACCCTACAAGAGTTGACAAAAGAAACATTCAACAGTCCAAAGATGCATAGTTTATGGGCATATGGGTAGATTAGTGATCACCATGCATAAATGAGAGAGGACAATAGTCAAGTCTTAAAAAATCTCATAAAGTATGACAGTCCTAGAGACATCACACAAGGTCAAAAAGGCATTGGTCACGACAATGAAAAGATGGAGGATAGTCCTATCATTCGTGCAAAGGCTTAAAAATTAGAGGTCACATGAGAGGTTTTGAGCATTGGGAAATGTTGTAAAGAAATTGATGGTGGTCAAAGGTATTGACCAAGGAGGATAGTCTTAGACATTAAAGAGGGACAATCATAGTTTACAACAAACAACAAAGTGAGAGCCCCAAAGAATGTGAAGGATAGTAATACCACTTTATCATGCTAAGAGTCATTGATAAGATTGTCATCACAAAGATCAATGTATAGAATGCAAAGGAAAATGATCTTGAGGCTAAGAAAGAAATCTTTGAAAATGATAATAACAGTCATATGGTGATATAGTTATGTAAAGAGGCAGATTTTCTCAGGTCAATAGTACATAGAACCTAATGATAGCCAAAAGTACAAAGGGAAGAGTTTGTTGAAGGAGATAATAATGACAATAAAAGCCACCATCAAAGGGTATCAATGGATGTGGTGCATAGAGTAAATAAAGGGACAGACATAAATATCATTCCAATGCACAAGTACAAATAGCAAATGTAGGGCAGCAGTCAAAGCATTTATGACTGTGATAAAACTTCATACTATGAGCCAAATTGAATGTCATGTGTGGAGAATAATTAATGGATTGTGATTTATCCTTCTTGGAACCTTGAAAATCCTTTTTACATATAAAGGAAGGTTTTGATATATGAAGGAAATCCAATGGTTATGAGAGATCTTAAGTTCAATCAAATACATAAGAGAACAGAGGCATGGCACACATAGTCAAAAGCAAGTGGAAAGGGCAGATTATCACCATGAATCTGAGCAGTAAGGAGACTATCAAAGAAGGGGAAATAAATCACAAGATGATAATTCCATGAACAAATCCTTATGATTGTCTTGAACATTGCACCGAACTATCAAGTAATCAATCCTTATGAGACTATTTGCAAGGGAAAAATTTATGATTAAGAAGGGCAGTCACAAGGGCAGTTTATTATGAAAGTGTAAAAATAGATTTGAAGAAATAACTTTTTGTACCTTTGGGTGTATTCCTTGAAGAAATTTTATTCTTTGTTATTAAGTATGACAAGAACAGTGGCATATAACTTCATGTTGAAGAAAATTGATCTAAAGATTTGACTTGCATATTTAAAGTTGTATACCAAATTCAATATTAATGGGTTTGATTATATTATGTTGTCTTGTAACCTATATTGGTTGCAAGGAAAGGAACTTATAGTTTGACCTGATGCATTTTGTAGTGGAAAAATCTAGTATTATAGCCTTAAATGTTGCATTATTAATAGTACACATGAATATCTTTATTTATCTTTATCTTGTCTCCTTCATTTGGAAGGCACAATTTTAATTGTTTGGTTTAAGGGATTTTTGCATAGCTTTATGAACATGAATGGAATTATACTTTTATGAACTATATTGATACAATATTATATCAATAACATGGAAAATAGTTCTTACAAAAGTAAAAAAATCCATCCAATCTCATTCAAATTAGTTGTATGTATGAGAGAAGGATAATGCGACAAATCTACAAATGAGAAACTCAACAAGAAATGTATTTAATATCATGAAAAAAAATTTATGATCTATTTGCACTGTGACAAATTAGTGTGCATATTATTTGATGCTATAAAGTTAATAATTCTATGGGTTTAGTTATTCTATGAAGATTCTTAAAAGTGTGCTATTCAGATTTGTTGATTTCAAGATCATTATGGAAAAATTGAGCTATGCTAAAAATATTTGGATCTCTAGGATCTGCAATTTAAGCAAGGCTCAATATTGCCAATTGATAAATCATTATCTGTGCCCTAAACATACTATTAAAAGCATGTTCACGTGAATGTTGTGGCAACATTTTTGGATATAAAAAAGATTACGATTTGGGTGAGAGATGTTCAAGGAACCAGTAAAGAAGTACCCCACATGGATTTTTCATAGCCTCAAAATAGTTGAAAACATATTTTTTTGTACATCTGGCTTGTTGTTGGCCATTTTTTGGGTTAGGAATTCTAGTTCATTTTCTTTTCTTTTTTTGAATTGGAAAATACACTAACATAGATATGCATTGTATCTCGAGGTGATGAACAAAATAAAATGTTTAAAACAAAATATTCTTCAAAACTTAGAGGTGAATGCACTAATAAGGTGTTTAGCCTCTAGTCAATTCTTTATGTTTACTCTAAATTGAAGGAAATTTATTACTTAAATTTTTTTAGCTACCATAGTTCACGACTCCTCGCTTGCTATCTTTGTGTTGGGAACACAAGACTTGTGCATGATTTCCCAAATTTTATTGTGTGTTTGCAGGTAAGCATTAGCAATCATGTATACTACTAGGAGGAAAATTCAAAAGGAAAAGGTTGCAGAGCCTGATGACTTTGAGGAGTCTATGGCTTAGGTGAGGATAAAATCTTGTTATGCATACCTATCTTTGATGCAATATGTATTAGGTTTCTTCCAGGTTGTTGTAACTACCCTTCCTCTATACTATATGCCTTATTTGATTTGGAGAACACCAATCAAAAGTTGAAGAGTGAACTTAAATATTTGTATATCACTTTGGAGAAACATCTAGGTGTTCATTGCTAGAAATTGATTTGTATTTTCTCCCACATTTCTACTATTGGATTCCTCGGCTTATATCTTGATAAATCCTCCTATATAAGAGTTTTAGACTACTATGACTGCCAACCTTGACAATCTATCTTTAAACAATGCCATGATTTTCCATCATTCATCATTAAAATCTTTTAACACCTCAGGTTAATGGATTTGAATACCATGCTACAAAAACTTAATGAAGTAATTTCCTTAAAGGGGTAACAATGTTTTTTGCACTCCATAGTGTTGACCATAGGTATGGTTAAATCTTGAGGTGATTTTCCTACTATTGCTTCAAGGTTCATGACACAATCTACTGAAAACTTCTTGCTCATTCATACCTTGTTAATTTTACCTATGATATTGCATTGCATATATCTGATGTACTTCACCTTTAAATGTCCATATTGAAATGTATTCCTTTGTGGACTGTTATTTACTTTTGAAACTCATCCATAAACATAAAAAATTCACTACCACAGGTTTTTCCCTTTATCATTTGACTTGACTATGCATTGTAAAGAGGTCTACCATAATCTTCTTAATGACTCATTCATTGTTTTGCTTTTCCCTTTGGTTTAACATATAAAAAATGTCCTTGTCATTGTGTTTTCCTTAATGTGCCTTCAAATTCTACTCCTAAACTGCAGCAAGGTCAAAAACCTCACCAATATCTAAACCATCCTACATATTGATGTGACATGATTGTTGTCCTTAGGTTTGCTATTCTTGCATAGTCCATTGTGCTAAGGACTCACCTTACATGGTTTTTTGTTACTATCATTTTCAATATAAATATTGTCCTTCATGCCCTTTTCATGTGCCTTTGTTCATATGACTACCCCTATGCATTGTGAAAGACTTGTCATACATTCATATTGACTACCCTTAATGTGCTTGCATCAATTGTCCTTTTGGTGATGTGACTACCCTTAATCAGCTGAGATCTTTATGCATTGAAACCTCATTGTCAACCAACTATGACTACAGGTTTGCATCATGCTAGGGTTTGGCTGTCAACATTACTACCCTCTCTTAGAATGTTGTCTCCTTGTTGTTATGCACAGTCCTTAGCCATTGATTCATTTCACTTTAGGTCTATCATTTGCATTGTGAAGGTCACTATTTTAAACATATTGAATGTGACTTGAAAACCTCCCATATGCCTTTGTTGATTCAAGGACTGTCCTTGTTAAACCCGTCATGGCTTCACTATTGGATACCTTTTGACTATAGTCTACCACTGCCCTAAAGGACATATAATATATTTGAAGCATAAAATATCCCTTTTCCCTACTCTCCATTTCTTGAATAGATAAAAGGTAATTTGTAGTGTCAAAAGACAGGTCTGTCGTTACCTTTGTCTTCACTTTTGAACCTCATTCATGCAGTAGAATCAAGAGGAAAAATTAATGAAATTTTTTATTTTCCATGGGATTCTTTGGCAAGAATAACACATCATGATGTTTCCAAGATTGATCCTTTCAATAGGCATCTTAATATAGAGAAATTATCTATTGTACATCAAATAATAAATTACTATAGATCGCCACCATATCTTGTTTATGGACCACTTGATACTAGTAAGACGAAAACATTAATAGATGCCATATTGCAAATCCTCAAAAGCAATTCAAAGGCCAGTATTCTTGCATGTGCCCCTTCAAGTTCTACTTCTGATATATTAGTGGAGAGAATAAGAAAAATTTAAATCTTATTATCATTCTCACCCTGCAATCTTAGAGCTTCCTTCTTGAATCTTCTCTTGAAGTTATTTGATTGCTTGTGTTGGAAAAGGGATTCAAAAATTTAATTTTTCCTTTGATGAACTTCCAAAAAAAAAAATCTACGTTTTTTGTTGACATCGTGGGTATTGATGAAAGAGAAGAGTAGAAGAAATGTGATACCATGGAATGTCATCATTAAAGGATATATTCAAAATTGGTTTTTTTTGAAAATTCCTAGAAAATTTTGAGAAAATGCAACCACTGGGTGTAATTCCCAACTCCTCAACCTTTGAAAGCATCCTTCATACCTATGTGTGAATTGGAGCTTTGGATGAGGATATGAACATCCATCAAAAGCATATTTGGAAATGGATTTTTATCAGATATTGTAGTTGGAAGTTCCACTTTGGATAACCAAATCCTTCACAAAAACTTCTACACAACCACCGTAACATGGCACGGTTGTTGTTGGGCCTTCATGGTGATGCAGGAAAATCATGTTGAGTCACCCGCTCTCCCATGGGAATGATTTGAAGATTTTGTGGGAGAGTGCATGAATCAACATGCTTTTCCTACATCACCACGAAGGCCCAACAAAAACCATGTGATGTTGCAGTGGTTGTGCAAAAAAATTTGTGAAGTCTTTGGTGATCCGAAGTGGAACTTGCAACTACAATATTTGATAAAAAAATCCACTTACAAATATGCTTTTGATGGATGTTCATATCCTCATCCAAAGCTCCAATTCACACACAGGCTGGAAGGACACTTTCAAAGGTTGAGGAGTTGGGCTTTACACCCATTGGTTGTATTTTCTTAAAATTTTCTAAGGACTTTTCAGAAAAACCCATTTGGAACATATCCTTTAATCACGACATTCCATGATATCACATTTCTTTGAGGAATTTTTGAAAATAGTTCACTTTCCTGGTCTATGCTTCCACATTTTCATGTATGTCTAGTAGAGCACTTGTAACTACAACATATGACAAAAAGCCCCTATTGTTATGCTTTGATGGATGTCCCTTTGTTATTACCGGATATCTGATGTAGTGCACATTATTATAGTGCAAGCCTATTTTTTATATTTTTTCATTTAGCATCACCAATATTCTCCATAAGAACATTGTCTCTATTTAAAATGATGGAAATGGTTCACATCTCTCAAAACAATTTCTCTTGCAACAATCTTGGAGATGAATTTAGATGCAGTATGAAAATCAAAACATACTTGAAGGTTTTTAACAACTCTAATAGTTGTACCAAGGGCCATGTTTAACAAACCAAATGCAATTGCTAACTTTTCACTATGGTGGCAGATAAATGATTCTTTTTTTTTATATTCCACAACATTAAGTAAAATATTGAATCTAGAAATACGCTACTACCTTCATTTACTAAACCAATTTATCCAATTTTGCATAGCTCTCCCATGTTTGTGGATGTGATATGTCTCCTACAAAAACACATGCACCATTTTATGCCCTTCAATCCAACTACATGGATGTATCTTTTAAATTCCTCTCTTTTGTAACATATCAAATTTGTAGATAGGTTTGTTTTGTAGCAACACCCTCTAAAATTAATTGCTACGCAACAACTAGGTCAAATTAGCCCTGTTTTCCAAAGCAACTATTTGAAATTATTCATCCAATCTATCACACTTATTTCCAAGGCTTCAACCATGTTGCATGGGGTCTAAAACTCCAAATTTTATCAACTGGAACATTTACAAATTCATTTATCATCTAAAACCTAAGTCTAACCTCTACTCCTAAGCCTAATACATAGAGATATTAGGCTCGGGCTTGATCAAACACTGTCTTACCTCCATCCCTTGTATCTACAAACCCTACCAACATGAAAAGAATCATAACTAACCCTATTCCACTGATTTTTAGAATTTTCCACCAGTGGGATAGTCTTCTAATCCATGATTCTTCTCTCAAGCCCTCAAAACTAGGGTTTCCTGGCTACTTTCAAAAATTTGCCTCAAACTCACCCAAATCTCAATGAAAAACAATAAAACAAAAACCAAAAGATAGTTAACTCATCCCAACATCAGTTACAAATCGAATTAGTTCATTTTTACATAGTATGGAACCATACAATCTTCTGTAGCAATAGAAATACACAGAAATTGCAGAAAACAGTGACTTTCTTTATTGTTTGATCACAAAAATATCTCCAAAAGTTTTCCTCGAGCATTTCAATGTATATTGAAACATGTTCAACCAAAAACCAATGCTCCTAAACTACCTTTCAAATAGATGACCATTCAACTTCCATATACAAGCCAAAATGCAAAGTTGCTTTGCAACATTTATAACAGAATGACAACTTTTCACCAATTGACCCCACATGAACAAAAACCACTTACCACATTTCAACATGGTCTAAATAGACCTTATTAAAAACAAAAGTGACCCAACATCATGAAAGACTCACAATTGAGCCATATTTACAAAAACACCTAGGTGCCCCTACACCATACACTCGGGGAGAACAAAATCTCAAGCCCCACTTGAGATCAAATCTTGAACTATAGTTCCCTGCTTCTTAATGTCTTCCTCTGTCATCCATGCAACATTATCCATTGGAAGGCCTTTCCACTTCACTAGGTACTCATTGTACACCATATGCCTTGTTCTTTTAGCTTCCTTTGTGTTGAATATACCTTCAAGCTTCAATGGTTGGCTTGGTGGAAAATCCTTGACCCAATCTTAATCTAGAACTCCTGATGTACCTGCATCTTCACCTACATTCACAAATAATTTAAAAGGATATAGGTTAGAAACATTAAAAATTAGAGAGATAGCCACTCCATGAGGGAGTTCTATCTCATAGGCATTTTCTCCAAATTTGTGGACCACCCTACATGGCCCAATCTTCTTCATTTGTAGCTTTGAATACTTCCCTTTTGGTAGCCTTTCTTCCTCAAATGAGCCAATACCAAGTCCCCCACTTTGAACTAAACCTCTCTTCTCTTCAAATCTACATGTTGCTTGTATTTTTCCACTTTTTTGAAGTTTTTCCCTAGCTTGTTGATGTATATCCTTCATTGCCACTACAAACTCTTCTCCTTCAGCACTCCTCTCCATACCACTCAAATCTCTGAGCTTAAACACTCCCCTTGGTTACAATCCATATACAATCTCAAATGGGCTTTTTCCAACACTTCTATTGACAAAGTTATTATATGCAAACTCAACTTGGGGGAGAATTAGATCCCATTGTTGTGAATGATCTTTTGTCAAAAATTTGAGAAGATTCCCAAGGCTCCTATTGACTACTTCAGTTTTCTCATCTGTTTGTGGATGATAGGAAAACCTAAAAGTCAAGTTTGTTCCCAAATTCTTCCAAAGGGTTCTCCAAAAGTGACCCACAAACTTACTATCCCTATAAAAATAAATTTCCAATGGTAGTCCATGAATCCTAACCACCTCCTTGAAAAACAACCCTGGAATGTATGAGTCATCATTTGTGCATTTACAGGGTATAAAATGAGCCATTTTTCTAAACCGGTCTACAAAAACAAACACACCATCAAAGACTCTCTAAGTTTTAGGAAACCCTAACACAAAGTCCATGTTGATGGACTCCCATGGCCTATTTGGAATAGGAAAAGGTTGGTAGAGACCTGCATTTGTACTCCAACCCTTGGCCCTTTGATAAACAACACAATTTTCAACAAATTTTTTGATGTCACCTTGCATCTTTGGCCAATGATAATACCTTCTTACTTACTCTAAAGTTTTATCCACACCAAAGTGACCCCCTAAGCTACCAAAATGATTCTCTTTAATCAAATTAGTCCTCATAGAGCATTTAGGAATACATAACTAAGCACCCTTAAACAATAAGCCATCTTGTATCAAAAAATCAAAATATTCTTCATGGAAAGTGCCATTGAACTGATTACAAATAGCATAAGCATCCTTGAAATCATCACATCCTTCATACATACCTTTAAAAGCATCAATACCTACACTTTGGAGTTGAATTTCTTGAACCAACATTTGTCTTCTGCTTAAAGCATCCACCACCTTGTTTGACTACCCCTTTTTGTGTTTTATGGTGAAGGTGAAGATTTGGAGGTACACCACCCACTTCACATGTTTGTGGTTGAGTTTGTCTTGGCTATTGAGGAACTACAAAGCATGATTGTCAATAAAAACAATAAACTCTTTAGGAAGGAGATAGTGTCTTTACTTCTTCAATGATTGGACCATGGCATACAATTCCAAGTCATAAGAAGAATACTTATTCTTTGCTTCATTGAGCTTCTCACCAAAAATGCAATAGGTCTACCCTCTTGACTCAGTACTACCTGAATTGCATACCCACTTTTATCACATTCTATTCTGAAAACTTTGTTAAAATTAGGTAAGGCTAAGATTGGTTGTTGTGCTACCCTATTTTTTAGATATTAGAAAATATTTTCTACCTCATCAGACCATATAAATATTTTCCTTTTATCCCCTTTGATTTGTTGGAAATATGTGTCTCAATCCCATAGGCTGAAACCTCTATTAGAGCCAAGTCGCTGTGACATATTCTATGTCTGGCCGACGAGCAGATTTGTAGCCTTATGTTTTGTACAGGTCAATGTGACCTTGCAGAAGTCTTGCCAAATGGTTACACATTGGAGTCTTCGGTGTGACCTCTTACCATGTGGAGATCTCTGGCTGACAGGCCATTCATATCGAGCGTCGGGGAGACTCATAGTGACCGGGGGCTTCGAGGTGACTTGAACACTCGGGAAGACGTCCTAGTGACAATGGAAGGTCTCGCCGACAAGGGTACACTTGGGGTCTTCGTGGTGACAAAGACTTTAGTATGAAGTCTTGGTGACCGATGGAGAGTCTCGCTGATGATGAGGGGTCTTTGGTATAACTCTTGGCGGATGGTGGTCTCAGGGTAACTTGGAGATTTCAGTAAGAACTCTCAGTGAGATTGGTATGTCTTGATGACTGTTCAGTGCTCGATATAACATAAAGATCTCGATGAAACCTCTTGGTGACAGTTGAATGTCTTAGCGATAGATGGGTGCTGATGGAAATGCTAATGTTTCAGTATGACTTAGGACTTCGGTATGAATACCTGGCGAAAGCGATGAGTCTCGCCGACTGGTGGATGCACTCAGATTAACTTGAAGGCTCAGCGTGAGGTCCTGGCGAGAGCAGTATGTCCTGCCAATAGAATGACTCTCTGGTGTGACTTAGGATATTGATATGTGGTCTCATTGAAGAGCGATAGTCTTGCCGAAAGGAAAACTGAAGTCGATGCAATGGGTGAACTCGATATAACCTCTTGTCAATTGTAAGGACTCTTGGCGATATCGAATGCTGACTGTGTTGGCATCAAGGAGACACGGTTAGTGTCTCACCAATATGCAAACATAGCTTGATTGTCTTTTGACCGTTTGACTTTCCTATGTGGTGTTTCATGGACCAATCAAAGAAGCCGAATGGGAACCGTTGGAAGACAGTTCATTGTGGTAGTTCTAAGAGGAAGCTTGACATACAGGGGCGACATGGTTATACTTTGTGATCGTAGATTGTGATAGGTTAGATGGTTGGATGAATCGATGGATTGTTGTGTGATTGTATCACAGTGATTTCTATTCTATAAAGATTGTAACTTGAAGGTTTTTGTACAAGTTTGATCATTGTGAAAGCTGTTGAAATATGACATCAGAAAGATAAGTCTGATATTTGTATGTAATCTCCATTACTGTAATACAAAGTGATTTATCTTGGTGTGGTGGGTTTTTCTCCTGTAAGGGTTTTCCCACGTATATCTGGTGTCCATATGTGTGTGTCAAATACTCTATTTCAGTAATCTCTTTCATGTGCATCTTAATTGGACTGTAATTGTAATTTTAAAAGGTATCTTTGCATTCTTCCCTGAGGTTTTGACGTTAGGAGAGTTGTTTCTGCATCTAGCTTTCCTTGCAAGTGGTATCAGAGCCTGGCCAGTTGTGTTATCTTTATGGGTACATTGGGTTTTTTGTGTCAATTTCCATTCAGTGGGAGTCTTGTAGAAGTTTGTCAATTTCTAATTACAGATTGAGATGACTAGCACATCAGGAAAGATTGAAATAGAGAAGTTCAATGGCAGCAATTTTGAGTTATGGAAACTTAAGATGGAAGATCTATTGGTTGATCATGATCTTTGGATTGTTGTGTCTAGAGTGAAACCTACAGGCATGAAGCAAGATGATTGGGACCTTGCAGATAGAAATTATAAGGGGCTGATAAGGCTCTGTTTGGCAGACTTCGTTCTTCTCAATGTGCATGAAGAGAAGACTGCATCTTCCTTGTGGAAGAGACTGGCATCTATTTATCAGGGGAAGTCCTTGGTGAATAAAATTTTCTTGAGGAAGAAGTTGTACACTTTAAGAATGCAGGAAGGAGGTTCTGTAGCTGATCATTTGAATGCATTCAATATGCTAATTGCACAGTTAACATTTGCTAGTGTGAATATTGATGAAGAGGATCATTGTATGCTGATATTGTGTTCTTTGCTAGATTCATGGGATCACCTAGTGATGGCTATTGGGAGTACAACATCTAGTTTCAAGATGGAAGATGTTGTTGCTTCTTTGTTATCAGAAGAAATGAGAAGGAAATCTTCTGAGATGGCAAAGGAGGCCCTTGCTATTAGAGGAAGGTCGAAAGAGAAAGGCAAGAAGAAGGACAAGAAATCTAAATAGAAATCAGAGGGGAGATCAAAGTCTCCTGGCAAGAAGTTCAAGGTGAAGTGTTGGAACTATGGGCAACCTGGTCATGTCCGAAAGGATTGTAAAGAGGAGGAGAAGAAGAAGAAGAAGAAGAAGTATTCTTCCGACAATGATTCTTCTCACAGTGATGGAGACACCTTCATTGCAGCCTTGGCTACATAGACATCAGATGATGTTTGGCTGATTGATTCTGGAGCATCTTTCCACATGACATCTCATAGAGACTGGTTCAAAAAGTATGAAGAATATGATGGTGGAAAGGTATACTTGGCAAGTGATTCAACTTTGGAAATTGTTGGCTGTGGAAGAGTGAGAATCCAATTCCCTGATGGAAGAGTGAAGGGAATCAATAATGTAATGCATATACCAGGTCTGGCTCAAATCTTACTTTTTGTAAGTATGCTAAATGATATTGGAGTGCAAGTCACATTCTTTGGAAATGGTTGCAAGATGACTAGAGGCTCAATGGTGCTAGCAATGGGTGCTCGTATTGGTACCTTGTACAAGCTGGATGCACATGCTATTCAATGTAACAATGTCTCAGTAAAGTCACAGAAGGCTACTCATGGAGGAAAAGAGGGAAATGTTCCTAATTGTGTAAACTCTATGGAAGTTAAACTTCCAGCAAAAAAGACTATGCTCTAGCATCATAGGCTAGGCCACATAGGAGAAAAAGGTTTAAAAACCTTGAAGAATAAAAATCTAGTTGAGGGGCTTGAAGATTGTAACCTTGAATTTGAATTCTGTGAACACTGTATATATGGAAAGCAGCACCGTGTTTCTTTTTATTCCAATCCTCATAAATCTTCTGGTTTGCTAGATTATATTCATTATGATGTATTTGGTCCAGTGAATGTTCCTTCTTTGTCTAAGTCAAGGTACTATGTATCATTTATTGATGATTATTCAAGAAGAGCATTTGTCTATTTTTGAAAAGTAAATCAGAAGTGTTCACAATTTAAGGAATTTAAGAACCTTGTAGAAAATCAAACTGGAAGAAAAATTAAATGTTTAAGGACTGATAATGGTGGTGAATTTTGTTCTGATGATTTCGAGAGGTATTAAAAGACCATGGGATTAAAAGACATAAGACTACACCTTATACTCCACAGCAAAATGAAGTTGTAGAAAGGTTCAATAGGACAGTGATGGAGAGAGCACGAAGTATGCTGAGTAGTGTTGGTTTGGAGGAGAAGTTCTGGGCTGAGGTTGTTGCTACTACATGTTACTTGATTAATCGTTCTCCAAATTCTTCTCTTGTTGAGAAAACACCTTTGGAAGCGTGGTCTGGTAAGAAGCCCTCTTTGAGACATATTCGTGTTTTTGGCTGTGAGGCATATGCTCATGTGTCATATGAGAAAAGATCTAAATTGGAGAACAAGGTTGTCAAATGTATTTTTATTGGCTATAGCGCTAGAATAAAAGGATACAAGCTTTGGAATCCTGATATAGAGAAGGTTGTATACAGTAGAAGTGTAATCTTTCATGAATTGAAGCCTTCTACCTTGGATCTGTAGTCAGAGACAAAGTCAGAAAAAATAAGGATGTAGTTGTAATTCCTCCTACACCAGAGAAAGAGGAATTGAAAATTCAAAATGTACCTAAAACTGAGGAGAGCTTAAGCTTCTGAAGTTCTGAAGAAGAAGAACCTCAGCCTCAGCAAGTGAGGAGGTCAACCCATGAAATAAAACAACCTGATAAGTATGGGTTCTCTTTGATAGATTCTACTTGTGCCTATGCTTTAATTTCTAGCACTGATGAGCCTAGGACTGTAAAGGAGGCATTTAGAATGTCTGATTTAGACTCTTGATTGGAAGCCATGAATGAGGAAATGGCATCATTAGAAAATAATGAAACTTGGAGTTTGGTGCCCTTGCCTAAAGGCAGAAAATCTGTTGGCTACAAATGGGTATTTAAAAAGAAGATTGGTCTGGATGGCAGTGTGGAAAAGTACAAGGCAAGATTGGTTGCGAAGGGTTATTCCCAAGTAGAGGGAATTGATTATGGGGAGATTTTTCTGTAGCTAAGTTGATGTCCATTAGATTTCTTTTGTCACTTGCAGTAGCGTATGACTTAGAGGTCGAACAGATGGATGTGAAGACAACATTTCTTCATGGTGATCTTGAAGAAAAAATCTATATGCCCCAGCCTGAGCACTTTGTTAAAAAAGGTAAAGAGAAACCGGTTTGCAAGTTAAAGAAGTCTCTGTATGGGTTAAAACAGTCACCTAGAATGTGGTACCAGAAATTTGATACATTTGTATTATCTTTGGGATTTGTAAGATCAAAATCTGATCATTGTGTCTATTATAAAGCTGAAAGTGATCAAGTTCTTATTATTGCTCTCTATGTTGATGATATGTTGTTCATAGGCAATAGTAAGCTAATGATTTCTGATCTTAAGTCTCAACTGTCTGCTAAGTTCGAAATGAAAGATATTGGTGCAGCAAGATATATTCTGGGGATGGAGATAACCAGGGATAGGAATAGTAGAAAACTCTGGCTCCCAGAGTAAGTATATCAAGACTTTTCTAGAGAGATTTTGCATGAATGATTGCAAGTAGCTAGTTGTTCCAGTCATGCAGGGAACGGCTATCTGTTGAAGACTATCCAAAATCTCCTACTAAGATGGAGGACATGACTAGTGTACCCTATGCTAGTGTGGTTGGAAGTCTTATGTATGCAATGGTCTGTACAAGGCTAGAGATTTCCCAAGTAGTGGGAGTTTTTAGTCAGTTTATGGCTAATCCTGGAAGGACACATTGGGATGCTATGAAAAGAGTTTTTAGATATTTGAAGGGCACTTCAGATTTTGATTTGTGTTACCATGGGAACTTGGTTGAATCACAAAGGACTCTTAGTATTCGAGGCTATGTGGATTCTGATTGGGAAGGGGACATTGACAGCAGGAGGTCCACCAATGGATACATTTTCATGTTGAATGGTGGTGCAGTGAGTTGGATGAGTAAGCGGCAGGTTGTAGTCGCTTTGTCCACTACAGAGGCTGAATACATGGCAGCTACTCATGCTTGTAAAGAAGCATTTTGGTTAAAATGTTTGTGTTCTAACATTGGTTTTGATGCAGGGGAAAATAACTATTTTTTGTAACAGTCAGAGTGCAATTTATCTAGCAAAGAATCCTAGTTTCCATGCTAGGACGAAACATATAGATGTATAGTACCGCTTTGTATGAGATATGGTGGAGGATGGAAAGGCCAGTTTGGAAAAATTTGATACTTTGGAGAATGTTGCAGATGCATTAACGAAGCCAGTGAGCATAGACAAGTTCAAGTGGTGTGCCAGTTCAATGGGCCTTAGTGCCCATGATTTTCAGTAAGTTTTGTTGTGCTCTGGAGGTGCCTGTGTGATCTTTGTCAAGTGGGAGATTGTTGGAAATATGTGTCTCAATCCCATAGACTGAAACCTCTATTGGAGCCAAGTCGGTGTGACATATTCTATGTCTAGCTGACGAGCAGATTTGTAGCCTTATGTTTTGTACAGGTTACTATGACCTTGTAGAAGTCTTGTCGAACGGTTACACATTGGAGTCTTCAGTGTGACATGTTGTGTTCAGTGTGACCTCTTACCACGTGGAGATCTCTGGCTAATAGGCCATTCATATCGGGCGTCGGGGAGACTCATAGCGACCGGAGGCTTCGGGGTGACTTGAACACTCGGGAAGAAGTCCCAGTGACAATTGAAGGTCTCGCCGACGGGGGTACACTTGGGGTCTTCGCGGTGACTCAAAGACTTTGGTATGAAGTCTTGGCGACCAATGGAGAGTCTCGCCGATGATGAGGGGTCTTTGGTATAACTCTTGGTGAATGGTGGTCTCAGGGTAACTTGGAGATTTTGGTAAGAACTCTCAGCGAGAGTGGTAAGTCTTGCCGACTGTTCGGTGCTTGATATAACATAAAGATCTCGATGAAACCTCTTGGCGACAGTTGAATGTCTTAGCGATAGATGGGTGCCGATGGAAATACTAATGTTTCGGTATGACTTAGGACCTCGGTATGAAGTCCTGGCGAAAGTGATGAGTCTCGCCGACCGGTGGATGCACTTGGATTAACTTGAAGGCTTGACATGAGGTCCTGGTGAGAGCGGTATGTCCTGCCGACAGAATGACTCTGCGGTGTGACTTAGGATATCGATATGTGGTCTCACCGAAGAGTGATAGTCTTGCCGAAAGGAAAACTGAAGTCGATGCAACGGGTGAACTCGATATAACCTCTTGTTGATTTTAAGGACTCTTGGTGATATCGAATGCTGACTGTGTTGGAATCAGGGACACACGGCCAATGTCTCACCGATATGCCAACACAACTTGATTTCCTTTTGACCGTTTGACTTTCCTATGTGGCATCTCGTGGACCAATCAGAGAAGTCGAATGGGAACCGTTGGAAGACAATTCATTGTGGTAGTTCTAAGAGGAAGCTCAACAGACAGGGGTGACATGGTTATACTATGTGATCGCAGATTGTGATGGGTTAGATGGTTGGATGAATCGACAGATTGCTGTGTGATTGTATTAGAGTGATTTCTATTCTGTAAAGATTGTAACTTGAAGGTTTCTGTACAAGTTTGATCATTGTGAAAGCTGTTGAAATATGACATTAGAAAGATAAGTTTGATATTTATATGTAATCTCCATTACTGTAATACAAAGTGATTTCTCTTGGTGTGGTGGGTTTTTCTCTCGTAAGGGTTTTCCAATGTATATCTGGTGTCCATATGTGTGTGTCAAATACTCTATTTCAGTAATCTCTTTCATGTGCATCTTAATTGGACTGTAATTGTAATTTTAAAAGGTATCTCTACATTCTTCCCTAAGGTTTTGATGTTAGGAGAGTTGTTTCCACATCTAGCTTTCCTTACATGATTGTATCAATGATTGGAGAGTAGATATGACTAAAATTCTTCATAATTTTTTTATAAAAGCTAGCTAGGCCATGGAAACTTCTTACCTCATTGACTGAAGTTGGAGTGGGCCAATTGAGAATTGCTTCTACCTTGTTGGGCTCCATCTTCAAAGTACCTTTTGAGATCACAAAGCCAAGATAAACCAACTCCTCCTTCATGAATTCACACTTCTTAAAATTGATCATCAAATTTTCTTCATTCAGCCTCTTCAACAACATGTCCAAATGTTGCAAGTGTTCCTCCTTAGCCTTACTAAACACAAGAATATCATCCAAGTAGACAACTACAAACTTACCTGTGAAGGGTTTCATAACTTTATTCATTAGTCTCATAAAAGTGCTTGGTGCATTTAAATCCCAAATGGCATTACCATCCATTCATAGAACCCCTCATTAGTTTTAAAGGTAGTTTTCCACTCATCCCCCTCTCTAATTCTAATCTGGTGGTAGCCACTTTTGAGATCAATGTTTGAAAATTAACAAGCCCCTCCTTAGGATTGGACTTCCTTAGGCACATTTTCAACCTTGGTTGTTGTCATAATAGATTTAGTTATGATTATAATTGCATACCCTTTTCCACCTTCTTCTTTCATGGTTTTCAAGAATTCTTTTTCCCCAACCAACTTTACACTTGAACCTACTTGTGTGTCTACATTTTCATCTTGCAATGAAGTAAGTGTGAATGAAACCCCATATTTTTCAATCACATAGGTATTTTTTTGTCCATGATGTTTAGCTTTTTTGTCATATTGCCAAGGTCTTCCTAACAATAGATGAAAAACATCCATTGGGATGATGTCACTCAATATCTTGTCTTTATACCCCCCCAATATTGAATTTGACCCATGCTTTCTCATTAACTAGGACTTGTTGACCCTTATTCAACTAGGAGACCTTGCAAGGAGTGGGGTGAGGGATTATTTTCATCTTAAAATTTTCAACCATTTCTAAAGAAACCAAATTATCTGTGGAACCAGAATCAACAACTTTACACACCTTACCTTGAGATTTTTAGGTGGTTCTAAAGAAATATTTTATTTGAGGAGGCTCCTTCACCATAGGGACTTTGAGCAATGTTCTTCTCATCATCAGAGATTCTCCAATTTATGGAGTAGCATGTTGAGATGGAGAGTTAACACTCTCACAATCTTCTTCTTGCACCAATTGTGTCCTCCTTTCACCACCATGTGATGTAGAATGTTGCTTATCCGGGCACTTCCATGCTTGATGGCCAAATTGATTGCACTGATAGCATTTTCCTGAGAATGTTTTTGATCCTATACTTTGTCCTCCAAATTTTCCTCTACTGTTTGATCTCCTACCTCTGAAACCACCTCTTCATTCTAAGCCTTGATATTGATTACCACTTGGATCACCTTGTGCTTTTTGAGATTTTTCTCTTCCTCCGAAGGATCCTCTACCCTTGAAGTTATTTTCTCTATCTCTTCCTTGCTTCTCTTGTCTTCTTTTTTATCTTTTCCTCTGCCTTAACAGCCAATTGAAAACATTCTTCCAATGTTCTAGGGGTGGTAAGACTCATTTCATCTTGTATTTGGAACCTCAATCCATTTAGTTACCTTGCTACCTTTTCAACCTCATCCTCAACATGACCTACTCTAAGGCTTAACTTATGAAACTCCTCTATGTAAGCCATGACATCCATCTCCTTTTGTTTGAGATTTTGAAGCTTTCTAAATGTCTGAATTGCATAGTCATTGGGCATAAATTGACCCTTGAATTTAGATACCATCCTATCCCATGAATTTATTTTTTCTTTTCCCTTCTTCACTCTCTCTTCTTGCACATAATTCCACCAAGTTAGGGCAGGGCCTTTCAACTTTTTTTTCAAAAATTTTGAACCTTTTGTTCATCTTCTACCTCCTTGTATTCAAAATAATTATCTAGTGCATCAACCCAATCTAGCACATCTTCACTATCCATCTTCCCACCATACATGGGAAATTCCATCTTCACCTTAGGAGTATCTCCCTTGATAGAATTCAGCAACTTAGCCATTCTCAACTCATTAGGGTCCAATTCATCATCACCTTGGACTCCTCCTTGAGAGTTTTCATTCTTACCCTCTTCCTCTTCCTCTTCATCACTTTGGTCTCCAGTGACAACACCTCTCTTTTTATTTGACTCTAGTGTTGCAAGTCTGGATAGGACAACTTCTTGAGACTCCTTCATCTATCTCAACTCCTTGGCATGCTTCTCTTTCAATTCTCTAACTTCTCTGGCTATTGGGTTATTTTAGGAGGAATTTTTGTTTACTACAAAATTCAAGGAGGAGTCCAAGGTGATGATGTATATTAGGGTGGAGGTTTTTATTCAATCATAATTTGAACAATCTTTCAATTTGAAAATCCTAACTTGGTCTTTATCTCACAAATCCTTCATATTTCCTTGTAGCACTCTGAACAGTGATTTTTCACCATATCTTTCAAAGAATACTGAAAAACCACAATTGAGTCACCATTATAGACACCCTTTATACTCTTTTGTAATATATCAAATTTGTAGATAGGTTTTTTTTATAACAACACCCTCTAAGATTGACTGCTATGCAGTAACTAGGTCAAATTAGCCCTATTTTCCAAAGAAACTATGTGAAATTCTTCCTCCAATCTATCACACTTATTTCCAAGGCTTCAACTAGGTCACATGGGGTCTAAAACTCCAACTTTTATCAACTGGAACATTTACAAATTCATATATCATCAAAACCCTATGTCTAACCTCTACTCCTAAGCCTAATACATAAAGATATTAGGCTAGGGATTGATCAAACACTACCCTACCTCCATCCCCTGCATCTACAAACCCTACCAACATGAAAAAAATCCTAACTAACCCCATTCTATTTATTTTCAAAATTCTCCACTAGTGGAATGGTCTTCTAATCCATGATTCTTCTCTCAAACCCTCAAAACTAGGGTTTCCTAGTTACTTTAAGAAATTTGCCGCAAACTCACTCAAATCTCAATGAAAAACAATCAAACCAAAACCAAAAGATAGTTAACTCATCCCAACATTAGTTCCAATTTGAATTAGTTTATTTACATAGTACGGAACCGTGCAGTCTTCTATAGCAACATAAATACATAAGAAATTGTAGAAAAAAGTGATTTTCTTTATTGTTTGATCACAAAACTATCTCCAAAAGTTTTCCTCGATCCTTTCAAGGAATATTTAAACATTTTCAACAAAAAAAATTGCAATGGTCCTAAACTACCTTTCAAATAGATGGCCATTCAAATTCCATATACAAGCCAAAATACAAAGTTGCTTTGCAACATTTGCAACAAAATGACAACTTTTCACCAACTGACCCCACATGACCAAAAACCACTTACAACATGTCAACATGGTCTAAATAGAACTTATTAAAAAAAAGTGACTCAACATCATGAAAGACTCACAATTGACCCATATTTACAAAAACACCCAGGTGCCCTTGCACCACCTTGTGCCAATGAAGCAACAAGTGTCATCCAAAGAAAACTAATAAACACAAAGACATGTCAAGCAACACAACATGTGGGATAACATCATGTGCAAGAAAAAAATAACACATAAAATGAACATAAAAGTAATACCGTACATGTGAGCCAACCTAAAGCAGGTCGTCTGCATCCCAATCTTTCTCATCATATATGGAAGGAAAAAAACTAGCTAAAGGGACTACAATGAGTGTCGTACTAGGAGCATCTCTAGGTGTAATACATGGTGGATCATTCTCATCAAGAGGATCATCACGTTTTCCCCCATCTAAATTTATTTTCTTTGAAAATAAAACATTAAGCTCATTATACACCTCTTCATCAATTACAACAATTTAATCTTCATCATCCAAATTGATCACAATGAGAGGTTTTATGACAATAGTAGTTGAATTTTCTTGTTTCACTTCTTTTTTTGGTTCTATGTCTTGTTTTGGTGAAATTTTTAATTCTTTTTGAGTTGTTTTTATTACAAGTATGGGCTAGTCTAGTGGTGTTGTCATTGATGTTGTCATTGATGTCAACACTGTTTAATATGTTGCATATTGTACATGTATAGTTGAGATGTTGCTGAGATGTTGTGAATACATGGAGCTATCTTATATGGCTACAGATTTGTTGTGTTGATGAGTTTCCAAGTGCTTTTGAGAAAATTATAAAACAAGAGAAGTCAGAGTGATGAATGTGTTCAGATTGTGCTCTGGTATGTGTTTGTGTTTCTCTTGTGTTGATCCTATGCCTGTGTAGTTCTAAAGTTTTCATTATGATGATCTGATGGTGATATAATATGAGTTCTAGTTTCTGGTGAGGTGGTACATGAAAGTTGTGTACACCGATATGTGTGTTCTACCAGTAGAATTAGTGTTCTATGGACTGGGAGAAATATTTTGGTTTCGCATTCCTTCATTGTTTTGTTTTAGATCTTGCGGATCTCGGATATGTTTTGTGAAGGTCTTTTCTATTATTTGGTGAAGAAAGTTGAAGTTTGGTAATTTGGAAGTCATGTTTCTATATTCCAGTACAGGTTTGTATAGTTCGGGTGATCTGGTGAAATGTATTCAGTGTATGAAGTATATTGTTTTGCTCTGAACATATCTGAAAAAGTATGAGATGAAGTCTCATGAATGATGAAGTGTGTTGAGGTGTTTGTGTGTCATCTTCATGTCAGGAAGCATGTGCATCATTGTTCATTTTTGTTTTCATTAGGTTTGGCTGACCTAGTGTTTACACTTCATTCGAAGAATAAAAATTATTTGAGGAAGTGTGTAGAAGATTCAAGAAAATAATTTTATTGGTCCACTCTTATTCCTTTCCACTGTGGGAATTTTGAGTTTCTGACCTAATTTGAATTTATGAAATGGGTTATTTTGTGGCCGACCTTGGTAAATTCTTCTAAGGTTGAAAATGGTATAAAAGAAAGACGAATTGTGAAGATTTGTATGACGGTGTGATGCAAAGTGACGAAAGTGTGCCACAAATCATAAGAGCAGAAGTGTGTGTGTGAGTGATTTGGGATAGTAGTTTTCAATGTGCTAAAGGCAGTGAGTTGAAGGTTTTTGTATTCTTGCAAATGTGCTTTAATTGTAGTGGTTGATCTTTTTTTCTCTTTTGTATCTATAGGCAGTGAGCCTCCCTATTGGATAGTGAGTCCTTTGTAGGCAATGAGCCTTCGTATTTGGACAATGAGTCCTCTTTTCGGTAGTGATCCCTTGGCAGTGAGCCTTTGTATTCAGTTTTATAATATTTATATTGTGAGTTACCCCTCATCGTGGTTTTTCCCTTATTAGGTCTTCCACGTAAAAATATGGTGCTCATTGTGTTGATTTACTTTATGTTATTTGTGTTTCATGCTCATATTTAATAACAAAATAGTTTGGTTGAAGAATTGATAAGTGATAAAGTCTTAAGTTTAAATTTGTGTGACAACTAATTGGCCCCCCCTCTCAGTTGTCCTATGCCTAGTTAACAATTGGTATCAGAGCTTTTGGTTACTTGTGTAGAGCTTAACTGCTTAAGGAAGATCCGATGGCACACAATTTGGTGATCCCTATGTTTGGTGGAAACTAACTACAGTGATTGGAAGGGACAAATGAGAGGATATATTATCTCTCTTGGTTTCAAGATCTGGAAGGCTGTTGAGAATAAGTATACACTTCTTTCTGGTGGTGTTAATTCTATAGATGAGATCTCTGCTTATGAAGAAAATGAGAAGGTGAAGTATGCGATTTGTAGTGGTTTATCTAAAAATGAGAGAGTTAAGGTTACTTCGCTAGATATTGCATATGAAGTCTAGAAGAAGTTGGAAGAAATCTATGAAGGAAATGAAAAGGTGAAATTGAAAAAGAGGCTAGCGACAAAGCGTAGATTTGTGAACCTGAAGATGGAAGATGGTGAAGAATTTACAAGTTTCTTTTAGAGAGTTGAACAAGAAGCAAATGAAGTTAAAAATAAAGGAGGAAAAATATTTGATGAAGATATAATCGAGAAGATCTTGATCACTTTACCAGAATGTTACAATGACAAGATCTTTATTATTGAAGAAATGTATGATCCTAAGAAGTACACTTTAGAAGAGTTGTTTGACACCTTGCAAGCATTTGAGATAAGTGAAGTTGAACCTGATGATCTTATTTTCGGACATGTACCTGAAGAAAATAAGAAGGAAGAAGAAGAGAATGAAGAAGAAGAGAATGAACTAGAACCTATTGTTAGAACTCCTAAATATGTATAGAAGAATCATCTGAAAGATTAGATAATTGGAGACAAGAGTAAAGGTGTAAAGACAAGAAGCAGAGTTGCAACTGAGGTAAATTTGTGTTTACTTTCTAAAATAGAACCTAAATTTGTAAAAGAAGCATGTGAAGATGAAAGTTGGATGAGAGCTATGAAAGAGGAATTGCAATAGATAGAAAATAATCAGACATGGGAAATAGTCCCTAGACCTGTGAACAAAAATGTGATTGGCTCAAAATGGGTGTTCTAGAATAAGCTGAATAAAAATGGAGTAGTAAGGAGTAAGGCAAGATTGGTATGCAAAGGATATTCACAAGTTAAAGGTATAGATTTTGAAGAAACATTTTCCCCTATGGCCAAAATGGAAGCTATCAAAATGTTTTTGGCATTCTCTGCCCACAAGGACTTCAAGGTATATCAAATGGATGTTTAGTCAAATTTTCTAAATGGTGAGTTGGAGGAAGAAGTGTACATGGAGCAACCTAAAGGTTTTTAGTTGTTTGACAAGCCGAACATGGTTTGTAAATTGAAGAAAGCATTGTATGGATTGAAGCAAGCTCCTAGAGCTTGGTATGCAAGATTGGATAGATACCTAACAAAGCAAGGATTTAGAAAGGGTTCTGCTGACAACAACCTCTACTTCAAAGTGCAATTTAATAAGATGTTGATTGTAGTTGTTTGTGTTGAAGACATCATTTTTGGTGGAAATGATGGAATGTGTAAAAAGTTTACTGAATAAATGCAAAAATAATTTCAAATACCTATGATTGGTGAATTGAACTTCTTCCTTGGTCTACAAGTGAATCAAATGGATAAAGGGATATTCATCTCACAATATAAGTATGTAAAAGAGTTTTTGAAGAAGTTTGGGATGGAGGATTCTAAACCGGTTTGTACCCCTATGGTAACTGGATGTAAACTGAGAAAAGATGATGAATCTGCTAAGACTGATAAGAGAAAATACAAATCCATGATTGGTGGACTGTTGTACCTCATAGCTACTAGACCAAATATTATGCATGCAGTGTGTCTAGGTGCTAGATTTCAAGTAGATCCTAGAGAAGCACATCTTATAGCTATAAAAAGGATATTTATATATCTTAAAGGCACACCAGATTATCCACTATGGTACCCTAAGAGTAATGGTTTCACTTTGAGTGCTTATATAGATGTTGATTGGGTTGGATGTGTAGATGAGTAGAAGAGTACCAGTGGTGGTGCTTTCTTTCTTGGAAAAAGATTAGTTTCATGGTTGAGTAAAAAGCAAGACTCATTTTCTTTATCCATTGCAGAGGAAAAATATATTGTTGTAGCATCCTACTGCACACAAGTTTTGTGGATGAAGCAAAATCTGAAAGACATTGGTGTGGTATGTGATGAGCCTATTTCTATTTTCTATGATAATACAAGTGGAATAAACATTTCAAAGAACCCAATTATGCATTCAAGAACGAAGCACACATCTATCAAGTATCATTTTCTGAGAGGAAAAGTGTTGGAGAATGAGGTCAGACTGGGGTATGTGACAACAAAGGAACAAATTGCAGACATATTTACTAAGGCTCTTCCAAAAGATACTTTTGAGAATTTGAGGGAGAGGTTGGGGGTCATTGTCCCTCCTAACTAGGTGCACATGAAGGTGCATCAATCCAGTGAATTCACAAATTTTTCATTTATCTAGACTGATAGATGGGTCTACTCCACAGGGGGAGTAGAAGAGGTTTTCATTGTTGCAAGATGATTTTACTCCTAAGGGGGAGTATTAGAGTAGTTGTTCTTTTACATTGATGTCAAAGGGGGAGAAAAAGTCACGTGAAAAGTAGTTGTAGAAGAAGAGAAGGTGTTCTCCTAGGGTATTGTGCAAATTTTTTGTCTTTGATGGTTTTTCACATCATGTGTTGCCATCAATGACAAAGGGGGAGATTGTTGCAAGTATGCGCTAGTCTAGTGGTGTTGTCAATGATGTTGTCATTGATGTCAACACTGTTTAGTATGTTGCAGATTGTACATGTATAGTTGAGATGTTATTGAGATGTTGTGAGTACATGGAGCTATCTTATATGGCTGCAAATGTGTTGTGTTGATGAGTTTCCAAGTGCTTTTGAGAAAATTAATAAAGAAGAGAAGTCAGAGTGATGAATGTGTTTAGATTGTGCTTTGGTATGTGCTATGTGTTTCTCTTGTGTTGATCCTATACCTATGCGATTCTGAAGTTTTCATTATGGTGATCTGATGGTGATATATTCTGAGTTCTAGTTTTTGGTGAGGTGGTCTGTGAAATTTGTGTACATCGGTATGTATGTTCTACTGGGATAATTAGTGTTATGTGGACTGGGAGAAATATTTTGGCTCTGCAGTCCTCCACTATTTTGTTTCAGATCTTGTGGATCTAGGATATGTTTTGTGAAGGTCTTTTCTATTCTTTGGCGAAGAAAGTTGAAGTTTGGTAATCTGGAAGTCATGTTTCTATATTCTAGTATAGGTTTGCATAGTTCAGATGATTTGGTGAAAGGTATTCAATGTATGAAGTATATTATTTTGTTGCAGACGTATTTAAAGAATTCTAAGATGAAGTCTCGTGAATAATGAAGCGTTTTGAGGTGTCTGCGTGTCATCTTCGTTTCAGGAAGTATGTGCATCATTGTTCTTTTGTGTTTTCATTAGGTTTGGAAAACCTGGTGTTTACACTTCATTCAAAGAATAAATTTTAATTGAGGAAGCATGTAGAAGATTCAAGAAAATAATAATATTGGTCCACTCTTATTCCTTTCCACCATGGGAATTTTGAGTTGCCGACCTAATTTGAATTTATGAAATGGGTTATTTTATGGCCAATATTGATAAATGCTTCTAAGGTTGAAAATGGTATAAAAGAAAGTTGAATTGTGAAGATTTGTATGACAGTGTGATGCAAAGTGACGAAAGTGTGCCACAAATCATAAGAGCAGAAGTGTGTGTGTGAGTGAGTTGCGATAACAATTTTCAATGTTGAAGGCAGTGAGCTGATTTTTTTTTGTATTCCTATGAATGTGCTTTAATTGCAGTGGTGGATCTTTTGTTCTCTTTTGTATCTATAGGTAGTGAGCCTCCCTATTGGACAATGATTGCTTTGTAGGCAATGAGCCTTTGTATTTAGAAAATGAGTCCTCTTTTGGGAAGTGAGCCCTTGGCAGTGAGTCTTTGTATTCAGTTTTATAATCTTTATATTGTGAGTTAACCCTCACTATGGTTTTTCCCTTATTGGTTTTTCCACGTAAAAATTTGGTGTTCACTGTGTTGATTTACTTTTTGTTATTTGTGTTTCATGCTCATATTTAATAACAAAATAGTGTGGTTGAAGAATTGATAAGTGATAAAGTTTTAAGTTTGAATTTGTGTGACAACTGATTCACCCCCCTTTCAGTAGTCCTACGCTTGTTTAACAGCTTCCATAGGTGTTGGATTATCATGCACTATTTTATTCTCTTCTTCCAATTGGTGAGCAATAGTATGGCATATTATCTTACACTCTTTAGCATTTTGGTTTCTTCTTGCATAGTTTTCAATTTGTCATGGGGTAGGAGTGGGTTTCTTGGCCATTGGTTTATTTTCTTTCCTTAAGGGAGGAATTGAAGGAACCACCAGGGGTTGGGAAACCACAGTCTCTTTATTTCTATACACTTGTTTTATCTCTGGAGGAACAAAAGGATTCATGTGATTTTCTCTTGGCATTTTATAAGAGATGGGTGGGGGAACTGCAACATATTTAACTTGGTTACTTGGAAGGGTTTTTGGTTCAAGAATAGGTTCATTCATAATTGGCGGGGGGGAGGAACAACCATGAACCTATCATTCTCAAAAATATTGCTAAGAGATAACTTTGTTATGTTTTTTTCCTTGAACTCTTGATATGACTTAAAAAATAAATCTTCATGAGGATTTATAGGCTCCACAAGTTGAGGCCAAAAGAAATCCAATGAAAAATTTCCATGAGAAGATAAATGATGGAAAATGGTATGTCTAATTGTTTCGGTCCAAATTTAAGAGGAATAGTCATCAAACCAATAAGAGGGCAAGAAAAACCATCATGAGTTTTTTATCCATGCTTTCGACTGGTCATAATAATATTGATAAATATCTTGCACAAACAATAATTCCTTAGTGATCACATTATCTAAACACATAGGATCAATGAGTATTCTTTGTACAGGTTTCTCATTGATACAACTGACAATGTGGAGAGGACCGTCGGGTCCATGTCTAGGTGTGCCACTATGAGTGAAAGAAATGTTAGGTAACATAGTGGTTTGGCCCTTACAAGGTTGAACATCCACAAAACCAACCATTGTTTGTAGACCATCCTCATTATCATTGTAATTATCATTCATGTCATTAATCGTATCAACATTCATCTCATCATTCTTAACATCAAAAGATTACACAAAGTTGGTTGAATGATTTGGCATAGGATTGGAAAAAATTTATAGTTTTTGGTTAGGCGAGGAAACTAATTTATTCCCTTGATCATTAACACCACCCAACTAAATGTGATTAGAATCAATGAGGTCTTGAAATTGATTTTTATGATGCATGCATCATTCTATACCATGTCCACTTGTGCAGTGATATTGACAAAAGGTATTTGGATTGTAACTTGGAGGTAAAGGTTTGGTTGTGTCCATAGGTCTAACAAGAGGCAATCAGATTAAGTTCTTACTCAAAAGTTACAACATGATTGAATGGAGGGAATTGGGTAACAAGGTAAATTGTCTATCTTTTTCTCTAAATTGATATAGGGTTGAACTTATGGCAGCAACATGAGGTTCAACATGGTTAGTTGTTTGAGATAGATTTATCTTTATTAATTTATTTTCTTCTTGAATGGTTGGTAGTTGTTGTGAGATACGGATTTGGGTTTTTCAACACGGGTCGATGAAGATACTTCTTTATATTGACAAATCAAATTTTGATAATCATGAAGAGCCATACACAAGTGTATACAATATGGGTATTTCATCAATAATATTTTCTCTTATTTCTAATTGTATATTTTCAATGAACATTCTTTGGACATCCACATCAGGAAGAGTAAGATTAATTTATGAGTAAAGCATCTAATAACAACTTATAAAGTCTGTAACCTTTTCACCTTTCCTTTGTTTTTACCGCATTAAATTAGGTAGGGAAAATTTAGGACCAATTTTCACTTGGAAATGGTTGAGAAAAGCATCAAAAAGATCATTAAATGAGTGGATTGAGTTATTTGGTAATGAAAAAAACCATTCCAAAGCCATGTCTATCAATGACCTAGCGAAAATTTTGGACAGGAGTTTATCTTCAAAAATGAAGTCACTACACAAGGCGATATATGCTAATATATGGTTGCTAGGGTCTCCTTTACCTTTGTATTTCTCAAAGTGGGGTATCTCTATGTTTTTTGGTATTTGTGCTTTCAATATTTCAAGTGACAATGGGCTCCTTTTGACATATTGTGATGGTTGTCCATTTTGGCTTTGGTTCAATGTTGAGATTTGTTGTTGAAGCGATGTCACATTTTTCAAAACTTGGTTTATGAAAAAATCATTGCTTGACATGTTTTGGGAATGATGTAAATATGGTGGAAGTGTGTATGTGTTAAGTGGGTTACTATGTTGCAAATTTATGAGTGGGGATGAGACTTGAGGTGTGACATGTGAAGATCCAAAACCATAAGGATTTCTTGTGGAAAGACTTATTGTTGGAGTTATACCAATGCTTTTTTGTATTGTTGAAGCGATAGTTGGATTTGTGTATGTAAGAATAGAGGCTATAGTTGTGGGGAGGAAGACTTGAATTCCTCCTTAACTTTGAGTATATCCCAAAGCTTGAGCATAACTAGCCATTGTAGGTACATTATTATCAACTATATGGGCTAGGATACACAAAACCTCTATTCCATGATAATAATTAATTGGTTTCCTCATGTTATCAATTATAGGAATTTTTTTACCAAAGAAGCATTCAGTACTTAGAAATTCTTGAAGTCTTTCTCAGTCTTTGTCCAATTTTCACAATTTTTCTTCAAGAACATGGGAAACCATAGTCTCAACATCTATAAAGATAGGTGTTTGTAAAGTTGTCATTGGTATGGTAACGTCAAGGATAGAGTCCAAAATGGGTTGAATATTGACAACACTTTTCATGAAAGATATAGAAGACTCATGATCCACAGCGAATGTGAAACCAACACGAGATGCCATAAGTCTAGAACTATGTCTCACTGAAGTATTTACAATAGGATATCAAGTCATGAAAGTCATACAAGTTTCAAAATGTAGACACTAAAAATTTCCTTAATTAAATAATTCTATTATTTAATTAGATTAACCTCATTCCTCTAAGTTCATATTTCTTCTTATCCATATAATTAAATAATTTTATTTAATTATTCTAAACTATTCTCTAAGGTTAATTAAACAATTTTAATTAATTGTTTAATTAATTGACCACCTTTTAAATGATTATCTTTAATTATTTAATCTCTAATATTCTTCATAATTAAATAAATATGTTTATTTATTTAATTAACTAATTTCTAAATTCTTCTATAATTAAATAAATATTTTTATTTATTTAATTATTCATGTGAGTACAAATAAATAAATTTTATTTATTTATTAAACTTACATTCTTTTTTCAATCTTTCCATATTTTTCTACTTTCATATTTCTTCCATTTTGGAATCTAAATCTTTCCTAAATCATTAACTTCATCTTCATCCACCAATTAACTCAATCTTCAAAATAGAAACTTTATGTACACAATTATCTATTAATGAAATCAATTAATTCATTATTATCTCTTCATGCTTCAAAATGGAAATTTCTATTTTGTAGTTGAGTTGACTCTATTGATTTTTTAGTTATCTCAAGTCTTCATCCTCATCCTCATCATTTATTTGATTTTTCCTTGGAAAATCTATAAATAAGATCATTTATTCATCATTGTGGATCTCACATATTATGCAAATCAATTCTATCAAAATTTGTCATCAATCAAATCAATCACCAATCATATTGTTATGCTACTAAGAATTAGCATCCACATCCAAAAATGAAGCAACATCACATGATATCTTTTTGAGGTTTGCAGTGGGATAGGTAAAGTAGAGATTTAAATTTTGATTTCTTTGTTTATGTTTTCATTTTGTTTTAATTTCTTATTTTTCTGATTTCAGTGCATACGCATTGGTGAACCTAACGTGAACACTAACCTTTATTGCCTAACCTTGTTGTTTGTGAGTTTCTAGTGTTTTATATCTTGTAGGTTACAGGTAATTTAAGGGGATGTAAAAATTAGAATGTTTAAAGGTTGTTTGAGGAAAAAAGGACATCACCATTGCGTCCAAAAGGGTTGTTCCAAAAAATTTCATATATTATACACCATATTTTGGTGCCAGATAACATTTTAAGCTTAAAAACGTATTTTTCGAGCACTTTCTTTGTTAATCCATACATTTGTACGAATTTTTAATTTTGAACTGTTATTGTAACGCCTGTCATGCAAACCCCAGAGAACAAACATTTGCAACCAATTTTTTTTTAAATAACACAAAGTAAACATGCAAGTAACCATTAAACACATTTACATTGCACATTAACATAAGAACGTTAAATCCTCTAGGGCACGCGAGGTTACATCACAAAACAACTATTAACAAAAGTAAAAGATAATACCAAACAACTTATCCAATAACATTACATTAACCATTTATAAAAGTACATCCTTGAACCAAGAGTGAAAGTATCACTACATCACATATTACAATCATAAAGAATCTCTTAAAATAATGTTACAAAGGATCCTAGCTATTACATCATCATTTAAACATTACATTACATGCTCTCAATAAATGAGTTACAATAATTCTCCCATACAAGTGGGATAATACAAAGTTCAGTAACATCAGAATTACAAAGTGAACAACTGGTACACGCTCCAACTGAAGAAAGCTGAGAAGACGAACGTTGATGGGGAAAGAATGCAGATGGGGAACCCAACGGGTGTGAAGCACGTTCCACCCAACCATATGGGTTAAGAATAACCCACCCCCCGTGCTCAGAGGTGACAAGGAAGAAATCACGACCATGAATGCCAAAACCGACTCCAAAAGAACAACATAGTACAATAACTCAAATACAACATCAAGGATTACAATGACATAAACAACAACATCCAAGAGACATCATAATAACATAAAGCCATGAAACTCATCACAATTAATCAAGGCAATAACCATTAACCAAGTAATGAAAAAACAATCATAAAACATTTTCAAAAGAATCTGAAACAACAATTAGAATACAATTCCAGAGGCCAACAAGAACAACGCATACGGGTGTCTAGTGGAGAGTGTCATCACATAGCTCTCATGGGTTATCCTGACCCTTCCTCCAACTTGAGGCGCTGGCCCCCATCTATGGATATCCTGGCCCTTCCTCCTACTTGAGGCGCTGACACCATAAGGTAGCTCATGCGGAGCTAATAACCTCTCATGAGGACGAGATTACGACTTTGCCGACCACGGCCTTCTCAGTCTATCATTAGTTTGTGATATCCCTAATGCATAGATGAGGTATCCGATATTATTATCTTATGTGTTTTACTACCCATCCCCCTAAGTATTATTATTAGGTTTTCACTTGTTACACTACTCTTACATGGGTTATCTTGAGCTCTTCCTCCTTTTGAGGCATCGGCCCCCACGAAGAGCCACTCTCCCTAAGACCCCAAACATAAACCAAAACATGACAAGGGTTGTACCATAACGAATAAATCATATAACTCAAAAAAAGGACATGCGAGGCATTTCCCATCTCGCAATAACTCATACTCAAAATCTCCACAATCATACAACCCTTCCAAAATAATAATGCTAAAATCATGCAACATCCTGAGCACAATAATACAAGGTAAACATCCAAAGATATAAAACGTGCCTCTGGAAACTAAGGTTTACAACATTCACTATGGTTTCATACCAGAAAAACAACAGGGTTCCCCTATCGAAAATCCAGAACAATAATGTAAGAATAAAAGAATAACCTACAAAATCTCAAGATTTCAACTTTTAATCAATGACATAATTTTACACATTGTTCACGCAATTCGAAATAAACAGTTGAATGAATTTGCATTATATAATTTCCATTTCCCAAACACAAGTTGAAATAAGGTTTAATAACAATTTTATCATAATATTAATGTGTTTCCTTTTAACTACCCAACATAATTAAATTTCATAATTTCACCATTGAACCAGAACCAATAAAACATACATTTATCACTAAAGTGTATATATATATACATATACATTATGTAAAATACTAATATATTTTAATTTCCTATTCATTTGAATTTATTAAATTCTATCAGACTCAGCTTCCTGAGTAACTCAGGAAAAAAAAACTATGTATATAAGTCATATAGATATATATATATATATATATATATAAAGTTTTAAATAAATAAATAAAAAACGCAGTAAAAAAAAACAAACATATATGGCACGACCATATACCGGCGCACAGCCCTAAGGACTGTTGTGATAGTCCTTGGGACTGCAACATGCGTAGGGAGTACCCTGGCTCGAGTAGGGTACGGCCTATGGCCGACCCCTCCCCCAAGCCTTAAAACATTTCGGCCCTTTAAATTTAAAAAAAAAAAAAAAAAAAACATAAGCCCTTCTAAATTTTTTGAAAATATATTTAATATCTTTTCAAGCAGTTGTATATGTGTATATATATATATATGTCTATGTATATATATATATATATATAGATAGATATATATACATATAAATACAACAAAACAAGATTCAAAGCACAATAATAATATATTTAAATGGGTATATATATATATATGAGAATATATTCATAAATCCATTCATCACAGAGGGAAGATATATATATATATATATTTAACAAAGTTATACAAAACATATTCACAAATTGATAAATAAATATCAGATATATTTTTCTTTTGCAAGCATAGATTTATTCAAATCACATGTTTTATTTCTTTTACAGATTCAAAGAAATCAAAAGGAGAGGATGGAACCTGGAGTTCTGCGCTATTTGAGAATTTGATGAAGCTTACTTGATCCCAATGGCCTCTTCGAAGAGCTTCTCGTTCCTTCTTCAGAATCTCCTCTCCAGAACATCGTGCTCAAATACAAATCTAATATTCTACTTAGAAACCCTTCCCAGAAACATGAAGCAATAGAATGACAAATTTCTTTCAAGAAAACTTCAGAAGATCTCCACATTCAAAGCCATTATTTTTATTTTTGCAACTTTGTTCCAATTCTTCCTGTGTGTGAAAAACTCACAAATTTTCAATTAAATAAAAGATATTGCCCTCCTTTTCCAAAAGCTCTAAAAAATCCAATATAAAAGAAATTATCTAATTTAATTCCAGCTTTTCAACCAACACTTAATTCTCATTTGTCCTTTTATCTTTTCTATTCTTTTATTTATTTATTTTTCGATTTATCAATACTTTTTGTTTTAATTCAGATTTTTCAAGCTTTACTTGCAATGCACATAATTTAATCTATTTAAATTTATTTATTTTATAATTATCTTCAACAAGATAATTTAATTAATTAACAAAATACTAATCTTTAAATATTTAATTAATTCTAAAATAAAAACACATGACTTTTAAAAATAAACTTTTAAATATTTTTATACAAATTAATCCAACACAACTATAAACATTTATTTCCACCATTTAATTAAATAAATCACAACATATAAAATGCCAATGTAAAATACATACGAACAAGACACTTACACAAAACACAGTAATAAAATACTAAAACGACAACCACAAGGACACACAATACCATTCAATTAGGATAGTTTGACAACATGGGATGGGGTGACTTCCTTGTCATCTCTGTTTCAACATCATACCATTGGGTCATTTGATGCTCGCCCTGTCCTGCCGAAGCAGGTGTAATCGAGACTCTGTACCTGCAATCCCTGCATCCAAACAAGGTCGTGTACATGTACATATATATATATATAATCAAAGCATTACATTGTGAGAAGGAATTACAACGTAGCAGGGCACTCGCGAACGAGTGATGCTACACTGTCCTTTCATCACATCTATTCTAACAATTATAATATTAATGATGAAATAGCATTTCTAAACTAACAGATCATATCATAACATAATTTACTAAATCACTGCATCATAATATATTTCTAAAATCAAATTAAACATCATAGAATCAATGTAATCATAATGTCATCAACTGAAGTAACATAATCCTCAATCCATCTAAATTAACCAATCCACCAAAACAAACCATAAGGAGTACAATCATAGTCACGAAGTATCAAACCAAAGCATAGAAAGAAAACAAGTCTAAACAGTAACAAGAGGGGTATTACAATTATTTTATTGCTTCATGTCTTAAATTTTTGTTTTAAATTAATTTTCTTTCATTTTATGATTAGAAAATTAATTAAGAGAGATTTAATTACTTAGTCAAATTGCTTGTTCTTCCTTTTCATAGTTTTTGAAAATACTAACTTGCCATAAAATAAGCTTAACTTTCAAATCACTAATCAGATTCTCAAGTTCTTCTAGGTGTTGGAAATTTGGTTATGAGGTGCAGGCTATGAAGTAGATCATTTTTTCAAATAAAAAATCAGAAATTAGGTTGTGGCAAAACATTTAGAGAAAATTATTGTTGAAGAGTACTAACAAGTGGGTTTTGCAGATTTTTAAATAGTTTAGGATTCACATTTCAATTGGTGCATAAAATTAACTCACATTTACATTTGGTGCATCTAAAATGAATCCTACAATCTTTAAATTTACATTTGGTTCTCTAAAATTGTTGGAGTGAAGAAGACACTAAGAGGGGGGGTGAATCAGTGTCTTAAGCAAATTTTAACTTTTTCCTTAAAATTGAATAATTTGTTCTTTTAATATTTCAATGATAAATACATTCATGAATTGAATGCAATCATTAAAGAATTGAAACAAACCAAAGATCATCTTGAAATATTATCACGTCAAAGTAATAAGACCACAAGACAAAGAATTTGATGAGTGGAAAACCCTCTAGGGGTAGAAAAACCACTCCAGAAATGATGCCTCACTGGCTTAATCTGAAAAACTTTATGTTTAGAATGCCTCACTGGCAATACTATCTCACTGATAGATTTCAAATGCCTCACTTGCAATAAGAAAATGCCTCACTGGAAAATTCATTTTAATGACAAACAATCATAGAAAGTAAAATACAGAGGGTTTCTCTGTTTCCCTTCAAATCATTCATTACTTTCATTCTAATACATTTAACATCTTAAAGATTCATTTAGGAATCTCTAAAATATTAAATATATCAGTAATACAAATAGTTTTGCATCATGTTCGGAAAACTTCAAATTCACAATTTTGTTTTCACATCCAATATAATAATTTTGTTAAAAGCGTCAAACATAAAACAGTGATCAACCACCATTTCTATAAGTATACAAAAATCCACATATATTTCCATCTATCTTCATCGAAACTTTCAGATATAACTTTTAAAACTGATTACAATAACTGTTTCCATGACTACCCCTATCGAGTCATCGTGATGCCTCTCTTTGGCAACAACATTCAACATCATAAGCAATGAGCCATATCTTTATACATGGTTGATATCATGAACAAAAGAATATGTAAAGTCTAAACAAGAAACCCACAGTTATGTTACACAAAACCCCTAATGTTCATCTTTTAAAAAGTATCAAAATGAAAAACAAGAAAAACTCGACCAAGACCTTGCATTACACTCAATCACTAAATAGAGTGTTAATCTAAAAGTAGAATCCGATTCAATCTTAGCAAATAATAGATATCACCTGGTGTTGTTGAATGTTGAAGACTACATTTTGTAGTGTTGTACCACCACAAAAAAAATTGCTCCAAGCCCTAAGTCAACCTCTGCTAGGTCAAAGCAAAGACATTTCAAACATACTCATGCAACCAATAACCAAATTGAAACCATGTCTTGCAGCCACCATTTCACCTTCTCAATCAAAACTATCATCCTTATGCAAACCCTATCTTGCACACGACAGAGTGAGTTTGAGTTTTGCCAAGAATGAAAGTAAATTAGGACATAATTATTATTTCAATGTTACAAATCAAAGATTATCATTATATCCAAAATAATCACTATGTCGGTCATGATTTTCTCAAATAACATAAATCTCATAATGCTCAATGATGTAAATGAATGTATGTCACCAAAAACCTTTGATAATTGGTGTCGGCTTATGACCATATCTATCATGTCTTTGACAAGTTCAACATGCATTCTACCCTTTACCATTTCGCATGAATAATGCCAAACATTATAATGTCCATTATGTGACCTTTGACATTGAACAACACTTATGTCATGAGTTGCCCATGATCATCAATAATGCAATGAAACCTTTTAATGTGATGAAACCATTTAAGTACTCAAATGAAATCAATCATAATATTGTGCCTTTTGACCATGACCACATAAGGATGCACAAGAAGACATAGTCCAATATCAAACCTTTACAGAACTAGCAATTGAATATGTATATTATCTTAATGTTCTTACCCCACAATTATTCCAAGAGAGTCGCCAAGAGAGTAACACTGCAATATATGTCTCTGAATCAAGCTTATTGTTACCAAGATTGTCAATGCCACTGTGCATAGGTAAATATGTCTAAAAAACATGTTCAATGATCAAATATATATTGTGCCATTACCAGATGTTCCATATACCTGTGGTCATGTCAATCACCTTGAAACCTTGCATATACATATTTGACACAATGCCACTGGGGTCAAAAAACTCCCCCTTTGGCATTGGTGTCAAATAACCCAAATCTATACCTATGCAAACCATCAATTCAACCTCGTTCAAACATGTAACCACAATAATTAGTACCACTTTCATCAAATAACCGTAACTGTAGATGCAATGTGCATTAGTACTCAATAATGCTCATCAATATAATGCTCATCAATACTCAAGTGCTACAAATCTGCTCAAAACCAAATCACTACAAATCTGCATTTTCTCAAGTGCTACAAATATGCTCAAAACCAAATCATCACTTCCCCCCCTTTTGAAAACAATGCCAAAGGAGGCAAACATGTGATACATAAAAGTACAAAGTATAACCATGCATCAGAAATTTACTTTTAGGGAACCAATAATGACAACAAAATTCCTTAAGGGGTAATGATAAAAACATGAGATGCTTCCCCTAACTCCATGAACTGGAGGAATTTACCGAACATGAATGAAATATCTCAAGGAAACCTTTGATCATCATAAAAAATAAGAATGAAATTCAACCTGTGATTGATTAATCCTATTCAGATGCAACATAATGATATACCGATCATCCTTGTTAAAAAATGTAACACTGAAGCATACCAAAGATGAACTTTGATAATACTAGGAAGAACTAGAGGCAACCGTGATCTGAACCAATGCTTAAGGAAAAAAATGGTGCAAATAAATAAGAGTGATTATACACTAGTAAAATAGTAGTAGTGTATCATCATAATACCAGTATGCATCATAAATTTACATAAGCATACATAAGATTAGCTGAATTAGGGGTGTAGAATAGACATAAAGTCTCCCCCTAAGACCATGCATACTTTTAAGAGCATTTAGACAAGACTATTTCAAGAAGCCTTGAAACCTTGCAAATAATCAATCAAAATTGTTGTAACTTTATTGTTATTTCAACAATAAGGTTTTTGTAACGCCCCGCCACGCAACCCTAGGGGAAGTTGCAATTTACTACACAAACAAACTAAATTTTTTTTTAAAAGAACAATAAAAAAGCAAGATCACTAACCATTGCCAACCAATCCCCTAAGGTTACAAGACTGAGTTACTTAAACCCAAACAAGAAACATGAATTAAATCAATAAAATTTAATTACTTAACATGTAAGGTACACATACATTCCATACATAAGATTAATTGCATCAAGTATAATAAATACCACATGATTTCAAATAACAATTAATTTAAAATAAGATTACAATGCTCATTCCCCGAATGAGATCAATCCAATAAACGTGATTACATATTACAAATTCCACCTCAATAACAAAGGAGGGGTAATGAAATACAATATACAACTGAAAGGATAAAGCATGACATAAAACTGGATCCCACGAGCTCTCCAACTGGAAATCTTGACCACACGAACAAGAAGACAACCCAACGGATTAAGGTGCACATTCCACCCAACCATGTGATACCCGAAGGCTCACCCCCTGTGCTAGGAGATAGTAACCAGGAATTTCTAACCAAGATCATCTACCTCTAGACACAGGTTAAAACATAACTGAACTGAAAGGATACAAGTACAACATCACTTAACACACAAGGTTACAATGCTTCCAGAGTACAAGGATCATTTACGTAGGACAATAATACTAACTTCTGGTTGACATAAAGAGAGTGTCACACGACATTTTCTATGAGTTACCCTGGCTCAACTGTCTAAGGCAACTAAACCCACATCTTGGGCTATCCAGGCTCAACTCCACCAGCTGTCAGACCCTCATACCAACTGCGCTTCTCGTCTCATCTCAAACCTTAAAAGCGAATGAGTTATGAGAGAGGAATTAATTATCTTAATTAGTTTCAGATATTTTCATTAATTCTTTTTATGTTATCACTTACTTAAAACCCTAAGTGAGTTACCCTGGCACCCCTTTGTGTGTCGGACCCCCACAAAGAGCCACTCTCCTATCGACAACACACACGGTATAAACCACAATGGTAACAAGATAAGACCTCTCCAATCCAAGGAGGTAACAAACAAAGGAAATTCACTCCAAACACTGGAGGCAACAAAGGTCAAGACCCTCTCCAAACACTAGAGGCAACAAGGTCAAAACCCTCTCCAAACACTGGAGGAAACCAAAATACAAAACCCACTCCTTCCAAAGGAGGCACAAACCACATAACCCTCTCCTAATCCTAAGGAGACACTAACCATCCCCGTTCGAGAAAACCAGGTAAAACAACAAGATACCATGATACACACTTCCCAAGGAAAAATAGAGGTTGAAACATATTACAACCCCAAATAATTAAAAAACCCATTTGGAAGACTTACATAAACAAATAACCCCATTTGCCCAACATTGAGAATGAACGAAACATAATTTAAAAAGCATTCCAGATAACTCAATATCTAATGTTAGGGTTTCCTAAACCCAATTCACGCAATGACATTGTGCAGGTAATCAATTAAATAAATAACAATATTTGCATGCACAAAAGTAGATTAAATCATTGGCCATATTAAGGAATTTTAAATTAATAATTTAATTATATTTGCCCAATCCTAAATAAGGATTAAAATAATCTTTATAAATAAAGTCATTTGCTTATAACATCTGATGTTAAATAAACCATTTGATTATTAAAAATCAACTTCCTAAATAAAACATCTGATTATCTAAAATCTACTTTTAAATAAATCATTTGACTAATAATATAATTTTGTGCTTCTATTAACATAAAATAACCATCTTAAATTAATATATTTAAATATAAATATACATAATATTCATATAAATATATATATACTTAATGTATATACAATACATAATTGTTTAAATATATTAATATTTTAAATCTACCAACTAAAAACAAATTCCATATAACAAATTATCTTAACAGAAAAAAAACAATATATTATTTATATATATAAAAAAAGATTATTTAATTAATATTATAATATATATATATAATATATATATACTATATATATATATTATATTATATACATATAATATAATATAAAATTTTAAACTAAAATTAAAAATTAAATTAAAAAAAAATAAAAACAAACAACAGCCAATGCTGTTGCACAACCTCTACACAGGGGACGCAGCCCCTGTGGAGACTGTGTAGCAGCCTCTCCCCTTTGGGGGAGTCGCTGCCTGTGGAGGCAACGCTTGCTGCCTCCACAGCCAGTGCCTCCCTCAAGGGGTGGGCTGTGGGGGGGACAGTCCCCACTCCCCCCAAAATAATAAAATAATAAAATTTATTTTCCCTATTAAATTTTCAATGCAAAAATTTTGTTCCTCTGTTCTGGTAAAAACTAGAACAAAAATTTTAACAGGGGAAGAAAAAGAAACATTTTCTTTTGAATAGAAAAATTTCAATAAACACTTCCAACCAGCATGTGAATTTATATGCAATATATAAGTGGATATATATAAATATATATATATATATATATATATATATATATATATATATAAATATATCATCCCACAATCCAAATTGGGCAAATTTTCTTGAGGAGAAAACTGGGAAGAAGGATTTTGAACACAAAATCATGGTATAAAATTCTGAGTTTTCCTCAGAATAAACAGGGAAGTTTAAACTCTTCATTTGATCCCTTACAAATTCTATTGCCAGTTTAAAAACAAATTCCCATGGGTTTGCATTCAATCAAACAATATTTTTAAAGATTTACCAACAGCATAATGAACATTTGAAACTTATTTCCAAAAAGAAAAACAGAAATGAAAGAGGAACCTAGTTTTTTCTCCACAAATAGAAGGATTCAAATGGTGTTTTTAGATCTCTTTCCAGTCCACCAAGAATCCCCTTGCTTCTTCAAGATTCCAAGAACAAAAAAAGCCAAATCTTTGCTCCTCCTTTCTTCCACAATTTCAAAATTAAAAACCAAAATGAAATAGCAATTGCCCAAATAGAGTTTCCCCAATTTGGTCAAACCCCTAAAATATCCCCACCCACTAAATTTATTGCAAAATTTGGAGGATATTTCCAATTTTTAAATTTAAAACAATTTTCTAATTTCTAATTCAAATCTCATACATTTTTCAAAATTCATTAAAACAAAAGAATACAAATTTTGCCAAGAATTTACTTTATCAATAATTTACAAAAGTGAAATTAAAAACACATTTTCATTTTTATTTATTTATTTATTTTAATTTAACTCTAACTAACCAAACATGATTTCTACTTTTATTTTAATTAAATCAAAATATACAATAATGTCAAAACAACTATCTCATTTAATATATCACCATTAATCTAATTAATCAATAAACTCAATCTAATTTTATTAATTAAATCAAATCAATTAATAGAATAAATAACGTTTCAACATTGCAACTAAATACATTTAAACATCATTTTAACTACACCCGCCATTTAATAACTTTTTAAAAAAATTGAAATTAAATAAATTAAATTAAATAAATACTCAAGGTGAAATGGACCAAATTAAAACAACCAACCCGACAACAACTTGACGACACGCTATGACTAGGGTGATGACATGGCACGGAAAACCTAGCTACTATCTCCCAATCAATTTCCATTGGTCAATGTACACGCTCAAACCTGTGAACTAGGTGGAGTCAATGTCATGTACATGTCAACCTGCAACAAAGAGTACATCGAACATGCATATATATATAATATGATCAAACACACCGTGAAGAGGAAATATCATAATCGTAGGGCACTCACAAGTGAGTGATACAATCCCGTCCCCTTCACCAATACACAATTACTAACTGACGATTCTAGCATCAATGATATGATCACAAGCATAAAACATCATTAAATCAAATATCTACTTAATTGATCCAAAACATGCCATAAAGATAACATCTAAATAAAATACCATCACATCAAAATATAATGTTTACATCACTTAATAGATAACGGTCAAAAGTAACCAAATTCCAAAGTCAAAGCATAATCAAACACCATCAAACAAGGAAGAACATTGCCGATCAAAGAGCCAAAACGAAGGGGTGTTACAATTTCTCCACAAAACAACATGCATTGTACTATACTTTCATGTTTCAAACCCTGCTTTAATGCAACTATAAAATTGATATCAAATGATTTCCCAAAATTTTCCATACCTTCGCAGCATACCTACTAGCATTGAGCAAGACAATGTGAAGTCATAATACAAACCGATCATGTTTCAAGAAATATTTGTTGTCACATAATGAAAAGACCACTGTCCTAGTAGTAAGAACAATAGATCAGATATACACCACTGTAGTCATTGCAAAAACTCAATTTCAAGCAACATTCACTCTAGCATGTGAATAACAACTGAACAAGAAAGAGTATAGCCAAATTGCTTTATCAATTGCTTTTTGAAAATACTTTGCATAAGAGCTTCATAGAGTATTGTCAATCTATCAAGCTAAGATTTTTGTTTTTTCCATTGTAAAAAACATCTACAAACTCACCATACAATCTTAACAATACACAAGATCACACTTTGTCAATACTACCCTCAATGTTTCAAAAATACTGATCAAGTAAGCATTAGCTACTCACTGGATTGAGCACAGGCACTGAATATATAATCCAAGAAAGAATCACACACATATAGCCATTATATGGAACAATATGAGATACTAAACCATTGACATCTTCAACATAAATTAGCACCAAGTTCATATCAGAATAAGAAGCATGACTTAACAATGTATAAGAAAATATGTAAACTCAATGTCACCTGAAGTTGTAATATAGAACAACATTGTAGGCACTGATCAATAGTGTATGAAATTTACAAAAGGAAAAGGCACTATCTTGTAGAGTTATTACTTCAGAATTCACAAAGCATAACTGATATGATCATATAAACAAACTTTGTCACCTTTTGCTCATTATGCTGAAATCTATATTATTCAAACAAAAATGCTAAAAACAAAAACTGTCCTTTGAGCCTTCCCAAAAACTTCAATGATAGAATCATCGCTTTACTAATTAGAACTGCACCAATAGAATCCAATGCAAGAACTAATCACAGGGATATATATATAAAAAACTTGAAATGCACCCTAGAATGGCATATTGATGATTTAGTGATGAGAAATATGAGGAAGACCATTCACTATCTCCCTCAACTGAGCACTCATTTTCACACATCTTGTTTCTTGCAGATTATAAATATTCCCTTGAGTTCTTGAACCTGCAACAACAATTTCACATGTTTCCTTTCTCATCTCACACCCTAAAGAATTAAAAAGAACATAAAAACCTTGATCACAGATTTGAGTTACACCCAGAAGATTATGTTTGAGTTCTTCTGCATAGTACACATCCTACAAACACAAGTTATCATTCAAAGAAACTATTCCTTTCCCAATGATTTGAATACAATCATTATTTCCAAACCAAACTAAGCTACCATCACAATATTCAAAATTGAGAAAGTTACTTTTGTCACTTGTCATATGGTGTGAACAACCACTATCCATAATCCATTCATTGTTCACCTTAGAATGTAAAATTTCTTGACTAACTGTACCTTCTATCTTTTCATTAATTTTCTTTGGTTTCCAAATCAACCTTATCTTAGTAGTATCAATAAAAGTTTTGGACTTGTAACTCTTTGCTACCTTGTTATGTTGGAACCTATCAAAATAAGAACATTGACCTTCTATATAACCAAGACCTATTTTATCACTATAATGTCTTTGTTTACCTAAAGGTTCTGCTAGTTTATTATTGTTGTCACACATATCAAGTTCTTTTCTCAGGTCAACAAATTTTGCTTCTAAAGTACAACATTCTTTTTCTTTGATTTATAACTGCACTTTTGAAACTTCTAGTATTTTAATTTGAAGTTTTAGGTCAGCAATTTGTTTCTCAAAGTTATCCTTCTTTACTTCAACTTCCTCTTTGAGTTTCTGAATATCTCTTAAAGCACTATTTAATTCACTCTCAAGATCAACTTCTTCCTCTTTGTTAACGAAAACATCTCCACTTTCTGATTTACTACAATCTGTATCAATTTTTGAGGATATTCCTTCCTGCAACTCATCATTTTGATACATTTCAATCAGTTTGTTCCAAATCTCCTTTGCATCCTTGCAATAAATGACCTTAGCAATAATTTCATTTGCAAAACTATTAAAGATAACATCCATAGCCCTAGCATTGTATTCAAGAGCCTTCTTTTCATCCAGTGTAGGAGGAGATGTTGTAGACATTGAACAACCTTTTTCAACTACTTCCCATACATTAAATCCTAAAGAGGATAAATAGGTTTCCATCCTACGTTTCCAAAAAATAATTTTTGTGCCTTCAAACTAAGGTATTCTAAACACGAGATATTCATTTATTTTTTAGCCATTGTTCATAACATCATCAATTTCCTTATTATGATCTTGATTTGATTCTTCTATTTTTGAGCCACTATTCATAACATTATCAATCTCCTTATTATGATCTTGACTTGAATTAATAACAGTCATAAACAATGTTTCATCTCCTTCCTCAATAGATGCATCTATACCATTGTCAGATACTTCTACCATCAAATTTTTCTTTTTAAAGATATTTTTCCTTTTAGAATAAGTTTATTTTTTCTTTCCCTGCCTATTATATGTTTCTTCATCACTCTCAGAGTCATTGTTAGGACATTGAGAAGCATAGTGTCCTACCTTTCCACAGTTAAAGCATTTAAAGGGTAATTTTCGTTTATATCTCCCTGAACCCCCTTTTAATTTACTGACCAAAATAGATTCATCCTCATTGTCTAATTCAAAGTATAATTTTGCATTAGGCTCCCTTTCGGTCTCCTTAAAGGTTGCCTCTTTACTTGAGGTAGCATCACTGCCTATTCTCATTTCATAGGTTGTAAATATTCCTTGCAATTTAGTAAGAGAGTTTTTTTCATATCTTTATCTTCAACAACTAAAACTTTGACATCATATTTGTGTTTCAAAGACCTAATAACTTTCTTGACAACAATTTCTTCATCAATTTCCTCACCTATGCCTCTTATAGAACTCACTACTTCCTGAACTTGAAGAAAATAGTCAACAATCTTTTCTTCTTCGTCCATTTTTAGAGCTTCAAACTTAACCCTATATATTTGGAGTTTTGCTTCTCTCACTTTTTCATCTCCTTCATAGATTTTGGCTAATTTGTCCCATACAACCTTGGCAGTTTTGCAATCCATGATTTTTACAAGAATATCATTATTTAGACTGTAACATATTGCATTTGTTTCTTTTACATCATAGCCAAAAGCCTTTTTTCATCTGGTGTAGTGGGGGCGGTAACAATGTTTTCAACCTTAATAGCTTCCAAAACATCAAAGCCTAAAGAAGATATTTTTCCATTCTAAATTTCCAGTAGGCAAAACCAGTGCCATCAAACATTAGAGGCCTATTGTTATTATCTTAACTTGCCATGATAAAAATAATCACTCATGTCCCAGTTATCAACCCTTAAGCTGATTAGGCTTGCTCATCCAAGGGTGTAGCTCCGATACCATTTGTTGGAGTGAAGAAGACACTGAGAGGGGGGGGGGTGAATCGGTGTCTTAAATTTTTTTTAACTTTTTCCTTAAAATTGAATAATTTGTGCTTTTAATATTTCAATGATAAATATATTCATGAATTGAATGAAATCATTAAAGAACTAAAAAAAACCAAATATCATCTTGAAATATTATCACATCAAAGTAATGAGACCACAAGACAAAGAATTTGATGAGTGGAAAACCCTCTAGGGGTAGAAAAACCACTCCAAAAATGATGCCTCACTGGCTTAATCTGAAAAACTTTCTGTTTACAATGCCTCACTAGAAATACTATCTCACTAATAGATTTCAAATGCCTCACTGGCAATAAGACAATGCCTCACTAGCTTTACAAGAATGCCTCACTAGAAAATTCATTTTAATGACAAACAATCATAGAAAGTAAAATACAAAGGGTTTCTCTGTTTCCCTTCAAATCATTCGTTACTTTCATTCTAATACATTTAACATCTTAAAGATTCATTCAGGAATCTCTAAAATATTAAATATATCAGTAATACAAATAGTTTTGCATCAAGTTCACAAAAATTCAAATACACAATTTTTTTTTCACATCCAGTATAATAATTATGTTAAAAGCATCAAACATAAAATAGTGATCAACCACTATTTTTATAAGTATACAAAAATCCACATATATTTCCATCTTTCTTCATCGAAACTTTCAGATATAACTTTTAAAACTGATTACAATAACTATTTCCATAACTACCCATGTCGATCCATCGCGATGCCTCTCTTTGGCAACAACATTCAACATCACAAGCAATGAACCATATCTTTATACATGGTTGATATCATGAATAGAACAATATAAGTCTAAACAAGAAACCCACAGTTATGTTACACAAAACTCCTAATGTTCATCTTTTAAAAAGTATTGAAATGCAAAACAAGAAAAACTTGACCAAGACCTTGCATTACACTCAATCACTAAATAGAGTGTTAAATCTAAAAGTAGAATCTAATTCAATCTTAGCAAATAATAGATATCACCTAGTGTAGTCGAATGTTGAAGACTACATTTTGTAGCGTTGTACCACCACAAAAACAAATTGCTCTAAGCCCTAAGTCAACCTCTACTAGGTCAAAGAAAAGACATTTCAAACATACTCATGCAACCAATAACCGAATTGAAACCATGTCTTGCAGCCTCCATTTTACCTTCTCAATCGAAACTATCAGCCTTATGCAAACCCTATTTTGCACATGATAGAGTGAGTTTGAGTTTTTCCAAGAATTAAAGTAAATTATGGAAAAATTATTATTTTGGTGTTACAAATCAAAGATTGTCATTATATCCCCAATAATCACTATGTCGGTCATGATTTTCCCAAATAACATAAATCTCATAATGCTCAATGATGTAAATGAATATATGTCACCAAAAACCTTTGATAATTGGTGTTAGCTTATGACCATATCTATCATGTATTTGACAAGTTCAACATGCATTCTACCCTTTATCATTTCACATGAATAATGCCAAACATTATAATGTCCATTATGTGACCTTTGACATTGAACAAAACTTATGTCATGAGTTGCCCATAACCATCAATAATGCAATGAAACCTTTTAATGTGATGAAACCATTTAAGTACTCAAATTAAATCAATCATAATATTGTGCCTTTTGACCATGACCACATAAGGATGCACAATAAGACATAGTCCAATATCAAACCTTTAAAGAACTGGAAATTGAATATGTATATTATCTTAATGTTCTTACCTCATAATTATGCCAAGAGAGTCTCCAAGAGAGTAACACTACAATATAGGTCTTTGAATCAAGCTTATTGTTACCAAGATTGTCAATGTCATTGTGCATAGGTAAATATGTCTAAAAAACATGTTCAATGATCATATATATATATATATATATATATATATATATTGTGCCATACCAGATGTTCCATATACTTGTGGTCATGTCAATCACCTTGAAACCTTGCATATACCTATTTGACACAATGCCAACCAAAGATGCCACTGGGGTCAACAAAAATGAATCCTACAATATTCACATTTCAATTTGGTGCATCTAAAATGAATCCTACAATCTTCACATTTCCATTTGGTGCTCTAAAATGAATCCTACAATCTTCACATCTTAATTTGGTGCATCTAAAATGAACCCTACAATCTTCACACTTCATTTTGGTGTTTGAAATTGAACCTACAATCTTCATTTTCCCTTGGTGCATTAAAATTGAACAATGCAACTTGCACATTTCAATTTGGGCTTAACAATTTACAACTTGCATATTTTAATTGGTGCTTTAAAATTAAACCACACATTTCAATCCTTGGTGCAATTAAAAAGAATTATTCGCTGTGATTGAGAAGTTATTGGTGTGTATGCTCTTCTCTCACACACTTGTGTGATCTTGAGAATCAGAAACACCAATTTTTCCTTTTCTTATTAGTGCCTTGCTTGTTTTGTGTGTCTTTTCAAACATTTTCTATGAAGGATTAAAATGAACAATTCATATTTTGATTTGGTTAATTAAAGATCAAGTGTATTTTAATCCTGAAAGAGTGTGTGTGTATGCTCTTCTCTTGCATGCTTGTGTGCTCTTGAGAATAAAAAACACCATTTTTTTCCTTTTCATTTTAGGGGGCTTGTCTAGGGATTTCATCACCCTAGAGGATGACCTCAACTCTAGTGTTCTGGTGGAGTATTAATAGCAGGGGTTGAATCAAAAGACACATCTCTTGGAAGTTGTGAGTCTATCATTCGAGCTAAGCCCCCAAGAACTTTATACCTTGGGGAAGTGAAGGAGAAGGGTGGGTTACCCTCTTCTCCTGATTGTTTGAATTTCTTGCACTTTCAAACTCACGGATTAGATCTCACGTGCCCATGTAGCATATAGATGATTCCACCAACTTACCCAACCAAACAATTCCATTGTCCATCCTAATCCAAACTCGCTATCATGTCTTCAATTTACCTTGATATGCGTCATAGTCAAATTGAATACTAGTTAATCCACAATGGTCAATACCAACAAGCCATAGACTTCAAAAGACAACTCATAAATTCTCCATACCAATCAACCGTAACCCATAGTCAACCACCCACATACCCATCTCACCAACAATCCATAAGCTCTAGTCTTCCATCCATCTACCTCCACTATCAAGAGTCACTTAACATAATCCATACCATTGATCCCCAACAAAAATCCATTAATTACCCTTATCCTAACCTTGACAAGGGAAACCAACTTTCCATTAATCCATTCCAATCCACTCCATCCCAATTCATGACTCCATCCAATAAAAATATGTTTAGTCATGCAAATTCAATTGTTGTCCAAAATCACATTCCATTACTTACACCTTTGGATATATGTCAAAAGGAAAATCCAAAGCACAACATCATAACTTCATCCTTATGTCAAGATTAAGGTATTTCTTGTGATCCCATTCTATCCCATGATCCTATCCTTAAGTCCATCCAAGAAATACTTCTAGATAACCATGGCATCCAAGATAAACCTATCTTTAATCAAGATCCTACCATTGAATAGGAAATCCAAAATGATCCCCTTTCATATCAAGATCAAGCCATCCCTTCCATACCCCCACATGATCCCCTTTCATATCAAGAGCAAAGTATCCCTTTCATACCATCTCATGATCCCTCTCTAAATCAAGATCAAATTCTATATTCTACCCCATCTAATGATACCCCTCCCAATCAAGATCAAAGTATCTCTCCATCCCCCTTTCATGATTCCCTTCCATCCACTCCATCACATGATCCTAACCCAGTTCAAGATCAAAGCATCCCTTCATCTCCATATCATGATCCCATTCCACCTCATAACCAAGATAAAACTATACCATCTACCCCATCTCATGATCCTACCCTAAGTCAAGATCAAAGCACCCCTTCATCTTCATGCCATGATCCTAATCATCCACAAGATTCCATCACCCATATCCAAGATACTTATTAACCCCCTACTTATCAATTGGGTTCCTCCACTTTCATCCAAGTTTTTCTACTACAAGATCCTATCATTCACTCCATGCCATATCCCCCTCAAAATAGACTAGTATCTTGCTTCCAAAATAATAAGTATCCCATTAGAAAAAGGATCTGTCAAACTATGCATTATCAATGAAAAGGGATAGGCCTTCATAAGCAAGGCATCTTATAACCCCTTAATATCAAAGAAAATCCAAAATATCATGGCCTTGGATACCAAGCTCAAGATTTTGTAACTCCTTCCACCCATCCTAAATCCAAAATCCCTCCACTTAAATCCAAATTTCCACATTCACCATCCTAAAAATCTAGTTTGGGCCCTTATGTTCCAAAACCTAATCCATCTTCCCTTCCATCCATTTTGGTTCCCTACATCCCAAAACCAATTTTTTCAACCCCTCCATCTATCTTGGGTCCTTACATTCCCCCACCTAACATTCCTATTCCAAAATCACATCATCCTTTATATCCATCACCTCATATCCCTAATCAAGATCTACAAAGGCACACACCCTTGAAACCCTTCTAGCATCCTACCTACATCAACCCATTCATAATACCACCATATCATTCCTCTCCATTCACCAATTCCATTGCTCTTGGAAGCAATTTGGATGTCAAATATCAAATGCATAAAGTCAAAAATCCACAAAAATCCAAGGATAAACATGTCCCATCAAATAAACATGAAAAAATAGAGAAAAATATGATCCAAAATAAAAAATTTAAATCCCAAAGGCCACAAAGGCCCATGAAGCAAAAATCAAAGTCAAAAAACATATGGATTCCAAATATACGCATAGAATCAATGCATCCCAAAGAAAAATCAAAATTGGCATCTACACTTGCTTATCCAAAAACTCCATCCAATCCTAAGTCCACCCCATCTAATAATTCTTCATCACCTCTATCCAGTTTGGGTTGTTATATCCCAAAATCTACACCCACTCCTCCATCTAAATCTCCAAATTCAAAAGCCACTTCTCTTTCACAAATCCACCACCTTTCAAGGTGTGTGCCAATGTTGATCTTGCTAACATCTCCATAAAATCATCCACAAGTCTTCCACCAACCCATCCATTATCCAACATCCATTTATCATCCTTCCATCCCTCTTACCCAATCATTTGCATAAATCCATATCCCTCACTATCTTCCCATCTATTTCATCCCCCTTACCATCATTCTACCAATTTCTATGGGCATACCTCCAATTATCCATGGTCTAATGGAACACATCTTTAGGAGATAGCAGCCATGGAACTAGATTCTTGAGTCCTCCCTCCATATCCCTATCATGCATCCACTATCTTCCAAATCCACTTATCCATATATTTATCCTTCTCCATCCATCCTATCCCCCCCCCAAAAAAAAAGAGAAAAAAAACTTAGAGAAAAAAAAAGTAAAGAGAAATCATTCGTCCAATGGTGAAAAACATTTCTTGTGGCACCTTGGATAGGTACCATGATGAAAAACTAGAAAATAGGAATCATGTGTAGTCCATTACCCTCTTTCACTCTACACTTGGGGGAAATTTTCATCCATGCTATCCTACCTACCACACCCCCTTTATCCCTCATTTCCTATCCATCGTCCTATGTAAATCCATCCCCCTTGTCCATCCTTTGATATTGACAAGGCTAATGATCTTCATATACATCATGCATTATATCCTTCCATCCTTCTTGTCCTATCCATATCATTCCATATCCCTCATCCTATCCAAATCCAACTTCCCTTCCCATATTTGATCTTGATGAAGAGCCTAGGGGTCAAATATCAATTCATCCATATCCTTTCCATCCATCTTCCATACCTACCTTGATCTTGATAAGGACTAGGGCACAAAACATAAATCATGCTTTGGAAAAATCTCGACATGACAATCCTTTGTTCATGCATGGTAAAATTTAATTCTATTGCCTATATAATGCTATCCAAACCCATATATTGGAGAAAACTAGTTATTCCTATGCAACAGTCCTTGGAGATCATATCCTAAATCCTCCATTCAATAATCCCCATGTATCCTATCCTTTACCAAGGAAATCCATTATCCTTTCATACCTATCACAAGGCTTGCTTTTCCCTTGTCATTGGTTTCAATATTCCAATCCACCTATCCAAAATCCCTCCACTATCCCATCCACTACATCAATAATCACAAGAAAACATCAAACATAGATATGTGCTTCCAAACCATCAAATAAGACACTTGGAAAAATGTGATTGTAACGTTAAATATTAGAGATCGACATCAACCTAGATAACATGTAGTCAATACAATCCTTTTCCATTGTGAACATTTCCTTATCATCCATCACTTGTCTTATACAAGATGTTTCCTTCTCTAAACTAGACAATTTTCTTGTATGAGATGTTTCCTTCCTGAAACCAGACATGATCCAAATCCATCCTCTAGTCCTTCCCGCACCTTGGCAAAAGATAGTATTGTTGTGTGTCTATTGGTAGTTGTTTGTTTTTTTTGGTTTATCTTTTTGATCTTTTGATCTTTCTTTGGATTTATATTTTGACCCATCCTATTCCTACTCAAGGTCACCATGATCATTTCATATCATGGTGTACTTTGACATGGCATAAATTGGGGAAAGGTCTATTGTTTCTATGTGTCATGTCTGATGGTTTTCTCATCATAGATCCACCAAGAGCATCATACGCCTTGTGAGTGTTGGGGCATCCTATTGTCTATTGCTTGTTTGCTTGGGAGTCAATCTAGGCATTCGATACATTATCACCTTGGTCTTCTATACCCTGGTGCATAACATCCATTGTTATATCAAATAAAGGTTGCTAATCTTAAAGTTAGCATAACACATCATCATCATCATCATCATCACTGCATTCATAATCATTTTTCTTGCACCCATATTTTAATCTTTTTCATCCATCATTTTCCATCTTTCATCTACCATTTTCTTCATCTTCTCTTCTTTTGAGAGATCACCCATGCAATTAATGCACAAGTATTCTCTCAAGGGAGCATGAATCATCTCAATCATCTCACCTTTTCTAATTTTCCATTTCTCACTCGATTGGGGCATATCATCATCTTCTTCATCTCTTCTGATTTTTATTCTTAACTACTTTTCTTTTTCTTTGAAACAATGCTACTTTGAACATTGCTTCAAAGAGGAGCAAAATTTAGACACTAAAAATTGTCCTATTATTTAATTTGATTAACCTCATTCTTCTAAGTTCATATTTCTTCTTATCCATATAGTTAAATAATTTTAATTATTTAATTATTCTAAACTATTCTCTAAGGTTAATTAAACAATTTTAATTAATTGTTTAATTAATTGACCATTTTAAATAATTATCTTTAATTATTTAATCTCTAATATTCTTCATAATTAAATAAATATGTTTATTTATTTAATTAACTAATTTCTAAATTCTTCTATAATTAAATAAATACTTTTATTTATGTAATTATTCATGTGAGTACAAATAAATAAATTTTATTTATTTATTAAACTTACATTCTTTTTTCAATCTTTTCATCTTTTTCTGCTTTCATATTTCTTCCATTTTGGAATCTAAATCTTTCCTAAATCATTAACTTCATCTTCATCCACCAGTCAACTCAATCTTCAAAATAGAAACTTTATGTACACAATTATCTATTAATCAAATCAACTAATTCATTATTATCTCTTCATGCTTCAAAATGGAAATTTCTATTTTGTAGTTGAGTTGAATCTATTGATTTTTCAATTATCTCAAGTCTTCACCCTCATCCTCATCTCTTATTTGATTTTTCCTTGGAAGGTCTATAAATAAGATCATCTCTTCATCATTTTGGATCTCACATCTTATGCAAATCAATTATGTCAAAATCTATCATCAATCATAGTGTTATGCTGCTGAGATTTAGCATCCACATCCAAAGACAAAGCAAAATCACATCATTTCTTTTTGAGGTTTGTAGTGGGACCAGTAAATTAGAGATTTAAATTTGATTTCTTTATTTATGTTTTCATGTTGTTTTAATTTCCTAATTTCTTATTTCAATGCATAGACAAAACACTAAGTCTACCCAAGATGAACACCAAACTATTAAATAAGCACAATAAACACTTAGAAACAAAAATTAGGCAGTAGAAGCAAATAGAAAACACAACAACAAAAGTCTGGGAAAAGTCTTTCTGGACAAGAATAGCAGGAAAGAGGCACCCAAGGGCATCTAAGTCCTGGTGAGGGGTTCTAGAAATTTAAAGTCTGAATGTGTATTACACTACTTAAGGATTTTAATTCTACTTGCAAATAGATGTAACAATAAGTAATTTCCCAGAATTTGTTTAATTTATGCCAATTTGATCAAAATGAAAGTATGCAAGAGTGTTGAAGATGTTTGAACAAGTTATGAATGCAAATTTTAGATTTAAAATACAATAAATTTTGATTCTAAAATGCAAAGGCCTAGAAATGATGATTATGATACAATTTGGAAACACAAATAATGCACTTTCTTTCACCTTTATGAACTATATGCAATATACCTAAAAGCATGCAATTACTGATTCTAAAATTGAGATCTGCAAGTACCTACAAATTGAGCAGACATAGACAAACAATTGTTAATTTTTTTGTTTCAATGCGCCTCTATAAGGACAAGGTCACCCAAGGGTGACTAAGTCCTTGATAGGGGGTTTGAAAAATGAAAAACTAAAATTTTAAGTTGTTTTTTAAGGTTTCATTTTCTATCTACAAACAGGTTTGACAGTGATTGTTTTTTCTAGAATTACTCAATGTGATTCAAATGCAAATTTATGATAATGTGTGAACAAAAATGAACAATTATGAATGTAATTTTGAATGAAAATATGATCTAAATGACTGAAACAAATCCTAATACAAGCTATGATGCAATATTTTTTTGGTTTTTTATGACTTTTTATTATGAAAATATAAAACACTAAATGAGAAATGCAAGAAAATATCATACAAAACCTAGATCTAAGGTTTGAAAGACCACCAATTTCAAAAGGTTTATGATGTTAACATGTCAAGTTCACCAAAATGGAATAAATAAAAAATTGAAACCCTAGGCCCTAATGTATAGAACCTATAATTTTGATTATGGTGTGGTGTGTGTTTTCTAAGTTTCATTAAAGAGGAAGATCAACAAGGTGAATAGATTAACTATCAACCATGAAGGTAAGCCAATCAGACCTGAATCTCCTTCTTTTGATCCTTAGGAATGGACTAGAAATGATTTGGAATGATTAACCTAATTGAACTATGACCTAATTTGATAAATACAATATTCTAAAAACACAAACAAAAATAGTAAGTTGGAATAAGATTTGAGAAGTATTGGAGATTGAGCACCTATCATAAAAAGTTGGATCTGGCATCCAGAGGAGGACTCATACACCTAGGGGCATATGGGTCCCTGATAGGGGGTCTTAAAACTAATTTTTCAATCCTTTGATGTTGGATCTAACCTTTTGTTTTCCAGTTGCAAAGTTTTTGGAATATCGTCAGGTAATTTTTTAGGTGAGTTTTCGTGGCTTGACAACTTTTAGGGATTTGAATGCAACAATGGAAAACTTGTCTTCAATATTCTTGCAATCCTCTTCAAACCTATATCTTGCACATTCAAAGAGAGAAAAAATATTAGGCCATTTAGGGGCTTGCCTTAGTCAAACCCTGTGTAAGTGTTTCTGCTTCCACAATGGCAGTGTCAATGATATAAATGATAATTGAAAGGAAGGAATGATGAAATCACAAAAAGCTGCAACTCACCACCCTTCAATGGCTTCCTTGAAGGATTGAATTTATGCACATCACCTCAAGGATTTGGATCTTGAATTGCTACAATAAAGCTCTAAAATGCTACTCCTGACTTGCTCAATAGTTCTCTTGATCATAAGTTTTCCAATATTTTTCTAGATGATTTTAAAATGATGCAATAACTAGGTATTTATATGCAATTGTTCTAATTTCCTAAAAATTAGATCCCAAAATTCAACACTTAAAATTTGAATTGTGAATGTTAAAATTCCACCAACAACATATTAAAAAATGGTCCCAAGCAAGATAGGGGACCCATATGCCCATGGGCATATGGGTCTTGGCCCTATCTTCCAGGACTATTAGTTTTGAGATCAAAACATTAATTGTTTTCATTTATTCAATGCTTGCAATCCTTCGAAAAATGGTCAAAAATAGGCCTTGGAATACATAATTTAGGAAATTAGGGGTCTAATTAGGTCCAATACATAAAGGGGGACAAAATATAATGTGAAATTGACAATTTTTGACACTATAATTACTACCTCCTCTAGTATTGCAATATAAATTTTTTTCTTCCCCCTTCATTGTAATATGTATCTTTTTCATTGTGGTATGTGTTATTTAAAAAAAAAAAATTAGACTATACGAATCAGGTAGCCCCCCTATAAATTGTAGTGCACCTAGTAAATATTTTTTCACATGACTAGTGATGCTAGTGCGACATGCCCTTCGATACCAAAGGTATGGGAGGAGATTGGACCTCATGACCTCTTTCCTGCAATAGGAAAATGGTATTAGTCTTCAAATATTTCACATATTCATTACAAGATATTCTATCACCATACTAAGATGTACTTCTTTGGAATCTTTCTCCTCTTCCTCTTTATTGATTTATTTTTTATTTCAAATATTTTGTTCATATTCTTCTCTATTTTTATTGAAAATTAAAATTATTCTTCTATTGTTGGATGAACCTTACCAATATTATTTTTTTGATATATCTCACAAAATTATCTTTGTTTGTTTCACTATGCCTATTCCTTATGATCATTTGTAAAATTATTAAATATACTATTTCATAATCCTATTTTTTAACTTTAGACTTTGTAATATTTTCAATAATTCTAACTCATAAATTATTTGTCCAACTTTATTACCATATTATCCCATTTTGAACATTATTTTTCTTTTCCTCTCTTATTTCTTTCTAATTGTACTTCTTTCTACCAAACATGTCTTTTCAACTTAGTTTTAGTAGAATAACCATTTTGGGATCTATAATTTTCTCTTATTTAAAATATTCTTATTAATTGTTTATTCAATCATTCAAATCCTCAAGATTCAATTGCTAGAATAATTCGAAATATCAATTATAGGTCTTTTACCAATTTTTGAAATAGCCTTTAATATATTTACCTAATTTCCATTTCTTCTTCTTCTAGTTTTTCTATATTTTATTTAGCAACTTACACACACACACTCTCTCTCTCTTCTTCATCACTTCCATCATAACTTATAAGGTTCAATCCTATTTTTATTTCTTATTTCACAATACCCTATTGGACCTTCATCACCCTCATCATCTCAAACATTTTTTCCACTCTCTCAATAATATTAGCAACACCTTGAACTCTTTATGAAGGAATCTCTCCCAAGGATCCTATGTAAAGTACCTCAATTTTGTGCTCTGTCAATAATAACTCCTACAAACTACCTCACAATCAACCCTTTTTTTACAATATTTTTATAGGCTACGTCAATTCAATTATCTATTTACAAGTAGAACCTTCAAGGTACCAAAATTTGTGCTCTAATACTAGTTGATGTAAATTCATGGACAAAGGATCTAATGAAGGATTATCCAGCCACATAATGAAATAAAAATAATTTATAATGTAACCGAATGAAACAAAAAAATATTAATATGATATTGTATTCAATTATCTATTTACAAGTAGAACCTTCAAGGTACCAAAACTTGTGCTCTAATACTAGTTGATGTGAATTCATGGACAGAGGATCTAATGAAGGATTATCCAACCACATAATGAAATAAAAATAATTTATAATGTAACAAAATGAAACAAAAAAATATTAATATGATATTGTAAAAAAATAATTACAATTTTCCACAATGGGCTCCAAACATGCTAGCACATAGTTGTTTGATTATAAATGGGCACAACTATGTGCAAATTTATAATATAAATAATATTATAATAAAGTGTGTATTGTTGAGATCCAAATCTTAACAACTTGATTAAATTAACTCTATCATCTCGATTGGTTTTCAATGATCATCAATGATGTTTATATAACAATCTCTAGCCTTCAGATTAATCTTAGTCAGCCTCAATGAGGTGTAAATCTTGATGTCAAGTGTAACATATAGTCAGGAAAATGTGTGAAAGGATATCCTAGAATAAAGGTGGTGATGATGAATCAATAGATTTTTATGTGTTTCATATCATAAGTTCTTCTAGCTCTAATATATACCTTGAAATATGTTTCCTTACTTTCATGCATTTTAGAAGGTTATTGAAAACTATGAATAATGAAATTGAGTATCTTCCTATTATGCTCGATAGTAAATTTATAATTGAATTATGCTTTTGTGTTGATTAAAGTATTCTATAAGTTCAATATGATGTTATAGGATTAGTTATGCATGTGTACTCCCAATTGAGAGGTGAAATGTGCAATTATGGAGAAATGTGGAAGGATCTACAATGTTTTCTAATGACTAGAATGTTATTGGAAACCTACAAACAAGGAAAAAAAGTTAAAGAAAATATTTTTGGATGATGTAATATTGCTCTTATACCCTAGTATGATCCTACATTATATACATGAGGTAATTTGAAAAGTGATTCCCTTAATTTTGATGGTTAGAGGGAAACCAATATGGTCTACTACAACATTTGAAATCTAAAATAAATCTCCTTTCAAGATTTCCTTTCCACATTAGCAAACACTCCTCATACTACATATTCTTGGTGCTTCTTCCAATTCTACTATCTAAAATATCTTCAATATCATATTTTATTGATGTGGTATTTAATTCTTCCAATGCACTTCTAAATTGCTATCCCTTGACTCTCCTTCATGATACTAAGACAAATTTGCAACATTGATCACTATTGATATTCCCAATCCTTATAATAACTCCACATCTTATGTATTTCCTAAATCAAACCTTTTTGAAAACTCTACAAGGACCAAACTTCTTCATCTTCAACTTATTGTGTCTCCCAACTATAAATATTTCTTTTCTAAGATACACCATTACTTTATCTCCAACTGCAAACTCATTATGTCTTCTTTTCTCAAGGTGATCCCACAATAGTGGTTTACAATTTTTGGCCAAACTAGACACTAAAATAATTTTTTTGAATTAAATCTTCACTTTCGGGCACCTATAGCGGCTAAATCGTGAGAAATTTGAAGATGATGCAAACTAGAGTTTCGTGAAATTTTGTCTGTATATTCTAAATATATTTTTTTCAAAAATTTTGGAATCAGATTGCACTTCTTTTTCCATCTCCCTCGAAAAACTAGTTTTTTTTCTTCAGAAAACAACATTTTTAAAAAGTGATGCTCACTGTATAACGCATAACTTTTTTTCCATGAAGAATAAAATTATATTTCTAACTTTGATATCTAGTGCTTCCACTTGGTTAGATAGTGTATTATTGAATATTTTTTCCTTAATCAAGTTTCAAAGTCAAACCAATTACAATTCAAACATGGGCGGACCGTATAACGCGTAACTTTTTTTGTATGTATCGAAATTCAATTTTTTTTTTGTTGGATCAAGAACTTCAATATTCGCTGCACTCATATTTTTCAAAAAAAAATTATAATCTTCTATTTTTCCACATGTGCAAAACAAAGAGCTTGATTTTCGGTGAAAAATCTACATTCACAAGAAATAAAAAAATAAATATAATAATCAAATTTAATTTAATTAAAATTATACTTTTTTGGAAGCTTATAACAAGGACTACATACTTACAAAAAATAAATTTTAAATGAATTCATTTGATCCCCCAAAAGGTAAATCAAAAGTGGTTTTTTTTCAACATTTTGATAGGTGTAAAGGAGACTATGTTATAGGTATGGTTTAAAACTAGCAAAGTTCTATCCAAGGGGGCTTGGTCTAAGGTGGTTTGATCAAACCCTCTTCAATTGGAATCCTTTAAATGGAACTTTTCAAGGCTTAAATCATTATATTTTCTAAAAATATGTGATTTCAGCAAAAATCAGGATCTCCCAGAAAGTGTAAACCACTATTGTGGCAGCACCCCTCATCAACTTTATCCTTAGATCTACCATTCATCTTCTCCAAATGAATATTTGTTTTTGAATGTCCTTAGTTCATGTGTTCTACAAATTGTTCTACTTTTGCACTATTTTTCATTATATTAGGGTGAAGCCACAAAGTGGTTTACAATTGAAGCACTGAGGAAGGAAAACTCACAAAAAATGAATGCATGGCAAAAAAATTGATTTTAGGGGTTCGTACAAACCTATTGGTTCGATCAAACCCATTAGGGGTTCGCTAGAACCTAGGTTCAGGTGAACCCTCCTAATACTTTCCCGCCAAAAAAGCTATCAAAACCCCTTATAGAAGGGGGGATTGAATGAACCACAGTTCGAACAAACCCCTAGGGTTCACTTGAACCCCTTTATTCCTCATCCCTCCCCGAGACACAAAAACACCTAAATTTTGGCACTTCGGAGGTCGGTTGAGGATGAAAATGGAGGAATCTTCACAAACCCAACTTGAATTAGGTAGTCCTCAAAACGAGCTATCCAACTAATATAATTTTAATATGTTTTGGTTTTATTATGTATTTATTTTTTTAGTTTTATTAAACATAGGTTTTCATCTAAAAATGAAGGTCTTTGTTCTCATGTGGAAAAATAGCAGATTATCAAAAAAAATTCAAAAATATGAGTGCACCAGATATTGAAGCTTGATCCAACAAAAAAAAAAAAAGAATTTTGATATATACAAAAAAATTTATGTGTTATACGATCGCGCTATGTTTGAATTGTAATTGGTTTGACTTTGAAACTTGATTGAAGAAAAAATATTCAATAAAAAACTATCTAACCAAGTGTAAGCACTAGATATCAAAGTTACAAATCTAAATTCGAAAGAATTAGAATTTTATCCTTCATGGAAAAAAAGTTATGCATTATACGGTGTGCGTCACTTTTTAAAAATGTTGTTTTTTGAAAAAAATCAGTTTCCGTGGGAGATGGAAAAAGAAGTGCAATCTGATTCCAAAAAAATTGAAAAAAATATTTTTAGAATCTACAGACAAAATGTGACAAGACTCTAGTTTTCATGATCTTCAAATTCTTCATGGTTTAGCCGCTATAGGTGCCCGAATGTGAAGATTTAGTTTTAAAAAATAATTTCAGTGTCCAGTGTGGCCAAAAATTGTAAACCACTATTGTGGGATCACCCATTACTAATGTTCCTCAACTATTATACATTCCTTCAATTATTATCATATGCAACTATAAATTTGTTTTCCCTATAAGCCTATTTATTGAATTATTATATGCAAAATTTTCTTGTGCCAAAATTATATCCAAATCATGTATTTTTTCTCTTGACCATCCTATCTTGTCTCACTTTTTTTTCTCTTGATCATCATCATATTTTATCTCATGATCATCTTTTTCTTTCACATATTTCATCTTTACACTATCTTAGATCATGTATGCTCATGCTTATGGATTTCAGCTAATATTCTTGGATATTCCCCAATGTGTTAAATGCATGAATTTTTTTGTTGTATACATGAATATAATACCAAATTATGAAGATTTGTACATAGTTGACTTGGGATCAAAGTGTGAAAGAGGTTGATTTGGCTAAAATATTTTTTTTTAATTTTAAATTAAAAAATAAGATCAAAGCTAAAATGATGGCCTCACACCCATAAAAATGACTTTGGTTAGACAATCAAGTTGGATCAATTTCTTGTAGGATTGAATAATGGATTAGGAATGGATTAATGCTTATAATCAAAGAAAAAAACCATTTGGGCTAGGATTGCATGTGCATAAGCATGGGAATCAGCGATAAGTGTATGACTAGGTTATAAGAAAGGCTAGGTACATGGGCCCAATTATGCACAAAAATGTGTCATATGAAGCTCACTAGCTCATCCATCTATCTTGGTTGGCTAGACCATTAAGGCATTTCTCCAAACCAAGCACTAAACTAAATGAGAAAATACATTAAAGATGCATTTTCACCATTACATTTTCCCCCACTTTGAGGCGTGTTTGAATCTCTAAGTATGAATCATGCATCTCTAACCATGTAGCATTCTCAATCATGCATAAAATAAATGAAACACATAGAGGAACATATATTCTACAAATGATGAAGATTCTCCTTCCATGTTCCTTTGCTTTGCATATGTTTACTCATGAATACCTACAAGACAAGGGATGGAATATTCCTCAAGTAGTTTTTGACTCACAAGATAGATTATACACAAATGAGAATGTAAGTGATCATGTATGCCACCTTCAATTGATTGCCCCCATAGGGTGTAATTGATTGAAGGAAGATCTTGTTAGATATATCAATAGTAAACATAAGCATATGAGACTAGATTGACAATAGAATGCATTGTGAGATAATCATAATCATAATAATGTGATAAATCAATAGAAAATAATAATCATATAAGCACATATAATCATCCAAGTGTTAAAGATATTGCAATCATAGCTAGAAGAGTTCATTGTGAGAAACATGGCAATGGACTAGAGATCAAATCAAGGATGAGATTATTACCCCCAACATGAATAAAATAATGATGGTTCATTCCTTACTGGTCAAAAACATATGTAAAAGTATAAAAAAGGTCCAATGTAACATCCATAGATATAAACATGCATTTTCCAATCACAAAACTAGGCAAACATGAAGACACATTCTTTAATCACAAACCTAGACAATTTGTCTTTGAATTATGACATGATTGTATAACATGATCTAATCAATCTCACTCTAGCAACCCCTAGAAATTAATCTAAATAAGTTTGTGCCTAATCATTATATTTAAAGTAAAGATAAAAAATACTAAAGTTTGGTGAAAGTTATGTACAAATTTGAACATCATTGTTTCAAAGATTTCCTTGGGAAGTATGAGAAGCGTCTCTCCTAAAAGAAAGAAGAATTCTCTAGTCGGTGGCTTTGTTTTGGTTCTTTTCATGTATTAGTCAAACATAGATACACATTATTATTAGCTTGTTCAACAGTCAAGTAGAATTATGTGGATTTTTTGTTTCTTTTGATGTATTAGTCAAAGACAGATACACTCTATTAGCTTTCTCAGCGGCCATGTTCCCTCGAAACCAGTGATGATTATTATTGATCTTGTGGAGAAGAATATATTGTGTTCGTTGAATAGAATGGAGTTGAAACAGAAATTGAGCATAACATTATTGTTCGATTGATGGGAGATTTGATTTGATTCGGTTAGATTGAATTCAAGTTGAACGAGGTGATTGTAATTTGTTTAATGGTGGATTTGTTGGAATACGGAGAGAAGCTGGTGAGCATTATGAGTTGGTGGTGTATACAAAATATTCGAGAGCCCAAAAGCTGCCTACAGAAGGAGCGTATAATGTTGTACAAAGTGGAAGCAACTTTGATGGTTAAGCGGGCATTAGTGATGTCATAATCACAGTGGGAGCGTAATGATCGGAAATTGATTCCAATCCCCATCTCCATCTCTATCATGGTGTGGGGAAGGACAATAATGATAAGCGGGCGTGTTAATACCCATTAGCCCATCAGCCCATTAGCACTTGGGCATTGGAATGGGGGTGCAGTGCGGGGGACGTGAAGGAAGTCAGGTGCATGCGTACGCGTGCATTGCTGGTCCACCTGTCCAACTGAATCAAATAACAAATTATAAGCACAAAGCCATGTATTGTGCCTCGAGCAAGAGCATGTCCTCTGCCATTGCTCCATTGTCTCCCCTCCACGTCAATCTCTGACACACAGTATCATACTATCAGTAAGTACTCGTGTGAGCGTAATAATCAAAGGAGGCAGAGGAAGCTAAGCGCAACCAAACAGTGATGCCGTCTACAACTATTATCATTAACACAGATGAATGGCATATAAACGACAGCCTATTTTTGATGGCGGTATGACACTACTTTTGATATGATGGTGGGTTTCTGGTTTTGATCATGATCTGTGTCTTGTTCTCGTCATACTGCTCTTCTCTGAAGGACATTTCTTAAAACATAAATAGTTAATCATGTTTTTTATAGGATTTTCATGGTTAATAAAAGAGATGAAAATGACACAAATCAAGTTTGGAAGTTGGTCCTATTTATGACTCTGTACATTTGCTCCTTTGTTTTCCATCTTCTTTTCCTATTCTTCATTTTCTCTCAACTTTACATCCATTTTCCATTACATCACCTATTTTCCTATTCTTCGTTTTGTCTCACCTTTACATCTATTTTCCACTACACCTTTTATTTTCCTTGTGTCCTTATGTTCTCTTTAGTTTTTGAGCTTACCTAGTCATGATTCATAAATTCCCATTATATGTTCTCATGTTCCTTGGTTCCTCTTGACTTCTCATTTTATTTTCTCATCTTCTTTTCTTCCTTTTAATTATATGATTCTTTTACATTTATAACATTTGTTCACTTATGTTTTTCATTATTATGATTATGACATTTATCATATCTATCCTACATGTCTATGTTTTATATTTGATATTGTATTACTATAATACAATTTTAAAGTTATCTTATTAGATTGGGGACATCATTCTTTTCTCATTTCATTTTGACCATCTATTTTGATATTTTTATATTAGACGAACAATGTCTTCCTCATAGCATTTGAGATTTCATATTCATATCTTTATGCTAAGTACATTAAGTTTTCTCCATAGAATATGAGAATCCATTTACACATCCTTACATCAAGGACATCTTGTCCTCGTCTTAGCATTTTAGCTCCAACTGTGATGCCTTTACATTGGGAACATCATATTTTCTTCATCCCATATCAAGCTTTCATTGTCACATCTATGCATTGGAGGCATCGCCTTCCTCTATATTATTTGTGCCTACATTACCTTATTATGATTTAGATAGAGATACCACTCTAGAGTGGGGGTATATTTCCCTCTCCACTCTTTTCCTATACTAGCATTCCTTATCCCATTTACATTAGGGGTCATCATGTCTTCCACCACCATGGCCTTGAAATTATATTCCTAGATCTATGTTATGATTAGGGACCTATTGCCTTACTTCACCATTGTGTACTCAAAATATTGGATGCCACATTGGGGGCATATATGCTCATTCTAGTGCCTTTAATGTACCTACATGGTTATTTTTAAATATTGTGGGCACATCACCATTCCCATATCATCCACATTAGGGATACCCTTATACATTGAGAATCATCTCGAGTGTGTATGATTTCAATGGGCCTTAATCTTTTTGGATATTTTGCAAGCTTCTTACACAATGTATTCATAATATTTACTTCACATTATTCATATTCTTACATTATTATCGTTATATTATATTTACTTTCATGTACTATTTTTCTCTTTTCAAAATCCTTGAATCTTATAAATGTAACTAATTGTAGGGGCATGTCCCATCACTTACACTCTTATATTGAGATTGCAGAGAGTTATGTGTACCTACACAAATATTCATCATCATGATTAGATGGATCTTTATCACATGGAATGACAATGTTTGATATACCATATGGTAGCACACTTTGTCACTTTTCACATAGATAGAATTTTTCTAACCCTATCTCTTTTCCATGATAATTCACAATAAAATTTATTTTATATTTATTCTTATTACAACTATATTAGGGTAATAGCCTCAATGGAACCTAGTTATATATCTAAATATTTATTCAAAGATAGGACCTTAGATATTTGTTGCATCCTCAAAGTGAAATGAAGGCTTGTGTCCCAAAAATAGGCATGTATGTAGTATCTATACATGGACTCATTTTTCCTAAGTATATCCCCGGTCTCTAACTTGATTGAAGAAATGGTAATAAGCAACTACTCAAGTAGAGGTTATGAATGTAGTGGATAAAATTATTAAGTTGGGAACTATTAGCTCAATACCCATGGAGGAAATGAGAGGTACTGAGTGGTTTTGTGATCAATCTAGAGTAGGACCCTATCCCTATGCCTTGACCATGGGTGGCTATTGATGTGCATGTGACAAAGGTGTACCATATGAGTAGCTTTCTTCTCAATCCTTTTTAGACTCTCTCTTGCACTCCAGTTGTAAGGGGGGAATTAGAAGCATAGGAAAATCAACATAAATGAATCAAACAAAAGCTTAATTCAAACAAAGATTAAGATTACATACCCATTACTCATGAAATGAACAATATGAACTTACTAAATTCAATGATCAAAGTATTAGCAAACAAAGAACAAGCAAATGAATCCAATAAACTATATCGCTACCCATCTCATGTCGAAGTGTATTTGCAATGATGTTGTATTATGTTTTGGTATCAATGTGAAGCCTCCATTATGTGTTGCAAAAGCTTCAATGTGAGTCAATGGTGATTGAAGATGTGTGTAAAATCTCTCAATAATTTGAATATTAATTTAGCATGATCTCTTTTCATAAACTGTATAAATTCTCTTATCCTTTTTTGAGAAGAAATGAGGTGGTTATATAGATTTTTAGTTTTTAGATGAACAACCGAGATTCAATAATACAAAATCATGATCAACGGTTGGGAACCATTGAGAGGATTTAGATTGATCAATTAACCGACTTCTTGAGATATTGATTGAGGAGTTGACTCAATTGATTAATTAGAAGACTAGGAGTGAGTAGGAGTGAACCAATTTAGATTGAACAGTCCACTGGATAGATTGAATCTAGTCAATCTTAGTTGACTGAGAGAGGATGCGATTCAAGTGAATCAAATGAATAGTTAACTAAATAGATTGAATAGTCAACTATTAGAGAGTGATTTTTATGTTCTAGGAGATTATGGATGCGTTATCAATCAAATATGCACCCTTGTCAGATTTGTAGAAATCAAACTATCTGTTGAAACATGGAAACTCTTTTTAGATGTGGGTGATCTGTGCAAAAAGAGAACCTCCAAAGTGAGCTGGTTCTTCGAAAGATGGATCCTATTCTAAGTATTTTCTGGGAAAAGGGATAGAAGGATAGCTTGAAAATGAAATTTAACACTAATTGATGATTAACTATTATTTCTGAAAAATCCAAATTTTACCACTCACAACAATTCCTCTATTACAATAGCTCTCACAATCTCATTGGTACATGGTTTCATCAGTAATTTGCATGAAGATTTGAAAGAATTGAATACATCATGCAACCTGAAAAAATGACATTCTATGCAAAGACTCATAAAAGCAAGATATATAAGGCTTCAAATTTGAAATCACAAAGACATCAAACTATTGTTACAAGGTTGAGACAAGAAATGAGAAGAACTTTGTTGCTTTATTGAAACTGAAAGAGTGTATCTGTCTGAACTAAGTACAAATGAGTTTACAAGCTCAAAATGTTAAGAGCAAGAAACTGAAATCTGAACTGAGAAGAGGAAAAAACTAAGCTTTCTTCAAGATATGATCCCCTAGAAACCCTAATCCGAGCTCACAAGAAAAGCTCAAGGAAAAGGTACCAAACTGTCTCAAAAGTCTACATAAAAGCAGAAAAACCACACTGTTTTCATGTTCATGCTAAAAAGCCTTAAAAAATAGGCTAAATCTGCCTTTAAAGCAAATAAAGCACCTTATCCATCTAGCAGACAACTCAAATCCGACCTAGGAAGAAAACAAAACAATCTGCTAAAAATAGCAAAGAATAAAGCGATTTATAAAAGCACCACTTTAATCTTGCTTTACATGATATGCAGATTTCACAATCTCATAATTAGGCCTATTTTTGCAATTAAAGATTGTTTTGAAATCTTTTGCAAAAAAACAACTACCACCTTATTTCTCCAATACAACAATTGATTTTTCTTTAAAAAAAATCATAAAACATATGAATATCTCTTATATATATCCCCTTTCCCTGAAAATAATTCCCAATCTATAATTGATTTCTCAAAAATCAATCAAAACAAATAATAGAAGCATGGATATTGAATTGATTTCTTTAAAATCAATAAAAAAAATCTAAGGCTTATCCTTATGCTTAAAACAATTCCCTCCAAAATCTAATTGACTTCCTCACAAACCTTTGAATATAGTCCAAGGCTTCAAATCCTATCCCCTTTTTAACTAAGGAAAAAACTAAAGGCCTAAAGTATTCAAATAATTTATTAAATAAACAAGACTTAGGAAAAATTTAATCACTCAAAACTCTACATGGTTCGACCTAGCATTGGGGTAATCAGCCATTCAAAACCTTCCATAAGGTTTGATAAAGAATGATAAGTCCCTATTTCGAATTAGGGCAATATAGCAAAATAGGGGAAAACCCTAATCTTCACTTCATTTTGCATTTGACACTTTGAAAGTTTGGCTCTGCCTGGGTGTCGCCTCCATGAGAACGTAGGGTTTCAGCTTGCAAATGATTGATTTTCATGACTCTTTCTATAGATTGGTCGATTCTTCTTCAACAAACAATGGGTGAGCCTTTTTTAAGCCTTCTGAGTTCTCTCGCTTCATTTTTGAGCCATCTCTTTCCCTTGTGGCCACGGCTATAACATAATTTTTGATGCATTTATTTCTTTCATGTGCTTGTTCTTGATACCTTTGTGGCCATTCTACTCATTGGTTGACCCATATGAGCTTGAACTTGATGAAGAGGACCCAAGTACTATTGTTGCTATTCTTGTTGAATCTTAAGGTAAAGAGTCGACTCCAAATCTCATGTGGCTTTTGCGAACTCATTTATTCTATTCTAAACAAGATTTGGCTTTTGAACCATGGCCATAATTATTGTTTCTGATGCATATATGTGCTTCTGTGTGTTTACTGTTGATGCCATGCCATTTGGCCGCCATGTTTGAACTCGACCTGGGCATTTTTACTTGATTCTTCAATGCTCAGCCGTGGGTCTTTCTCCAACGATGAGGGTAAGTAAATGCCTTTCCTTTTCCTGCATCTCCCTCTTTGACTAGATCATTTTGAGCTAAATTTCAAAAAGATATTGGAAATTTGTGTTTCTCTAACTGCGGCTATGCACATTTTCTATAACATCTTTTTGTTGTATTTCTGTATTTGCTCACTGATAACTCCATTCGGTCGCACCATATGTGAGCTCTTTGGAAGCTCTTTAAGAGCTTTTCTTCTGTGTTTGAGAGCTCTTAAGAGTTGGTCACACCATGAGCATGTTTTCATTGGGTTTATTGAACCTCACTCCATTTCATAATCTCTATCTTCAGATTTGTAGAAAACCCTACATGGGTACTTGTAAAAAATGAAAAAGACTTGCAGTTTATAAAAACCCCAAAGTGGGTATCTCTGAAAATTGTATTAGCTGTATTTTTTGTTCAAAACCCCAATGTGGGTAAATTGTATTATGAAGAAATATGTGTTTACTGAACACGACTCACCGTTATTTCTTCTATTTTATGTTGTTTATATAAAACCCTTCATGGGTGACTTTGAAAATAATAGAAAGCATAAATTTTGTTTATCAGTAGAAATCTTCATATGGGTAACCTGGAAATGGTATTAAATCTGTCTTTTAAATTCAAACCCCAATGTGGGTATTCAGAATTCTAACAAGAACATGTATATTTAATGATTTATGCAAAATTTGGGCTCGACTCAATATGATATTTATTGACACTTCTAAAATTGGTATCTTATTCTAAAAATCAAACTTATCAGAATATACTTATGTTGTATTTGAGCCCATCGATGGAACACTGTGTAAAGCTTGTAATTTGTCAAAACCCCACCATGATAAACTTATAGTCAAAAGGAAAACACACTTCCTTTGTGTTCTGTTAAAAACCCTCAAGTTGTTTTTCCTTGTACAAAGAACTTTTTTTTGAACCTGTAGACTATTTGTTTGCTTTAGTCTCTCATGCACTCACAACTACATTCTTCGCGGATGCATTCCAAACCTTCATTCAGAATTTTACTTGCTTACTTGTTGTACCACTATTTGAAATACATGATAAATGAGGAAAGGAAAACTTTAAAAATAGTGCACTCTTGGACTATTTCATTCCACTGTCAGCCAAAAAGATTGTATCAAACACACCTGATCACTGTATTTTGTACTTACAAGCAAGTTGATTGCTTCACCTCTTAATAGATGATTGAACTGTTCATGCATTGATTAGATGTTGCCACTGTTTCTTATCTGGCACTCTTCATGCATTTTTATGCTCCATTTAACAAAGTTGTTCCATGCACTTGCTTTCTTCTGAGATGAAAATCTGAAACAATTCTCTTCGTTGAGGCATTATGTATGCCTGTTCACTATCCTTGATTGACAAAAAGGACACTGTTGAACCTTGCAAAATATCATGAACATGATGACTCATAATACTATGGCAGAAGAACATAAACCATACATCAATGTTTGAGATGAATGTATTCAGTTAAATCAATTGAGCAGATTAAACCCATTGTTCACTCGTAGCTTTCAGAAAGCATTTACATGATTGTTATGAATGCACAGTTGGTTTAATGGCTTGATGGATTAACTCTTCTTTACTCTTTCAGTTGCATTTCCTTTCTTGATGATCATGATGATTGTAATCTCTTCATCCCACTTGTAATGAATAAGGGGCAGCATGTCGAGCTCTACCCTTGTGGGAGCTCATTTTTCTCCACATGCTTGGTCTTCAAATGATAATCAGCTTCATGATTTTCCCTATACCTGCACAAAGAAGTAAATGATGTTAGCATAAAACAATATATGATCATGTTGATATATCTCTTTCAGCCCATGTTTCTGCACTTTTCTTGATTGTTTCAGTGCATGATTAGTAGCATACTACATTATCGTTGATGGTTCATGTAGGTATATTCATAGTCGGAGCCTCTGACATCCTTTTCTTCTTTCCTATAGGTCAATGGAGCTCGAAGAAGACAAATGGTGCACCATGTCTGTGTCGGTCATCAATAAACAGGTAATGATGATTATGTTTATACTTATGTGATTGTTCCTTTTATGCATCTTCCATAGTATAGTGTGTTGTTTATGATGCACTGTGACAGTCCCATCCATGGCTTGTGTGGATATTTGATTTCAATCTTCTGCTTTTCATTTTAAAAAGAAAATGCATCTCAATGCAATTTTGTACTATCATTTGAATTCTCACAATCAAATGAAATTTTGTAAATATGAATCACTTAATGAAATAAAAGAAAGCAATTGAAATGCTTTGTTATTGAACGCTCAATACTGTACTTCATTTGATTGTAAAATGATAAACAATTCTTGAAATTTTGTTTCCTCACCTCAATTCATAACTGTCACTTATATGATAAAAAAGATGCAATCAACACTTAGCATATGCAGAAATAACTGCATTTTCCACTTTTAAATATAACAGTATTTAATCCAGCTCCACCAATTGAGTTGTAGCGAAAAATTGGTAACATTTTGGTGATTTCCGCTAAATGCTTGCCTGCTAAGCATAGATTAGTTGCCTTAAAACACCCCATTGGGCGTGGAGTCAAATCTGCCCCTTCATGAAACTCAGAAACTTTGAACAACAACATTCCAAACAACAACAAAACAAAATGAAACTTAACTGAAAGAAAACTAGCTGGCCCTGAAGGCCAACAGAACATGTGCAACAACGCTTAGGGAAAGCAAAAACTACTGAAAGTAAATGTGTATAACACACTTATTTGCAATACTACTCTACTTATCTACAAGATAGAACTTATCTCAGAGGCAATTCTTGAGGTGGATCCCATTAACTGGGATAGACAACACCTTTCCAGTCAACTTAGAAATTTGGAACGCATTGTGTTCCTTGCACTCTGTGATCACATAAGGCCCATCCCAAATTGCATCGAACTTGGAATGTCATCCAGGTTTTCTTTTAAATTCATTCCATTTGAAAACTAGATCTCCAACAATGAAATCACGTGGTCTTGCCCTCTTATCAAAAGAATTCTTCATCTGAGCTTGATGTATCTCAAGCTGCCTTAGAGCTTCTTTCCTAGTTTCCTCCAACTCTACTAGCTGTGCAAATCTCACCTCAAGAGGTTGTTCATTCAGCAATTCCAGTTCTTTTACATAACTTAAAGTTGGTAACTCAATGGAAATAGGTAACTTAGCTTCTTTACCATAAGTTAGAACAAAAGGAGCACAACCAATGGCCCTTTTAGGAGTTATTCTGTCAGCCCAAAGGGCTAACTTCAGCTTTTTATGCCATGTCCATTAATTATCCTCAACAGTCCTCTTGATTATCTGAATCAGATTCTTATTTGTAGATTCTGCCTGACCATTGCCCTGCGGATAATAATTAGAAAATGTGTTCAAATAAATACTATTTCTAACTGACCAATCAAAAATCCTCAAGCCAATAAAAGCTAAACCATTGTCAGAAATGATTGAATCTAGGACACCAAATCTCGACATGAGATCCTAATAGAAGTTAAGCACCGAAGTCTTGTTTGCTTCCTTTAAAGCAACTGCCTCGGTCCATTTGGTAAAATAATCTGTGGCAGTAAGTATCCACCTATGACCCACACTTGAAGGCAGATTAATAGGGCCAATAAAATCTAAGCCCCACTTAGCAAAGGGTTGTTCTACCTGAATCAGATGCAGGGGCATCGCTGCAAGCCTCTGTTTTCCAGAAAATAAAGCACATTTCTCACATTTTCTAACCCAAGCAATAGCATCTTTGAACAAATCTGGCCAGTAATAACCAACTCACATAATTTTCAGAGCTGTTGTTCTTGCAGCAAAATGGCTTCCGGAAGGCCCATCATGAAACTCTGCTAAAATCTTGTCAACTTGATCAGGCTGAATACAACGCAATAAAACACCTTGGAAATCTCTCCTATAAAGAATGCCATCAATGATTGCATAAGTAATGGCTTGTAATCTATAATACCTTTGTTTTGCTCTATCTAAGCCTTCAGGGCACTCGCTTGTTTGCAAATAATACATCATTTGCTGCAACCAAGTAGCAGGAGACGCTGGAACATCTGCATCCTCATTGTTTAGCACTATATCCATATTTTTTACTTCTTTTAAGTTGTTGTCTTCATTACCAACAATTTTTTCACATAAACCCTTGCCTCTAACGAGCTTGGTTACCTTTATATCAACGTCAAATTCCATTACTTTGGTAATCCAACTAGCATGCTTATCATTTATATCTTTGTTAAGTAAGAAATCCTTAACAGTTGAATGAGCTACCAACAAATGAATCTTGTTGTTGGACAACATATGCCTAAATTTTTTTAAACTTCTCACAATGTTCAACAAAAACATGCTTCTCGATAAAAGAATATTTTACCTCGTAATCATGCAATACTTGGCTGAAAAATGCTACAGGTTGCTCTAAGCCTTCATCATTTTGCTAGCATAACATAGCTAAAACTGTATCTACTCCTCCAAAGGCATACAAAATGAAGTCTTTGTCAAAATTTGGATTGATGAGAGTAGAAGCAACTGCAAGGGCCTCCTTAATCTACTCAAAGCTCCTCTTACCTTCCTTGGTCCAACTGAAAGGCATATTCTTTTTAAACATAGAAGTGAGAGGTTGTAGAAAAGCTGCAATATTCGGTATGAACCTCACGAAATTTATTCTTCCAAGAAATCTTTGCAAGCCTTTCTTGTGAGTTCGTAATGGCAATTCAAGAATTGCAGAGACTCTTTCAGGATCTATAGAAATACCTTGCTTTGAAACAATATGTCCGAGGAGTTTACCTTCATGTACGAAAATATACACTTCTTTGTATTGAGACACTCTGAACTCTCTGCATCTCTGAAAAATTTTCTCTAAATGATCAAGATGTTCATTAGCATTTCTGGAAAAAAAAGTAATATCATCTAAATATACCAGAACGAACTTGTTCATAAGGCTGTGAAAGGCCATATCCATCGCTCACTGAAAATTTGCTCCAGCGTTGGATAAGCAGAAAGGAATCTTCTTGTAGGCCATCATGCCCTACTTGGTGGTAAATGTTGTCTTGAATTGATCTTCTTGCTTAACCAGAATCTGGTTGTAACCTGAGTAACCATCTAGCAAAGAAAATATGTCAGAACTAGAAACTACCTACAGAATTTGCTCCATGGAAGGGAGTGGGTAGTGATCCTTCAATGATGCTTTATTTAAATCTCAAAAATTGACACATAATCTGATTTCCCCACTTTTCTTCCTAACTGGCACTAAATTTGACACCCAAGAGGTGTGTTTGATAGGAAAAATAATACCACTCTCAACTAATTTATTTAGTTCAACCTTCATAAGGTGTTCTAATTTGGGGTTAAGAGGTCTCCATTTATGCCTTATTGGTTTTGCACCAGGCTCTAATTCAATAGTATGCTGGGCTAGTTCTAGGTTAAAACCTCTCAAATCCTTGTACTCCCAAGCAAAAACATCACTGAATTTCTGACATAACAAAAAAAATGCTTGTTGTTCCTCTTTATTACATACCTTTCCCAACTTGAGAAGCTTTCCTTTGAAGATTTCAATGGCTGCATAATGTTCTTCCTTAATAGTCAGGCTACACTTGTCTTTACGCACTTGGTCATCTGAATTGAACACAAATTCCAAGGTCACCAATCCTTTTGGCAGCTTGTTGGTTTCCAACTGCACAATCTAGTCATCATATTGCTGCTACCATTTTTGCTGGTTTTCATCTGCAAAATCAGCTTCAACAATCAAGAAATTTACAATTTGCTCATCGCTGTCAAAAACCTGCCAGCTCACATTATTGTTAGGCACAGAAGGTCTGACCACTATTTTTACATATTGGCGTGCCTCTACTTTATGAATTTCATTGGGAATATCAAACTGGGCTCCTATGGCAGCGAGCCTATCAGCATACTTATTTTCATTTCTAGGAATCAAAACAATATTAAAAGCATCAAAATCTTCCATCAAATCCCATACATGATGCTTATATTTCTTAATCAAATCATTCTTGGTAGCATTTAAATTTTTGATCTGATTTACAATTAGTTCTAAATCACCATAAAATTGCAAGCGTTTAATACCTCTTTTACAGGCCCATTCGAGGCCATGCAACAATGCTTCATACTCAGTTGTATTATTCACACAGCTGAAAGCAAATCTGCAGGCTAAAAAGTATTTATCTTCCTCTGGTGAAACCAACATAGCCCCACCTCCAGCACCAATACTGCTTCTTGAACCATCGAAGTAAATCTTCCAAAGCTCATTTCCTATTTTTATATACACTTCCTCCTCTTTACAAAGATTAGGCATATCACAATCAAGTTCTCGAATCATATAGACTCCTAATCCTATCTCATCTGTGTGCTGAAACGGATCAAGCTCATGATCTTTGGCTTCCCATTCATCTAGATTGATATTTTCTACATGGGTGCTACAGTCTAAGGTCATGGTTTGCTCCTCTAGTGCAGAGGTGGCGTAGAGGTTAGCGTTTATAGGATTTGGTGAATATGGTTCGATATGGTCTTGGCGAGAGGCTCAGATTTTATGGTCACTTTCGTACCATACCTTGTTCTAAAGAAGAGATGAGACCAATCTAAAGATAGAAACCCACCCAACTTGGCTGTAAAATCCCTCGAGAGACAAATGGCAAAGTGCGGTGGCAAGTCAATGACATGTATATCCTGATGAACAGAAAAACTCGAGAATGCATGCAAAGTAAGAGCCAAATTTTTGATAATACCATTAGTTTTAACAACAGACCCATCTAGTTGCACTACGCCTTTCTAAGGATTAGGCTCATAAACAAGACCTAACTTATCGACTAAACCTTTAGGCATGACTGAACTACTAGCACCAAAATCAACCATACAATTATGAACGATTTTATCGCCAATAATCAGACTTAAGTAAAATGGAGGAGGCTTTACCTCTTTAGTTTTCTGCCCATTTTTATCCTCCAGATCGTTAGCAAGCACGACCTTAGCAACCCTTTGATCAGTATCATCAGAAATAGACAATTCAACTAAAGCATTCTGCAGTAAACCTTTCTGCCCTGGGAGGTGCAAAACATCTAATACCGACATACTAACGATGGTTTTCTTGAGATGCTCAACAATATTAAATGATGAAGAATTTACCTTCTATTGGTTTTTTGTGATAGTAGCATCGTTTTTCCTCTGCAAAGGCTGTGAATACGTTCTTGATTGCTCCTTGCTAGGTATCTCTTGGCCTCTTTGTAGAATCTGCATTTTAGGCTGCGTTGCAGCGTTAATATTTGATGAAATGGGCTGCTTACTATTTGTGAGTTACTGCTGTGAATTTATAGCTTGCTGTCCCAAATCCATAGCTCTCTTTTTTGACCTGGTATTAGCCGAAACAGGAGAATTTTTCTGATCTTGACCATTCACGCCACAAAATTCAAAGCTCTGCCAGTTTGGGAAGGCAACTTCCACGCTATCTTGTTGTTCTTGATTTTGATCTGCAACATTTTCTGAACCAGCATAACTATTTTGGACCATTAAAGCCTAATTTCTCATTCCATTAGCGCACTCTGATTGGTTATGGGGCTGATTGTACAGATAACACCAATCGAAATCCTGGGCAACATTATTTTGGGGCACAAGTTCCTTTGACGAACTGGCTACATTTGGATTGTATGGCTGGAATGGCCTAGGGTTAAAATTCCTTCTTTGGGCTTGGTAATCATTCTGAAAAGCAGGCCTATTTGGCTGGTTTTGTTGATAAGGGGCTTGATAAGGCTTATGTTCATGACCTACCTGCTTCTTAATGCTCACAAGATCATTCCTGGAGGTCTTGAGTATACTTTTAATCTCTTGAAATTCTTGGTTCGAGGCTGGAGCAACAACTTCTTGGGCTGTGTTATGATAGCCTATTGCTGGAACAGGCGGGACAACAGCTAAGGGGGGTACAACAGTAGGGGTAAGTGGTTGTATTTCTAGAAACAAATGCATAGGAGGTCTAGGGGTTATGTCTCCAGCTTGGATGAGATATTTCTCAGCTATAATGGCTATGTCGTAAGCGTTAGGGAGTGTAAGCCCACCCATAGATTCAGTCATGACTAAAATCTTACTATTCAAAGCTTTTACGTAAAACAGAAAAGCATGCACTGGTAAAGGTTTTACCGTTGCAAAAATCCTATCCCAGGTTCTCTAAAATTGGTAGTTGAAATCAGCCAAGTGCTCATGCGGTGCCCTCTAAATGGTGCTTAGTTGTTCTAATAGAGACAAATTATCATATTTATTAGCAAAAAATTGATATAAACCGTTACCTAATGCATCCCATGTTGCGATTGAATTGGCTGCGAGGCCTCTGAACCATTGTAACACCTTCCCTTTGAGCGACGCAACCAACAACCTTAATGCAATGTTCTCCTGTGTGATGTTGTGAACCGAGCATAATGTGGCTATGTCACGGATGTGCTCAACCGGCATAGTGAGGCCCTCCTCAGTGAAGTATGACAAACTTCTAAGGGCTGCAACTCGGATGTCATCGTGTTAAGCAATATCTAATGGACTACCTCCATTAAAAGGGGCAAACGGGTACTACCTTGGTGCTGCCACTTGTGATATCGAAACCGGTACTCCTGGTGATAAAACCAAGGAACTGAAAACAAGAGGTGCTGACTTCGATCTTGTAGGTGTCTCAAAGAGCCTCCTTGTTGTTCTACCTCTTCTTTGTGGTGGGGACAACTCTTGATATTTGAAGGGTACAGTACTTGATCTGGTCTATAATTTTCTCGTGCACAGGGTGCACTAGGTCTGCATGTAAAATCAGGATCAGAGTTGCCAGGTATATTGAAATGAACCTCCAAAAGGTTGCACAAATCTTCTGCATACACTAAACAACAAAATTAAAAAATTCTAAAACTTCTCTGAAATGGCTTTCAGAGTCCCACCAGGCATGCCAAAAACTGTTATCAATCAAATATGCACCCTTGTTAGATTTGAAAAAATCAAACTATCTGTTGAAACATGGAAACTCTTTTCAGATGTGGGTGATCTATGCAAAAAGAGAATCTCCAGAGTGAGCTGGTTCTCCGAAAGATGGATCCTATTCTAAGTATTTTCTGGGAAAAGGGATAGAAGGATAGCTTGAAAATAAAATTTAACACTAATTGATGATTAACTGTTATTTTTGAAAAATCCAGATTTTACCACTCACAACAATTCCTCTATTACAATAGCTCTCACAATCTCATTGGTACATGGTTTCATCAGTAATTTGCATGAAGATTCGAAGGCATTGAATACATCATGCAACCTGAAAACATGAAATTTTATGCAAAGACTCATAAAAGAAAGATATATAAGGCTTCAAATTTGAAAACACAAAGACATCAAACTGTTGTTACAAGGTTGAGACAAGAAATGAGAAGAACTATGCTGCTTTATTGAAACTGAAAGAGTGTATCTGTCTGAACTGAGTACAAATGAGTTTACAAGCTCAAAATGCTAAGAGAAAGACACTGAAATCTGAACTGAGAAGAGGAAAAAACTAAGCTTTCTTCAAGATATAATCCCCTAGAAACCCTAATCCGAGCTCACAAGAAAAGCTCAAGGAAAAGGTACCAAACTGTCTCAAAAGTCTACATAAAAGTAGAAAAAACACACTGTTTTCATGTTCATACTGAAAAGTCTCTAAAAAATAGGCTAAATCTGCCTTTAAAGCAAATAAAGCACCTTATCCATCCAACAGACAACTCAAATCTGACCCAGGAAGAAAACAAAACAATCTGCTAAAAATAGCAGAGAATAAAGCAATTTATAAAAGCACCGCTTTAATCTTGCTTTAAATGATATGCAGATTTCACAATCTCATAATTAGGCCTATTTTTGCAATTAAAGATTGTTTTGAAATCTTTTGCAAAAAAACAACTACCACCTTATTTCTCCAATACAACAATTGATTTTTCTTTAAAAAAAATCATAAAACATATGAATATCTCTTATCTATATCCCCTTTCCCTGAAAATAATTCCCACTCTATAATTGATTTCTCAAAAATCAATCAAAACAAATAATAGAAGCATGGATATTGAATTGATTTCTTTAAAATCAATAAAAAAAATCTAAGGCTTATCCTTGTGCTTAAAACAATTCCCTCCAAAATCTAATTGACTTCCTCACAAACCTTTGAATATAGTCTAAGGCTTCAAATCATATCCCCTTTTTGACTAAGGCAACAACTAAAGCCCTAAAGTCTTCAACTAATTCATTAAATAAACAAGACTTAGGAAAAATTTAATCACTCAAAACTCTACATGGTTTGACCTAGCATTGGGGTAATCGGCCATTCAAAACCTTGCATAAGGTTTGATAAAGAATGATAAGTCCCTATTTCGAGTTAGGGAAACATAGCAAAACAGGGGAAAACCCTAATCTTCACTTCATTTTGCATTTGACACTTTGAAAGTTTGGCTCTGCCTGGGCGCCGCCTCCATGAGAACTTAGGGTTTCAGCTTGCAAATGATTGATTTTCATGACTCTTTCTACAAATTGGTTGATTCTTCTTCAACAAACAATGGGTGAGCCTTTTTTAAGCCTTCTGAGTTCTCTCGCTTCATTTCTGAGCCATCTCTTGCCCTTGTGGCCGCAACTGTAACACAATTTTTGATGCATTTATTTATTTCATGTGCTTGTTCTTGATACCTTTGTGGCCATTCTACTCATTGTCCAACCCATAGGAGCTTGAACTTGATGAAGGGGACCCAAGTACCATTGTTGCTATTCTTGTTGAATCTTCAGGTAAAGAGTCGACTCCAAATCTCATGTGGCTTTTGCGAACTCATTTGTTCTATTCTGAACAAGATTTGGCTTTTGAACCGTGAACATAATTATTGTTTCTGATGCATATATGTGATTTTGTGTGTTTACTGTTGATGCCATACCATTTGGCTGCCACGTTTGAACTCAACCTGGGCATTTTTACTTGATTCTTCAATGCTCGGCCATGGGTCTTTCTCCAACGATGAGGGTAAGTAAATGCCTTTCCTTTTCCTACATCTCCCTCTTCGACTAGATCATTTTGAGCTAAATTTCAGATATTGGAAATATTTGTTTCTCTAGCCGTGGCTATGCACATTTTCTATAACATTTTTTTGTTGTATTTCTGTATTTGCTCACTGATAACTCCATTCGGCTGCACCATATGTGAGCTCTCTGGAAGCTCTTTGAGAGCTTGTCTTCTGTGTTTGAGAGCTCTTAAGAGTTGGTCATGCCATGAGCATGTTTTCCTTGGGTTTATTGAACCTCACTCCATTTCATAATCTCTATCTTCATATTTGTAGAAAACCCTACATGGGTACTTGTAAGAAATGAAAAAGACTTGCAGTTTATAAAAACCCCAAAGTGGGTATCTCTGAAAATTGTATTAGCTATATTTTCTGTTCAAAACCCCAATGTGGGTAAACTGTATTCTGAAGAAATTTGTGTTTATTGAACACGACTCACCATGATTTCTTCTATTTTCTATTGTTTCTATAAAACCCTTCATGGGTGACTTTGAAAATAATAGAAAGCATAAATTTTGTTTATTAGTAGAAATTTTCATATGGGTAATCTGGAAATGGTATTAAATATGTCTTTTAAATTCAAACCCCAATGTGGGTATTCATAATTCGAACAAGAACCTATATATTTAATGATTTATGCAAAATCTGGGCTCGACCCAGTATGATATTTATTGACACTTCTGAAATGGGTATCTTATTCTAAAAATCAAACTTATCAGAATATACTTCTGTTGTATTCGAGCCCAACCATGGAACACTGTGTAAAGCTTGTAATTTTTCAAAACCCCACCATGATAAACTGATATTCAAAAGGAAAACACACTTCCTTTGTGTTCTGTTAAAAACCCTCAAGTGTTTTTCCTTGTACAAAGAAATCCTTTTGTTTGAACCTGTAGACTATTTGTTTGCTTTAGTCTCTCATGCACTCACAACTACATTCTTCGCGGATGCATTCCAAACCTTCATTTAGAATTTTACCTATTTACTTGTTGTACCACTATTTGAAATACGTGATAAATGAGGAAAGGAAAACTTTAGAAACAGTGCAGTCTTGGACTATTTCATTCCACTGTCAGCCAAAAAGATTGTATCAAACACACCTGATCACTGTATTTTTTACTTACAAGCAAGTTGATTGCTTCACCTCCTAATAGATGACTGAACTGTTCATGCATTGATTAGATGTTGTCTTTGTTTCTTATCTGGCACTCTTCATGCATTTTTATGCTCCATTTAACAAAGTTGTTCCATGCACTTGCTTTCTTTTGAGATGAAAATCTGAAACAATTCTCTTCGTTGAGGCATTATGTATGCCTGTTCACTATCCTTGATTTAGAAAAAGGACATTGTTGAACCTTGCAAAATATCATGAACTAGATGACTCATAATACTATGGCATAAGAACATAAACCATACAACAATGTTTGAGATGAATGTATTTAGTTAAATCGATTGAGCAGATTAAACCCACTGTTTAGCCGTAGCTTTCAGAAAGCATTTACATGATTGTTATGAATGCACAATTGGTTTAATGGCTTGATGGATTAACTCTTCTTTACTCTTTCAGTTGCATTTCCTTTCTTGATGATGATGACGATTGTAATCTCTTCATCCCACTTGTAATGAATAAGGGGCAGCATGTCGAGCTCTACCCTTGTGGGAGCCCATTTTTCCCCACATGCTTGGTCTTCAAATGATAATCAACTTCATGATTTTCCCTATACCTGCACAAAGAAACAAACGATGTTAGCATAAAACAATATATGATCATGTCGATATATCTCTTTTAGCTCATGTTTCTACACTTTTCTTGATTGTTTCAATGCATGATTAGTAGCATACTACATTATTGTTGATGGTTCATGTAGGTATATTCATAGTTGGAGCCTCTGACATCCCTCTCTTCCTTCCTACAAGTCAACGGAGCTCGAAGAAGACAAATGGTGCACCACGTCTGCGTCGGTCGTCAATAAACATGCAATGATGATTATGTTTATACTTATGTGATTGTTCCTTTTATGTATCTTCCATAGTATAGTGTGTTGTTTATGATGCACTATGACAGTCCCATCCATGGCTTGTGTGGATATTTGATTTCAATCTTCTGCTTTTCATTTTAAAAAGAAAATGCATCTCAATGTAATGTTGTACTATCATTTGAATTCTCGCAATCAAATGAAATTCTGTAAATATGAATCACTTAATGAAATAAAAGAAAGCAATTGAAATGCTTTGTTATTGAATGCTCAATCCTATACTTCATTGGATTGTAAAATGATAAACAATTCTTGAAACTCTGTTTCCTCACCTCAGTTCATAACTGTCACTTATAAAATGATAAACAAGATGCAATCAACACTTAGCATATGCAGAAATAACTGTATTTTCCACTTTTAAATATAACAGTATTTAATCCAACTCCACCAATTGAGCTGTAGTGAAAAATTGGTAACAAGATGATAGATAATTGGCTAGTTAACTAAATAGATTGTTTAGTCAACTGAAAGAAGAATTATTCTGTGTGGGGAAATTAATTAATTAATAAGAGGAACGTGCAAGGTGAGCTGACTTTAATAAATAAATTTTATTTATTAAAGGGATGATGTTGAATTTTTTTTTTATTCAAGGGGTAAACGCTTTGGACCAGAGTTATGAACCAGATACAACCATTTAATACCACCCCAACGGGGTTTGAACCTTGGTGGCAAGAACAACAATGCCACCTATAAACCATCGCACCATGCCAATATCGGCCAGGGGATGATGTTGAATGAATTAAATAATTTAATTTAATTATTTAATTTGTAAAGGGGAAAGTTGATTAACTAAACAATTAATAATAACCATTTAATTAATTTAGAAGAATAGGGTAAGTTAGCGACATAATTAAATAATTGATGTTTATTTAATTAATCAAAAGGAATAAAGCTAGATAAATGAAAAGATAGCTGAATTAATTAAATAATGTAATATTATTCAATTAATAGAAGAAAAAGGTTAAATTAGGACATTTATTAAATAAATGAGATTTATTTAATTAGCCATAAATGATAATTGATGATGAATTAATTAAATAATTAAATAATGTTTCACTTAATTAATAGGTGAATATAAAATTTGATAATAATTAAATAATAGTGTATTATTTAATCATTTAGGGAAGAAGGGTGAAAGTTAGTTTTTAAATAGTGTTGTTCATGAGTCAAGACAATTTAGGGTATCTACACCAATTCATCCTAAATGTAAAGTCCAATATTTCCACACTTACACTTTGGAGATATAATACTACTTTCCCCTTTCCATCATCACACTTTTTCTTTCATTATGTTGTTTCTTTGGTAGCAAACTTATTATGGGTAAAAAAGGGTAATGGGAAGAGTCATGATATGAACTAGGGTTCCATCCTTCATCCTTACACTTTATTCCTCCACATATCACTTATCCAAAATATAGAGCTATTGACTTATCTCATGGTATCCTCTAAAACTATGATAGCTTGCATAAAAATTGTAGTGAAAAACATGAAAGGTGATATCCATTTGTTTGTCTATAAGATAACTTGTGGTACACAATAATCTCCCATGGACTATAATATGAGCACCCTTATCCATTTATCCATTATTTTTCCATGCACTGCACTATCCTTAGAATTTTTATGATACAAAGAAAATATAAGCAAAGCTCATTTGTGATCCCATTGCCTCATTGATAGCATTCTCTAATGGGAATACCATAATACTCAAGCATGCACAAAACTAGGAGCACACCATAATGAAACTCTTATCCTTTCCTCCATGATTGCATTGATAGAATATCTACATGATCATAAATGACATGTTTCTCCCCCACTTGGTACTTTGCATATGAAACTAAAAATTTGTCATCATGTGGGGTGGATTTGTACAAAAAAATCATCCAAATAATCTTGCAAGCCATGTGCACTTGTGCATCCTCCATTTGTAGGAAATAAATCCAAGTTGACTATTGTGATGACTCTTTGAATAAAATTAAATACACCTATGCAACATCATATTTTTTCCTCAAATACCTTCTCAAAATCAAGGAATCTATTAATTTCATCTTGTCACACTTGTGTTCATAGAGTTTTTTATTCATGGTGAGCCTCGTGATATTTCAATCATAAATTACATGGAAAAAATTATTATGGACTTCAAAATAATAGTGATCTTGAAAATATGCCATATTACTTGGATTTGATTTATGTGTATTGGAACCACACATATATAGAATTATAATCATTAGGTGCATTCAAATCCAATTCCACATAACTAGTTGGAGATAAAGTAGGAATCCCTATGTAATATGAAAGTTGCACACCATCATTGTGGCTAAAAACTTATAATCATATTATGTATGCACAATACTCCTATTGCAAGAACATATAATCCTCTTCTATAATATATTTTATATGATATCACATGGTTCGCAAACATTGGTGAAGATGGATTTGTGTCATAAATAAATGAACCTCCATTCCTTATATACTAGTGTCTTAGTTGAAAAACTAAAAAAATTCATTTATAAAAAGGTGATTACAATAGCCACTAAGGAACTAAAATCACCAAAAGGAACAATACCTTAGACTTAAATAAATGGTTATGTGAAATAACTAGCTGCAATAACCTTATGAGAAAAAGCTTATGAAATCATGACATACAACCACTCCACATATGGTTAGTCTTTTGCCATTCAGTTTTATTTTGAGCATTCTTCCATCTAACATGTCTAAAATTATAACATCATTAGCTATAATTTTTTCTAGATTATATAGGTCATGTAGCCACTACATCTTCAACTTAGTAGGGTGGTGCTAGAATTGGATATTGAAAAGGAGCATCAAACTCCCTATTTGAAACTCAAGTAGTACTCAATTTAGTCATCATGCCACTAGTTTTGGCTCCACTTTTCCATGTGCTAGCTCCACAACACTAAAAATGGTTCTCTTCAAGACCCTCAATTTTTTTTTACTACTCCTCAAGATACAAAATATATGTAATATGAAAAATTAGCATTGAGAATTCCATCAAAACAACTACCTCTTTTCTATAAACCAATTAAAATAGGGAATATCTAAATATTTTCTTAGAGGTTGTGTGATACATCAATAAAACATCAAGCACTCTTTCAACCTAATCATGGAAACCTACATCAAAAACTTCTAGTAAAATATGGCCTAAATTTTTATTATAGGATTGAACCATACCAATGGCCTACAAATGATAGGGTGTGTTGTTATGATGTTAGATCATGAATTTGAATAATAGTACCTAACTATTGAGGTAATGAAGTGTGATCCATTATCACTTATAAGCTTAGTGGACACCCAAATCACATGATGATGTTTTCAAATATCAAGTGCACTATAGTAATTTTATGCAATCCTTTGTCAATGTATCTTTAGCTCATGTAGTAAGGTATTTCATGACTATTATGATATAGCATATTCAATTAGATCACACAACATATTAGATGAGTCCCATAATGTTAGTTTCCCAATTTTAAATGCCTCCTAGGTTAGCACTAGGTTAAATTCAAAGTCTCATTCCTTTAATTCAAAATGTCTCATGTGTTGATGTGTCTCACAAATACATACACATTCTTAGGAATAATCTCAAAAATTTAGCCAGAAAAGACAATAATGAGGATAATTTACATGTTGGTGCACCCTTGATGGTGACCTCTATGGACTCCCCTTCATAAATTTCATGCAACGTGGATGCATTCTCACGCTCAAGAACATAACTACACAAAACTTCATCTAAGCCCATCTTTTGTAATTACTCATTGATAAGATAATAAGGTATTGCACACACCACTAGTTATTTGCATTATGTGAAATGTACATTTGGAGTGTTTTTCCAAAACTTGTGAATGTCATGATCACTTCTATGCCTTTGGAGATGATATTTATCCAAAATAATTGTGCATATAGAAGATCACCTTCAATAGGTACAATACTAGATCCACCTATATCAATGCATGATAAATGGTCTAGTCCCATATGGTGTTTTCCTAGTCTTACCATAATAGTGAAACTTAAAACACTGGTAATAGAATAAGCCACTTGCATATGTGACCATGTAATACATGATTATTCACCAATTACTTCAACACTTGGTGATTAGTGAAGAAGATAAATGGTGTGTGCAAAATGTATTCTTATAATTTTATAATTCATACACCATTATTAGTGCTTCATGCTCTATTGTGGTGTAATTATATTTTATTGCATTCAAATTTCATGTGATGAATTACTAAATGGGTATGTAAATGGTGCAAGAATAAAATCATGACATGATAGAGATTAGAGGAGATATCTAACATGAGAAGGCATGGAGATAATACCCTATAAAATATGTAAAATAAGTGTATTTTAGTAGTTTAGGAGTATAATTTAAGAATAAATCCTACTAAATGCACAGAAGATGATTTTCAATTTTAAATAGAAATTAATGAGATAATAGAAAATAAAGTGAGCTTTTAGGTCATAAATGAAAAAAATAACCATTAGAAATTATAAAATTGGAGCAATTTTGACATAATTCATTGAAAAAATAAAATTGTGTGAAGCATTGTGTAAATATGTTGAACTAAAAGCTAGGGCAAAGCTAGGGTATCAAGCTATTGTTATTGACAAAAGATTTAAAATAAATATAATTGAGGGTTGAGTGTTGAAGTTTGAGTAGAAGGAAGAAAAGGAAATAATCACACGACCAAACTTGGTTGAGGTAAATGATATTCCATGGTTGGTATAAAAGAAATACCATAGAAATCCAAGAAAAATGACCTAGAAGAGGATTTTTCAAATGGACTAGCAAGGGTGGTCTACACTAAAAATGTTAATAAATACATAATAATTAATCTTACAAAGATAGACCACTTTATGCTTCGAGTTGAATGAGAAACCCTTGCTAGGGTTAACCCCAATGAAAAAACATTGAATATTTGGAGTACAATAAAATTAGGGAGTTGAAATAAGACGTATGGGAGGGGTTTCTAAATTTTAAAGATGAAAATGCATATATTAATCACATCGAGTAAGATCCATGTATATTTTAATTTTTTTACAAACCATAAACATCAAACAAATATGTCATTAAATTGATAACTATTTTATGGGATAGGGGAGAACTACCAAAGATAATTGAGAACAAGAAAACAATGACTTTGACAAGAACCATGTATGATCAAAGGAACTTGGAAATGAATTAAATTTAAAACCCTAGAGTGAGATATGTTACATAAATGATTTCACACACAGTCTCTTATATATTGATATAAAAAATGTGGTCGTGTCAATACTTTAATCTTCATATCAAATGAAATGGTGTTAAATGGAAGAGATTACAATAGGTATGTGAGACTCTACAAGAATATCTAATAAAGAGCATCACCGAACCAAATATAAGATCTTACATGAGTTTGTGTATGGACTTCAAATCACATGTTCAACCCTATATTTCAAAAGTGAATTATTTGATTGGGAAGATGCATTTGGAGAATTGGAAGACTCATATGGTGCCAAATATATGTATTAACATGTATTCAATGTGTTCTTCACAAAATTATTAAAAAATAGAAAGAAGGAAAAAATGAGTTATAAAATTGTTAAGAAGTATGAAAATGAGGTGATCTTCATAGTTGACATAGACTACATCTACCTTTATGTCATAGATCCTACAACTACATGGTCACTCATCTTATAAGCAAAGAAACACATTACTAGAATCCACTACTAATTTTTTATGTGAACTCCCTAAACACTATAACACAAAACAATTTATAACATGGAAATAGTTATAGGACAAGAAAATTTAAAAAAAAGTAACAATAAAGAAAGAGAATGAAAATGTGCAAGAAGCAAAGAAAAAGAAAAATTCCCTACCCCTAAAATTAATTGATAAATGTAAAACATTAGAGAAAGAGAAAGGGAAGGAAAATGAGAAAAACCTAGAAGATTAGATAGAACATTTGAGTACATCCAACATAGTTGTATCATCACTACCTGCAAATTTTGAGATCAAGGAATCCAAAACAAAGAAGCCCTTGGGAGAAAAATAACTAAGATAAAAGGAGAACTATAATATAAGGTGAAGGGAAAGAAGAGAAAAATAGAGTATGTTATGCCACAACATAGAGAAGAAGTATTTATCTCATTATAAAAATAACCCCATTACCAACTAGTTCACCCATAAAAGATGCTTCAAAGGTAATATTACAAATGAGTGGGTAAAAGAGAAAGGGGGAATAAGAAAAACCAACAAATACAAAATTTAGAAGGAAAATTCTAAGACGTTCAAGTTGTGGTAGTATATTGATTCTTCAAAAGAGAAAGTAGTGTAAAATTTTGAAACCCCACAAGAACAAGTTTATAAAAAACAGCCACAATATGAGAATGACACAAAGTAAAATGTTGGGAGGAAAAGAGGAGACACGAGTGGAATATGTATTTGATGGAAAAAACCTATACAAATCACTATATACAAAGGAAAGACCTCTAGCAATAGCAAAAACATATCCTACTACAATCATAAGGAAACAAAAGATCATATTGTCTAGAAGAAATATTATTTTTCATATCTATTATACCTTACACACTTTGATCTAATAAAAGGTTTCTAGATGAGTTGATAGATAAATCCAAGAAAGTATCATAGAATGAAAATAAGCCTTAAAAATTGGGGTATTTATTAGAAAAAATTCATTAGATGAAGTTTCCAAAGAACTTAAGTTATCTACTATGAGAAAAGAATAAGTTCAATCCCTTTAGAAGATCTCAAATTGAGAACCAAAAAGAGATTGGTAAATAAATAAGTAATTAAATGGATGAAAACCTCTTGGGAGCTACTAGAATAATAGAGAGAAAGAAAAAAACATTAAAGATACCATCTAGGACCTTAAACATGTAACCACCTTCACTACATTTTTTGCACTAGTAGTATCTAAACACAAGTAGATGTTGGGAAAGAAACACAAGGATAGTGATAGTAGAAGGAAGAAGTCAAAATGTAAGAACAAACACAAAAGGAATCATCAACAATGGATGATACTAAGATATAGAGGTTAAAGTAAAATGCAAGAGCAAAGAGATAGTAGCTAAGAAGAATGGCACGATGAATAAGAAAATCAAACTACACAAGGTATTCAATAGGCTTTGATGAGTCACTTAGTGCACCAAGAAACTAATGTAAATGTGAAAATAAAATAATTTAGGGTAAGCAAAAGAAAATTACACATGTGGTTATCTTCATATAAGCTTATACAATGACATACAACTCGCAAGGGCTTTCCACCCTTATCAATGAAAAGAGAATTTGTATAATTCCATGGTATATGTGTGATGGGCCTACAATAAGAAATTATCTATTTATATTTTCTAGTGTCCACCCAATACTAGGCATGAATCTATAAAGATAATAGTATGAAGGAAATCTATCTTAGTAGATGTAGAAGCAGAGGTAGAACATCTTGGTTTCCCTCTTGTTATATTTTCTAACTTGTCTACCAAAGACTAGCCATTGGTCCACCCAAGACTAGCCACTGGATCTATAAAGCTAAAATTATGAAGGAAATATATCTTCAATTGTTCCCAAGTTGATATTTATTTGCATAGTTTTTTTTAATACTAGAGGAGTACTAGGCCACCTAAGGTATTTGTATTTTTATGGGCCCATACCTACACATGTAAACCAATAAGTTCAATATACCTTATGTAATCTTATATAATATACAATATGAGACCTCATAAAGGTTTACCAAATGAGGTAAAATGTGTACTACACTCTAAGTGCTTAATATATTGCAGGTTCTATATAGAAAGTTTATATTTTGATACTAAGGAATAATGTACCACCTACCACTAGGTTGCTATGTCTTGAAGAGTGCATAGTATGGTAATGAGATAAGCAAGAGATCTTGGGGGAGAACCTAGACTCCATTACTATGAAATATTCAATAAGATTATTAGTGCCATAAAATTATGGCATGATTGTGATGATTTGGTAAAATAAACACACACACACATTAAATATTGAGTAGATGTATTCTTGTATTTCTTCTTATGCACCCACATAAATTTTGCAACAAGGGTTTAAAAACTTTAAGGCCAAATAGGATACAAATGCACATTATGTAGGGGACAAAACACCACCACATGCGGGTGATCCCACAATACTGGTTTACAATTTTTGGCCAAACTGGACACTGAACTGATTTTTTCTAACTAAATATTCACTTTTGAGCACCTATAGCAGCTAAACCGTGAGGAATTTGAAGATGATGCAAACTAGTGATTTGTGACATTTTTCTGTAGATTCTAAATATATATTTTTTTAAAATTTTGGAATCATATTGGACTTCTTTTTCCATCTCCTTCGAAAACTAGTTTTTTTAAGTAAACACCATTTTTAAGGAGTGATGCTCATCGTATAACACAACTTTTTTTCCATGAAGGATACAATTATAAAAATTTTGAATTTAGATTTGTAACTACGATATCTAGTGTGCTTCCAATTAGTTTCATAGTGTTTTATTGAATATTTTTCCTTAATCAAGTTTCAAAGTCAAACCAATTACAATTCGTATATAGCGAATCAGATACAATTTTTTTGTATTTCAAAATTCAATTTTTTGTTGGATCAAGGACTTCAATATCTGTATGCATTTTTTCAATTTTTTGATAATCTTCTATTTTTCCACATGTGCATAACATAGAGCTTGATTTTCAAGAAAAACTACATTACAAGAAATAAAAAATAAATATAATAATAAAATAAATTTATTTAAAATTATACTTTTGGGAAGCTTATAATAAGGAATACATACTTACAAAAAAAAATTTTAAATGAATTCATTTGATCCCCAAAAGGTAAATCAAAAGTGGTTTTTAATCAACATTTTGATAGGTGTAAAGGAGACTCTATTATAGGTATGGTTTAAAACTAGCTGGATTATTCAAGGGTTGATCTAACAACCTTAGATCAAACCCTCTTCAGTTGGAATGCTTTAAATGGAACTTTTAAGGCTTAAATCATTATATTTTCTAAAAAATGTGATTTGGCAAAATCAAAATCTCCTTAAATTAAACCAACTTTTGGATCACCCATATCCTTTCAATGCATACTCCTCATGAACTAGTGCTACATCTAATCAAGAGTCAACATTAGACACATTTTATCCCACCATACAATACTCTCAAAATGATAATATCCCTCAATACCTCTTTTAGATGTTTGTTTGTAATGATATATTTATCACAACCCATTTTAATTTGGATGTGGTTAATTGAATTGGATGAATTATGGTATGTGAGACCATGGATTGAGTTCACTTGTGTTTGTTGACACGTGATTTATTTGATATTATTAATATTTAAACATCAATTATATTTTTTTATGGTTATCTAATAATGTTACTAAGTTATTTTATTGCAAGATATGATGATTGAGAGAAATAAGTATTAGGGAAGGTGAACTAGGTCTTAGTATTGAAGTACATCAACCTATGATTCAATTGTGTGAATGAAATTAATCAAATTAGATAAGTTAATTAATTGATACTAAATGAATTAATAGTGTTTACTTGATTCATAATTGTATGGGATATGCATAACTAAATTAATTATTATGCTAGTAATTTAGTTAATGTTATTTTAGAATGAAAAGATAAATTGATTGAAATCTTAATACTATTTATTTATTTGTTATGGGATATGCATAACTAAATTAATTATTATGCTAGTAATTTAGTTAATGTTATTTTAGAATGAAAAGATAAATTGATTGAAATTTTACTTATTTATTTATTTATTTGAATGTGTAAGTTCTATTGATAGGTCATTGTAAATTAGAATATTTATTTATATTTTATTCTTATGTATGAATTTAAATAAAATATTTCTCTACAATTAGGTTTAGAAGGAATTTAAAAATTAAGATAATTATCTAAATATAAATTGATTTAGAAAAAAATATTTTTTTTTCTAAAATTAGTTAGAGATGTTTTTTAATATTAAAAAATAAATTAGTTAAGTCTAATCGATTTTGTAAGTTGTCTATTCTTTATTTTACATTGTGGAATCTTTTAAATTTAGATTCTTGAATTAAATAAATTGATGAAAGAAAATCATGTTATTATATTTAAATTTGGGAGAGTTAATTATTGAAATTTGAAATTGAATATTGAAGTAAAATTTCAATTGTTTTAATGCATGAATGTAGGTAATGAAAAAAAAATACTTATTAAATAAATAATAAAATATTATTAATATGAAAATAATATTTTTATAAAAAAAACTTTTATTCTAATTGCAAGTATTTTTCTTCTTCATTCTGGTTTGAATTGCTAAGTCATTCACGCAGGAACTAGTATTTGGAATTAATTTAGTGCACAAATATTATAATTTGATAGGATATGCATAAATAAATTGATGATTATGCTAGTAGTTTAGTTAATATTATTTTAGAATGAAAAGATAAATTGATTGAAATTTTAATTGCTTATTTAATTAATTAAATGTGTAAATTGTTATGGTAGAAATTTGGAAATTAGAATATTTATTTAATTTTATTCTTATTTATGAATTTAAATAAAAGATTTATCTATAATTAGGTTTAGGAGGAATTCAAAAATTAAGATAATTATCTAAGCTTAAATTGATTTAGAAAAAAAAAATCTCTAAAATTAATTAGAGATGCTTTTAATATTAAACAAAAAATAAATTGATAAGTTAAGTATATTGATTTTGCAAGTTGTGTATTCTTAATTTTGTATTGTGCAATATTTTAAATTTAGATTTTTGAATTATGTAAATTGAAGGAAAAAAAACATGTTTTTATATTTAAATTTGGAAGAGTTAATTATTGAAATTCGGAAATGAATATTGAATTAAAATTTCAATTTCTATGGTGGGTGAATGTGGGTAATGAGAATCTAAATTTTACATATATATATATATATATATATAAATAATGAATAATAAAATATTATTATCTTGATTTTATTCCTACAATTAGGATTTGGAATATGAAAATTATAATTTACATAGGTTTTTTTTGGAATGACTAAAGTTTGAAGATTGAATTTCTTTCTCTTAGAATTCAAGGATTGTAATTGCAAGTATTTTTCTTCTTCAATTTGATTTGAATTGCTAAATGATTGAGATAAGAACTAGCATTATGGAATTACTTTAATAAAGATTTCATTTGGTTTAATTAATGAATTTAAGACTTTATTTGTGAAAGAGATGTTTGATCTTGTATAAAGGTGTGTTTGCTTGTGTAAGAAGGATTTAACATTGAAATTGTGAACCTATTGAAATTAAGAGTTTAAATCGATTTAAAAAAGAGTTTGATATTTAGAGAATATTTTACAATGATTAAAAAACCACTATATCTAATTTGATAAGCTATAAATCTAAAAAAAGATTTTGTGAAGACATTTAAGGTTTCTAGGATAGGAAGAAATATAGGAAAATATAGGAGTTCACTTAGATTAGATTTTAAAAGAATATACCATGATTAAGAGCTATTTGAAACATGAAATATTTCTAATTTGTTCTTCTCAAAATTGAGAAACATATATAGAATTGGGTGCTTGAAACTCTAATAATATATTTAGGGACACTTAAAAAAATGGGTAACCTAAGGAAAGGGTTTTCTCATTGAACAAAGGCTTGGTGTTAAGAAAACTTAATGGATGAATCCATGGTGTGTAATTCGATTATACATGAATGTTTATTTATATTTTGGAACAACATGTTTATGATTTTGTGTTAAATTGAATGTAATTGTGAAATAGAAGAAAATTAAAAGAAAAGTGAAATTGGTATGAAAATAAATAGTCTATTTCTACTATAATAAAATGTTTTGTAAAATATATTCATCTACATTTTTTAGGAACAATATATCGTCAAGTAGTAAAAATTCACAACAAATTATCTAAAACTTTATTTTGAGATATAATCAAATTAGTGAATGTGTATTTGTGCTAATATTATAAAAAAATCATGTTTTATTATTGATTTCTACTAATACTAGCAAGCCAGGGAGAAAACATGATAATTTAATGGGAGACTTGGACAAGGAGTTTTGGAATTTAACAACCTTATTCTCTATGTCACTAAAGCCATATTCAAGGTGTGGATTTAGAATGAGATGTATAATATTTTTTGATTGTTATGAGTGGTCAAAGTTAATATATCTTCATTGGGTGAAGCCTTTGTTGACTATATTGATATGATAAGATTATCCTAATGATTATTTATGTTCCCAATGTATCTTGGTGATGTGTTGTCTCCTTGGATGAGCTAGACATTTGTATGGTTATAAAGTGGTATTTATGAATCCATAATAGATAATAATTTATATGGTTAAATATTAAAGTACTTTAGCATTTTAATCTTGGAGGTTTAGCGATTAAGTCACTCACTATGAGTTTAATAATTTTGAATTTGAGTGTTCCTTAGTAGATTTGGGCTTGAAATTCTTGATTTCATGTTTGGAATGTTTTATACTTCTATTGTTGTTTTATGTTCACTCCCTAACTTAGTCTGGGTGTAGGTAATCTATTTAATAATATTTTATTATTATGATAGGTAATAGATGAGGTAAACATATAATGGGAAGTTTATCTCAATATTCTATTATACGTAATTATCATATTGATGTTGATTATCTTGGTTACCATTGAGGTGATATGATTAGTTTGGAGTGGGAAAAGTTAGGTGTCCTTGTCATGGATGGATACATACTAGAATCATATTCTCTACTATGTGTACAACAAGTTTGAAGGTCATCATTCCTTTAAGATGTGTTCACATGAGAATTGGAGCTTTCTCTTCTTGCTATAGGAATCACATCATATAGGCTCTAGTGCTCTCATTGTTAGAGGTTTATATGATTTTATATACATAATTGACCACCTTCCACCACTAGAGCTAAGAGATTACCTATTTTGAAGCTATTTGGTCCAATTTGTTAGTGTTTGCACTACTTTATATGTTAACCTATAGCATGCTCTATGGTTGGTATAGTTAACCTTATTTCTTATGTGATGTACTCGATAAAGAGGCACACTATGTATTTGTGATGTAATCCTTTGTGTGTTTTGGAACACTTTTAATTGTGTTGTATTATGAATATTGAGCTATGTGAGTGTTGTTATTTATCATAATTGTGTCTTATATGAGGTTTTCTTTGGTATTTTTCCACTTTATTCTTGTTCTTATTTCCTTATTTTAGATGTGTTCTACTCAAGTGTTTCCATCATTTATTTATTGTTCTTGTATGTGTTGAGATTGTAAGTTGGCTCCATGTGTTGAAATAATTTATTGTGTTAAGGTGAGAGGATACATGCAATATGAGATACATGATATTCTACCTTGAGCATGTGATTATTTGTTAAGATATATGGCATTGAATGTTGAGTGATCTCATAGTATGAAATGCAAGAAGTAATCATTTGGAAGTGTTGCATATGATCTTAAATGTTCATTATATTTATTGATCTTAGTGTGGTCCAGTATGTCTTATTAGATGCAATTTATGATTGTATATTCTTTGTACTTTTGTTCCTCATGTTATTTTTGTGAGATTGAGTTGATGTGTTGTGAATCATTTTAAAGATATCTAGTTGGATTTGTATGATTTATTTGTCCTAAACATTTATTGTGAAAATGTTTCATCTTAGATAAGTTATTCAACTTATAGATTTGATTGTATGTCTATGTGAATAAAAGAGAAATGGACTAAAAAGATAATCACTAGTCTTGTTTTTGTACTTCACACTTTTGGATTATTGGTTGAATGCTTTACTGTTAGACTAATTATCAGGAAGAATCAAGTTTCTTCAATATGTAGGTTCAATTCCTTTCCCACCAACAACTAGAGCTTGAAGGGATTATCTTGTGGATTCAAGATATAGAGTTTATATATGTATACTTTATTTGAGAAGACCATTTTTTGTTGTGATAGTTTGGATTATTAGCCTAATTGTACTTTATTTAATTAACACTGAGAGTGGTAGTTCTTTATCCATTGCATTATGGAATTGGATGTATTATTCTTAACCTTGTATAGATTTATGTACTTGGGAGATTTTAGAATTAATATAATTTACTCTATATTGATTAATTGTGTTTATTTACATGCATAGAATGTGATATATTTGTAATTATTATTTTAAAGAAATAAAAATGTTCTAGCTAGATATTTTTGGATATGTTACAAAAGTGTGGCTAGATTGGGTCCAATGCACTTGTAGTTATCTTATGCATATTATTGAGGTCCTTTTTACTTGATATGTAACCTCTCAACACATGGTATGCCTTGTGCATGGTCCAATAGAATCATTGCTCACTATTTCTCATTTTGAAAACTCATAGTTCTCTATTGGAACCTCATCTCAACCTTGGCCTAAAAATAGAAAGGCCTACCCAACAAGGTAGGATTCCTTTCTACATATTCTATCTTAACAAGTTTAAATTCACTACAAAAATAGACTTCTTGATATTGATTTCCACATCCTTGAGCAAGCCCAAATGTAACTTTCTTATATTATTATCAGTATAAAGGAAATGTGATGATGGGTATGGTGCAAGGTGATCTATTGCTTCCCAAGTAGCTTTCTTGAGAAAATATACTCATACACTATGTCCACTAATATATCACGCAAGAAGAAGAGTTTAATGCTATATATGCATAAAATTGGTCATATTTAATTATTCCTGACATTTAATTAAATATTTATTATTTAATTAATTCCTCTAAAAGTCTTCTATACGTAATTAAATTTAATCAATTTAATTATAGTATTCATTCATTTTATTCTCCCACCATAATTAAATAAATCTATTTTATTTAATTATTCCACATTCTACTTGATTAAATTAAATAAATACATTTTATTTATTTAAGTTAATTATCATCTTTTGAATTTAATTAAATCTTTTTAATTAAATTTAAATATCTCTTTCTATTTTAAAACTTTCCTCTAATTAATTAAATACTTTTATTTAATTAATGTCATTCTTTCAAATTTAATTAAATATTTTATTTAATTAAAGATCTTCTGCTTTCTTCAAATCATAATTAGATATTCTGTTTAATTATGAAATCTTCTGATTTCCTCAAAATCTTAAATATTTATTTATTTAAGAAAAATCAACATGCACTCATAAATAAATAATTGAATTAGATAATTCATTATTTATCTTATCATAATCTTTCCATTTTTCTTCTAAAAAGATGATTTTTAAATCATCTCATCTTATCTCTTCCATTAAAATGGAAAAATCTTGCTTTATTCGTTTTCTTCTATTTTCTCTTCAATCTCATCTATCTTCAACCGTTTGATCTGTCAGGAATTATCACAGCCGTTGACTAACCCAGCCAATCGAAATCTTTGAAAAACTCTATAAATGCACGTGCAAATCCAAACATTGGTTACAACACAGGACGAACACAACATACGCTTGCATTCTTGCATTTTTAGCATTTCAACAATATTCTCATCATAGCATAATCTTGCATTTAGCATAGTATGCATTTTTAATATCTCATTCTTCAGTAGCCTACTTCGTTGAGCTTGGCATTCCAAATCTGAGAGCAACTTGAACAAAGACGAAACGCTGGAGATAGAGAGCAATAAGATGACTTTGGAGAAGCTACCATTAACAGTTTGCTTATTTCTATTTTTCTTTTAGCTTCTTTTGATTTAATGTTTTATTGATTGTGTTGTTATTGATTTAGATTGATCACATATTTCATACACACCATAAATTGGCGCCCACCATGGGGCCTATGCCCCGATTTTAATATTTTCTTGCAAAGTTTTCTGGCAGGTTTCCGCGTTCTGAGTTCGGCATTCGAAAAAATTCCGCATTTTAGCGCATCCGAGACTTTCTCAGGAAAGCCTGCTGGGATTTTGTTTCGCAGGTACTCTAGCACATCTGGGGACTGTTTCGGCGCTTCTAAGAGTTATTTTAGCGCATCTGAGGAACAAAATAGAGCATTTGGTCTCACTTCATTTAGAATTAAATCTGCATTTAATTATAGTAGCACATTTAAGAACTGTTTTAGTGCTTTTTGTGGTTTGTTTATAGGCTTATATAGATTTTAGAGCATTCATGCTACATATTTACGGATTCATATCAACACTTAGTTAAATTAGTGCATCTGAGGTCTATTTTTGTGCTTTTGAATTTTGTTTCTATGCTTTTGAGTTATGTTTTATGCATCCAGGTATGTTTCATGCATATATTGTCTGTTTCTAAGTGATCTAAGGTTTTTTCGTACATCGCCTATTTGGCACATCTAAGGTCTATTTCAAGATCTCAAGTTGTAACACAAATTTTTTTTTTGAGTCTAACGCATTTTGGTATATTAATTTTCCGCCAAGTTAAAAAGAGCAACCCCAGATAGTCACATCTAGATAAAATTGATCAATCCTAGGATAGACATGGAATTTAAAAGAAGCAATCTAGGATAGTCACCACACAATGATCTTGTAGTTAAAATTGAACAATTTGTTTTTGTAAAGCAATATCTTCACTTAGATTAGATCATTGTGATTTGGAATTTAAAAAGAACATTTGTTTGCTTTGTCTATGGCAATAGGTCTATGCTCTCCCCTTAACTTGGTGATCAAAATACCAGACTTTCCTTTTCAATTTCATGCAAATTTACTGCTTTGATTACATCCTTTAGAGAGCCTACCATAGTGGGAAAAAGTACTCACCCTACGGGAACGACTCAAGTGGGTTCAAGCCAAAGCCAGGCTATTCCACCCCACTATAAAATTTAAAGTAAATCTGGGGAAACCCTCTTTTACCGGTAGTGTGCAAGATAACCATCCCCAAAGCCTTTGTTCTAAAGTTTGGGAGGTCTCCTGAGGGAGTTTATTATTGCCACACCGAATGGAAATCCTTACTATGAACCTAGTGTAGTAGCCAATCAAAGTCAGTTTCTGAACATACTAATAATCACAGTGCAAGGGGAGGGAAGAATCTGCCCCCATGAAACTCACCATATAATTGCCAAGGATTGTTTGCTCAGGGGATCCGATATCCACTTCCGTCACTCTGAGTATGCACCTGGAAAAGACAAAAACATGGGCGCCCTTACAGGGGTGACATGGCTGTGTGAGTCGACGCAGTTCTAAGATGTGGGCTGTTGATTACTAATATGACCTACTTGAGTACTAAGAGTGAATCTGCTTGAATTTTCTTTCATATGCTAAACTTGTGAAAACACTTGCTGAAAAACATTTTCTCGATCAAACACTTGATGTTAGTATAGGGTTTTAAAAACAACTATTTTTCAGAATGTTTGTTGTGTCTTCCATTACATTAACTCAAATAAAATATCATCTGAAATGAACGTGAAGAACAACAATTGAAACCTTTCAAAATCCATTCACATCTTTGGTCCAGTAATGTTTTCAATATTTTTTCTCATGCTTAGGTAGTGGAAATCAACAAAGTTTGTCAAGAAATCAATTTCCACTAGAATCAAGAAACCCAAGAAACAATTAGGGTACAATAAGTCATTGCAAAGAAGAAAAATTTTGTACAAAAGTCACCACGTCTTGCTTCATTTCCATGGATTTCTTCATAGATACCAAGACTTTGTTAGGGGGTTCACTGACGAGCATGTTGTAGATCCCTTGGATTCTCGAGCTTATTATCAAAGATTAGCTCTATCTCAACGGCATAATCTTAATCAACCTCTTGAGTTTGACAATATACCACAACCTTCTATTGAGTATCCCTCACATCCTAGTCAAATCCTCTAGTGATCTTGAATTCTTCCTTCAAAAACAAAGATCAAATCTTTAAGAGTGCATCTTCCAAAACAAATTTTCTGATTATTGATTCAACTTCCCCAATAGGATTCTAACATCCTTCATCATCGGAATCCATAATCAAGAATTAGGAAACATCTTTGATCATATCATAAGATTCCCATCTTATCAGATCAAAATATCATCATTGTCGCACTCATCAAAACTGTGATCTAAGTTTAGAAGATTTCTTCAAAATCACATGCCTATCTTCACAAGATCTCAATACATCAAATCGAGGGAGGAAATCCAACAAGAAGGTCATACTCAAAACACTCAAGAGGAAGGTGAAACCAGTAATCCTCTCTACAGTATGAGTCATAATCCACTTTTCAACAACGACATGGATAACAGAGAAGAAAATCCCTTCCACAAGTACAAAGCCATAAACAATACTATTGTCGATAGTGATGATGAACATGAGGATGAACGCCACCTTAGAGAAGCTGAGCAAGATCCCAAATTTTACAAGGCCATAGAAAAGATCTTGCAACACTATAAAGAAAAATATTTCCTCTATCTAGCTAACCAAGGAGCTAAATTGCCACATGACTTTAATACTAAGATTTTGACGAACAAACCTGAAGAAAAACCCCCATCTAATCTTAATGCTTTGACTCAACAAATCAAAGCACTTCAAGGACAAGTTAAAGAGTTACAAGGGGGAACCACCACAAAGAAATATACTCTTGAGGACATTTGTCCTTATCCTTTCGATCGAAGCCTCAACATGATTCCATTTCCCAAACATTGTGAAATTCCAAAATTTGATCACTATAATGGGAAATCGGATCCAATTGATCATGTTAGAGATTTCTAAAGCATGACATTAGGATTCACTCACGAAGACACTTACTTGATGCGATTGTTTCCTAGGAGCCTTGGAGTTCAGTTTATGCAATGGCTATCAAAGATTACACCTCTTGTCGGAACATTTGAAGAATTAATCAACTTATTCATATCACAATATGCCTACAACATACAACATCAGATTACCATGATAGATCTCTGTAAAGTTGCACAAAAACCTGGTGAATCTTTCATTACTTTTCTTCAAAGATGGAGAAGAATGTTTGCCAGATATCTGCGTCCTGTTCCTGAAAAGGAAAAGATGGTTACCTTCATAAACAACTTGAATTCAAAGATGAGCTATCATTTAAATTTACATTGTCCTACCTCTTTTGAGAAAATAATCAAAGATGCTATAACCATTGAAGGCGCATTGGTCAAAAGAGGAACAATAAAACTTGACAAAGACAATCCTAGCTCATACAATCATCACAATAATCAGGACAAGTCTAAATTCTGGACTCGCAACAAAAATGTGGTGAATGATGGTGTTGTTGATGCAAATCAGGTCTCGACCAAGCCATTTTTCCTTGGTATTCTAGATACTCAGCGCAACAACAATGTCAACTTGATAGCAAATCAAGGAAACAATCCCCCTTTGAGAAATAATGTGAATCAAAACTCTACTCCCAATCAAGGGACTGCCAAAAATCAAGGTTACCGAGGAACTAATAACAATAACAACTCCTTAGGGAATACCTCAAATACAACTCCACAACGATTTTCATTCTTCTCGAATAGAAGAACTTACACTTCATTGGGTCAATCTTTGGAATGAATCCGCGTTCAAAGAGTTGATGGCCAAAAATGTCATTACTCTGCTGCCTCAACGAAACTATGAACCCAGTGTAAAACCTCCATCATGGAATGAGGCATACTATTGCGATTATCATCATTGTAAAGGTCATCATAAAAATAACTGTCAAGCATTGAAGAATACCATTCAAGACTTAATCGACGATGACATCATTACAGTAGAAGGACATCAACAATCAAACACAGACCACCAAGCATTTCACAACCCTTTGCCCAACTATCAAAAGGGTGAGTCTTCTGAAAAAAATGTGAAACATGTCAATGATGATCATATAATCAATCATCTCTACATGGACGATGAGTGGGTAAATGTCATCAAAGTCAACAAGAAGATGAAATATAGAGAAGTTAATGCAACAACGAGGGCACAAGCTAAGGTTGTCTTAAAGGGCACCTCTTCGAAATTCACTGAACCTCCACCTCAACATTCATATGATTTGGTCAACCAACTTCAGAAAACTCCTGCTCAAATCTCTATCTTTCAACTATTAAAAATTTCCCCAGTGCATAAGGAAATTCTTGAAAAAGCCCTCTTTGAAACAACTGTATCCACTGATTTGGATGTGGACCAATTTCAAGCCATGGTAGGACACTTGTCCTCACCCACTTGCCTCTCATTCTCTGAAAAAGATGACATTTCCATAACTCATCCCCACAACTCATCATTGTACTTAGAAGTCATGGTCCATAAGTTTCATGTAAGACGGGTTCTAATAGATGGAGGTGCTGGTCTCAATATCTGTACCATGAAATTGGTTAAAGCCTTAGGATTTTCTGAGGACTCCATTGATTTCAGAAGAAAGATCACCATTAAAGCTTATGATGATGAAGAAAGAGCATCCAAGGGTCTAATCATGCTACCAATCAGAGTGGGTCCTGTTATCAAAAATACTTTTTGCCAAGTATTGGATCATGATTTGGCATACAACATCTTGTTGGGTCGTCCTTGGATCCATGAAATGCAAGCTGTCCCATCCACCTATCATCAATGTTTAAAGTTCCCTTATGATGGACAAGAAATCACAATATCAGCTGATAATTCCAATAGTCAAACTTGTGCCAACATAAAAGCCAGTCAAGATACTTTGGTTCCTAACAATCAAGAAGCTCATGCTTGTACTTCTCTAAATATTGACACACAAATCAGTCAATTAACCAATAGTTTTGATAAGAAATTGAAATTCAAAGACCATGGAGTCAGAGAATATTCTCTTTGTCTTGCCAATTTACCTATATCGCCTTGATCACACGGACAACCGTCTATCATAGAACACCAAGTATCAGTAGCATCAACATCAAAGCAATCACCAACAGAGCCAATCACAAAGTTTAATGGATAATTCATCAAAGAGAAATTCCCCATGGAAGATCCTGAGGATACAAAAATTCTAAACTGGCTCTATAAAGATGAAGATGAAGCAGTTTGTAATGTCAAATTACCCACAGACAAATATGGAAAAGGGTATTCAATCATGCAGAAGATGGGTTATGATAAAGGTCCTATCAGAAAAAGGAAAGGAGTAGTTGAACCTATTCACCTCCGCGGACTCACCGCAAAAGAGAAAACTGGATTAGGTTATGATACTCACTCCAAAGAAAGCACATCCAAACAATAGCATGGCACTGTCTTCGCGTTGCAAGAAGACTCATATTCACGAGAAGCATGTGTGGCAATGATTCAAAACTTCTTGGATAACAATTCGGACATAGACTTTGCTGAATATGAATGGGATACCATTTACAATGATGAGTTCTGGAGGGATAAAGAGGTTGATGTAATACACCAGTATTCCCCAACTCTAATCGAAGGTCAAGGTTTAGAGACCCAAACACGAGAGTCTGAACTACAAAGTCACTATGATTCTAGTGATACCGAGTCAGATCTAAACGAACAAGATTATCATGAGGACAATACCATCATTGACCTACCTCATACCTCAGATCCTACGATCAACTCCATTATGACCATAACCATAGCCGATTTCACCCAACCCAATGACCCTATACCTTTGATTTATCCTAATCTCATTGATTGGGATTCATCCGAACCTATCAACATACCAATGTTTCCAAGTGATGAAGCTATTGTAAACTTCCTTTCTACAGAAGATGTAAATGATTGTTCCACTAGCGATTTTCAGCATAAAGTCTTTGAACAGGAGGGTGTCGATTCTCCCAGCTGCAAAAATAGAATTAAAAACAAAAGATCTAATGGTGAAAACCAGAATCTGGTAGTATTAGATCAAACAAAAGATAAAATAAAGAGCGTATCGGATGGTGAAAACCTTTTTAAGGCACCAGACGATGGGAATCTTGACACTCTCCCAGAGCATTATCATGAGTGATCACCTATTTTGATTGAGCCTACAAATGCCGTCAATCTTGAAACTTTAGACAAACCAAGAATTTTACAGCTGGCTGCATCAATGGCGTAGTAACAAATACCGTAGTTCATGGAATTTCTAAAAAAAATCGTCAACTTTTCTTGTCTTACGCCGGACATGCCCGCTTGATCTTGGACTATCATGCATCACTTGTCCATCAAACTAGGGGTTGCTCACAAACAAAAAACTCAAAGATGCACCCCATGTGGCATTATTAGTTAAGGAAGCACCGAGAAACTCCTTGATGTGGGCCTATAAGATCGACTTGGACAGGCAGTAGTGGATCTCCAACATTGTTCTTGTATCCAAGCTAGATAAAAGTGTCAGAGTGTGCACAGATTTCAGAGATCTTAATAAAGCATGTCCTAAGGATGACTTCCCACTTCCAAGCATTGACACTAGTTGATTTTAATAACCGCCATTCCATGTATTCACTAATGGATGGTTTTTCTCGTTACAACCAAATCAAGATTGCACCTGAAGACCAGGAAAAAACAATGTTCACATGTCCATGGGGGACTTACTGTTGGAATGTCATGCCTTTTAGTCTAAAGAACACTAGGGCTACTTGCAATAAAGAGCCATGACTATGATTTTTCATGAACATATACATTCATGGAAGACAGTGTAGATGACATATTGAAAATCATACACCAAGAGAAGGACATCTCGAAATATTGTCCAAGATATTTGCAGTAAGACTAGAAAATTCAAAGTTCGATTCAATCCCAAGAAATGTGCCCTCGAATACATCCGAAAGCTCTTAGGTATATTGTGTTAGAAAGAATTGAAGTAGATCCCACAGTTCAGTAATCATAAATGCTCAAGAACATCAGTCAATTAAGATCATTACAGGGATGGCTTCATTCTATCCACAGATTCATTGCAAAACTAGCTGACAAGAGTCTACTGTTCACACATCTACTACATAAGAATGTTCCTTTCAAGTGGGATGACAAGTGTGAATTGGATTTTCAACAAATCAAACAATACTTAATGACTCCACCAGTTCTAGTACCACCGAATCCAGACAAACCATTGATCTTATATATTGCAGCAACAGAAACATCCTTGGGTGCATTGCTAGTGCAAGAAGACTCCACAGGAAAAGAACGTACAATTTATTATATCAGTAGAACACTCACAAGTCATGAGCTCAGCTACACTACAGTCGAGAAGGCTTGTCTAGTAGTAGTCTTTGCTTCACAGAAATTTTGGCATTACATGTTAACTCATACGATCAATTTGGTTTCAAAGATTGATCCACTCAAATATTTGTTAAGCAAAGCATCATTGACAAGAAGGTTAGAAAAATGGGTAATGATTCTGAGTGAGTTTGACATCCATTATATTAATCGCAAGGCAATCAAAGGACGAGTTATTGCTGATCAACTAGCTGAAGCACCACCCAAATGCACTCATCCTCTCGCACATTGGATTTCTAGAGGTTAATGTCTTTACCTATTTAATCCCAAACAAACTTATCCTTATATTTTGATGGTTCTTCACTCAACATGGATTGGGGTAGGTATACTTTTTGTCACTCCCCTCAAGGGAACACCCATCTCTTCGATCATAGGGCCGATGTTTCCATGCACCAACAATATATAGCTAAATATGAAGCATTAATCACGTAGACCTAAGATTGCATTAGAATGGAGGATTACAAAACTACAAGTGTATGGTGACTCACAGTTGGTCATTTATCAGATCAATGACAAATATCAGACCAAAGATGATAAACTATTGCCATATAAAAAGATGGTCGATGACTTCAAGAAGTACTTTGTGGACATCAAATTCACACAAATTCCAAGGCTTGATAACAAAGCAGCTGATGCCATGGCTACAATCGCATCATTGTTGCAACTCCTAGAAACTCAGACTCGTTATGAATTTCTGGTGGAATAATCATTTACACCTGCTTATGACACACCCGAAAGCCAAATAATTTGCCACTTGGTAGGATCTGATTCACCTTGGTATGGCAAGATTTATGCCTACCTAAAAGATGACATTTTACCACCTGACTTATCTCATAACCAAAAGCAAAATTTTATTCGCCAATCTTTTCACTACACCCTTATCACCGACACCCTTTATCATCGTGGTCTTGATGGTACTTTGCTTCGATGTCTTGAACGTGACGAATCTGACAAAGCTTTACAAGAAGTTCACAGTGGCATTTGTGGTACTCATTTGAGTGGACTGACCTTATCTAAGAAATTGATTAGAATGGGTTACTATTGGCCTACAATGGAAAGGGAATCATTCACTTTTGTGAAAACATGCTCAAAATGTCAGATTCATGGGAATCTCATTCCATGCTCCTGCACAAGAACTATAACTATTCACACCAACCTGGCCATTTTCCCAATGGGGATTAGATCTAGTAGGTAAGATACATCCTTCTTCATCAAATGGGCATAATTTCATCATCACAGCCACATAATATTTTACCAAATGGATTGAGGCAGTACCTCTGACTAAAGTTACCGGCAAACAAATATCATCGTTTATACTAAACTATATCATTTGTCGGTATGGCATTCCCAACTCCATTATTACAGATAATGGATGACCTTTTAAGAATCAGGATGTGGATGAACTTTGTGTAAGATTTCACATTCAGCACAGATATTCAACACCTTACTATCCATAAAGAAATGGCCAAGCAGAGGCCTCAAATAAAATAATCTTGAAAATCTTGAAGAAGACTGTGAGTGATGCAGGGAAAGATTGGCATGTTCAACTCAATCCCGCCTTATGGGCTTACAAAACCAGTGTCCGCATGCCAACGGGAGCAACACCATTTGCTCTTGTCTATGGAGCAGAAGCCATCCTACCTCTAGAAGTTGAAATCCCATCACTCAGAGTATCACTGAAAGGTCTCACAATAGATGATGAATACAGAGTTTCCCGACTCCAAGAACTAGAACTCCTAGATGAAAAGAGACAAAGAGCAGCTGACCATTTGAAAGCATACCAACAAATGATGTCTCGCAGCTACAACCACAAAGTAAAGCCACGTACCTTTCAAGTGGGTGATCTGGTTTTGAAAGAAAACCTGTAAATCAGAGAGAGAGAATAGAGAAAAGAAAAGGAAAATTTGGAACTACCAAATTGCTTGTGGGTCCTTATGTAGTTATCATTGTCTAAGATTCAGGAGCATACAAACTATCAATGCAAGAAGGGGACCTGTTTGATGAACCCATCAACAACATGCACCTAAAAAAGTATTATGTATGAAGTGGTTATCAAGAAAAGTCCTCAAGAAATCCAAAAATAGTAGAAAAGCCCCAAGAAATCCAAAAACATTAGAAAAGTCCTAAAGAAATCCAAAAACATCATAAAACGTCCTGAAGAAATACAAAAACAATAGAAAAAGTCCTGAAAAATGGTTACCTCGGTGAAAACCTAACAATAGGCATCCTTGCATGTGAAAAAATGTCATAGGGTGAAAACCTGACAACAGGCAGTCTATTGACATGAAAAATGCAATAAAAACAAATAGTGAAAATCTGGCAAACAGACGCTATTTATAGCTCTCCATCTATTAGTTCATATTCTGCACTTGGCTTTTTCAGCTTTCCTTTCCGTGCATCTTCCCATCATCTTAGGTCCATACCAGCATCATGCTATCATCATTTGCCTAGAACAATAATGTCTTACCATGGCTTGATTATTGTACATATTCATTCCAACAAGTTTTGTCAATACTGGGGGCAAACGTTGACATACTGGGGGCAATCAACTTTCAGAAAACAACTAGACAAGGACATCAAATCCAATCATGTAAACAAACAACCAAATCAAATCACATGAACAAACTATCCAATCATCGATCCATGTCACAACAGTTTTCAGCAAGTACCATATCATGACTCATATTTAGATGATCTAAAATCTGAATAATGTTTGGAATAACAATTTTTCATTTTGAACAATGGTTGTTTAAATTTTGATATCTCTCTGGAGTACACTCGATGATGTACTGAACTAGAGTGGCAAGGAAAGAGGATAATTTTTCTTTGTCTGTTGTCGTGAGGTTAACTATCTATCTGTTGCAAATATGTCGCAAGACATGATTTCCAAAGCAATATCATCGATGATAGTTTCACATTTGCATCAGAAAGTGGTTAATCTTTGACTGTTTATGCAAGAAATGCTCAGGTCATCTCGGTTCAAATATACTTTGATGCTTGTGTTCACTTGCTATATCAAAAATCATGAAAGTTGTACTCAGGTCATCATTGGTGCTAATTTCCCCTCTGATGCTTGTACATACTTCCAACATTTTAACGCTCTATGATGATCCAAGAAAGCTACCAAAAGGCTCAACAATTGGTTTACTTCATTTAGTTGCATTTCATTTTAGATCAGTGTACATATATCTGCATACCGGATTTGCATCAGAGTTTTTAAAGGGCTAACAATAACGTCAACGGTTGTCATGTCTCTTTGGACTATTTGTGGAGGACATTCGGAAATTTATTTCATTATCACCTCTCATTTCGTTATCATTTCATCTTCATTATCATTTCATCTAGGTCCTATCATCTATCATTTGCCATTCATTTACATATCATTTGAGATCCATTATTCAAAATTCTTTATTTATTATCATTTTTCATTTATCATTTTATCATTTATCATTTATCATTTTCCATTATCGTTTCATAATCATCTCATATCATCTATCATCTTCATATCATTATCATATCCATTATCATTTTACCATTTCATTTATCATTTATCATTTTATCATCTCATTTCATATCATTTTCCATTATCATTTCATTATCCTCATCATTCATCATTTCA